>JACCIB010000380.1:0-167572 GCA_018906965.1 Philotrypesis tridentata
ATAGGCGCAAGAGTGCGAGTCCACGGAGCTCGCAGCGACGGGTAGCCACCCTCGCTTAATCGAGATCGAACGGAAGTCCGATTCTGTCGATTTTGGCAAAAGTGCCAACGATAAGGTGACCCAGATCACCTCCACTTTAGCGCAGCCCGCCACCGAGTTCAGTGTGCCGGCGAACCAGCACTTGGGTGGTTCCAACACCCAGCAGATGAATCTGCCACCACTTCCCCTCAACCCCGTGCAACAGCCACGCACCCCTGACGAGATGTCGCCAATTCTAGGTCGCGCCGATCGAGATAACCCACCAAGGTACACAACGATCGAAAGACTGCACGAGTCAGACAAGTGGACCGACGGCAACCTTACACTCCTCGACACGCGTATCACTGCACAGGGCAAGCCCGGCGCCAGCGTCGTGCACGAAGTGTGGTATCGATTCAACCTGCAGGTGGAAGATTGCAACCTCACCTCGACGAAGGTTACGCCGCCTCAGGCACTCGGCGCGCCCCCGTCAAGAGAGCCCAGAGCAAAAAGGGCAGCCCACGGTATCGTGAAATCACCAGATGACTCAGACGCGGACTCATGCTGCGCTCACCTGCGTTTTCTTACGGCCGGGCGTAGGACGCCTATCGTTAACTTAGAATCACCGCAGTTGCTCCTGGGGAGAGCATCGTTTTTCGTTGATTCCGGAGCGGATGTCTCCATTATTAAAATCCACAAGCTCGCAAGGGGAGTGACCGGCGGCCTTGGCCACACTATCGGAGTCGCGACCGTGGCAATCCATGATATGATTTGCGACGTGCACATCGTGCCCCCCGAGTTTCCTATCCAGACTGACGGGATCCTGGGCTGGGACATGATCGAGACACTACACGGCAGCGTCGACGCAGACGCCAGATGCCCTCGCCTCGGCAACCTTACCTTCCCATTCGTGGAAGATGAAAAAGTATCAATCCCCCCACGGGTGAGAATGGTCATCAGCTCCCGCGTAGCAAATTCTGAGGCAGTAGTCGGATGGATCCCGCTACAGGATATTCACGCTGCATGCATAAACACGAGCAGCAAGGAAGTGACGATCCCGACTCCGGTCGTTGAGATCCTGCCGTGTTGCTTAGTCGCGGAAAACCCCTCGTGTGAGACCGATCGGGACGGCCAAACAGAGGGAACGACCGGAGAAACTGCCTACATTAGGCGCCTGACTCGCGGCCAGGAAGTGCACTCCGACTATAGAGAGGTGGAGCGCCTCAACGCCGCACTGCAAGCCGATAACGCGGCAAGAGAAAGGAGAGTCGCGAGAATCCTGGAGTTCGCTGACCTCGAGAAGTGTAACGAAGAAGAAATCGCCCTAGTAAGGGACGTGATAGACGAGTTCGCAGGTGTCTTCGGACTGGACGGAGAGCCATTGCCGGCAACGCACCTGCTACAGCACGAAATTGTCCTAAAGTCCAACAAGCCTATACGTACAGGCCGCTACCGGTTCCCACCGGTAATAAAGGAGCACATGGCCAGAGAGCTGGCTAAGCTCCAGGAGCAAGGGATAGTCGAGCCCTCCAGCTCCAATTACTCCTCAGCGCTTTGGATAGTCCACAAGAAGCCGGACGCTCAAGGGAATAAGCGATTTCGCCTTGTGACTGACTTCCGCGCATTAAACGAGGAGACCGAGGGGAGCTGTCACCCTCTGCCGTTCACCAGTGATATCCTCGAGAACCTGGCGGCAGCCAATTACATCACCGTCATGGACTTGAAGCAGGGATATTACCAGATTGAAATGGATCCCAAGTCCAAGCACCTGACGGCCTTTTACGCGCCGGACGGGAAATCCGGCAACCAGCTCATCTAATTTAAACGACTAGCCATGGGCCTTAAGGAAGCAACGCTGACCTTCACCAGAGTCATGTACCTGCCCATGGGGGGCCTACAGGGCGAGGAGGTAGAGGTGTACCTGGACGACCTGATGGTCTTCAGTGAGACCCTCGAACAGCACGGCGATCGCCTCCGCCGAGTGCTGCAGAGGCTCGTGGACGCCAACATGACCGTCGAGCCGAAGAAGTGCCAATTCTTGAAACGAGAGGCCCAAGTCCTCGGGCACATAGTCGGCGGCGGATTCATCAAGGCAGACCCGGCCAAAACTAGCGCGATGGCAAACTACCCGGTGCCCACCAGCGCGCATAAGGTCAGACAAGCCATCGGCCTATTCAACTATTACCGCCACTTCATAAAGGACTTCGCGAAGATCGCAAGGCCCCTATACGAAGTGGCGCAGCCAGAAGGAAAATTCACCTGGGGCGAGGAGCAGCAGAGCGCGTTCGAGACCCTTCGACTACGATTGGCGAATCCACCGGTGCTCAAAGCCCCAGATATGGACCAGCCCTTTATCGTCACGGTTGACAGTTCCGATTTCGCACTTGGGTGCATCTTGAGTCAGGGCAAGTTGGGCGCCGATCAACCATGCACCTTCGCTTCGCTCTGTCTCAAGGGTAGCGAGCTGAGGTACCCGACTTACGATAAGGAGCTGCTGGCCATGGTATATGCCAGGGAGCAATTCCGATGCTACCTGTATGGCCGCAAATCCACCTTCATCACAGACCACGAGGCACTGAAGCACTTCCGCAAGACGAAGAAGCCCTATCTTTGCTTCAACCGCCTGAAGGCAGGATTAATCGGGCACGATTTTGACATCGTCTACCGTCCAGGGGCGAAGAACGCTAACGCCGACGCGCTGTCCCGCAACCCAGTGCTCGAGCCCAGCTAGGTAAACCCCGAGTTACCAAGGAAGAAGCTGTATCAGCTGGCCGACGAGCAGGTCGATATGAGCCCCCGGACGAGGAAGCCGGCGCACCATCGGGGCGCGTGTTCCGGTTCCACGCAGTAAAACGATTGCGCAAGAAAAAGCGGCTGACGTCAGAGTCAAGCGCCACCACGACGTTGGCACCACGTCATAGAGAGAGTCGCAAACGAGTAGCGATCTACCATAAAGACGAATTCTTGGCGGTCAGAAACGTCAATAATGGGTTCTACCTCTGCAGGACGTCACAAGACGTGATAGATCCCAACAAGCCCGTGAGCGTACGGTGGCTGACCAGGCAAGCCGGCAAAGCCGGCATGTACGCGCTTGATTTCCCCGACTCGGTCCCGTTCCAGAGCATCCTCACGAACGTGACTCTGACCGCGATCGGGATGTCCAAGTGGAGACTTAGCGACAGCGAGCGAAACCGCATCACGGAGATCCTGCAGGAATCCATACGAAAACACGCCCTGCCGGAAGCCCAGCAGCCGCCCCGGGCGGCCTCCCCCACTGATAGAGCCAGCCTCATCACGACCTTTCGAAGGTCGTCGACCGCACCGGAAGACATACGGCCGGAAACATGACAGTACCTGAGGGATATAGCACCCCTGGGTCACGAGTCAATCCGGGAGACATCAGCTTATAGCAGTAAACCTCTAAGATTGTATTCCCCGGCCCGGTCGGCAAGTGCAGCCGGCAGTACAGCACGGGTCCAGTTCACCAGCCCCAGTTCACCGGAGCCAGAAATCACCTTCTCAGCCTCGAAGTCGACACAGACTAACAGTTCCGACCACACGACCAGCGCACATCCGCACACAGCCGAGCCGCGAAAATCGGGTAGGCCGCAGTCGCATTCTTCCACCTCTTTGCGAAGTACACCAACGCTCATCCTTCCCTGGCCATGGCGCACCGGCTCCTTCAAAAAGAAGCTCACCGTAAAGGTAAGCAGGCGGACGCCCCCGAGAAGCCCATCGCGACCACACCGATCGCGGCCGCTCCCCCAACCCCTGTGTCAGGCACATCGCCAAGGTGCGGCGGCAGCACTTCGCAGTCAGCGCGGACCCCTCACGCTAACAACTCGTCCACAGCAAGCCAGAGTCCAGGTGGCACCCCGGAAAGCGTGGCAGCACCCCGAACGACAGCTGGCGTCAGGGCAGGCAACTCACCCCCGCACCAGGCCATGGAGATCGACGAGACGGCCGACGGCACGATACCCGACGACCCAGTGGACGTCGGACCCCGCGAAAACTTTTCAGGCGTAAAACGCAACTACGAGCGGCGGAAGTCGTCGTCAAACGTGCGCTCATCAGCGTCGTCAGCCAACGTGTTCATGCACACGTACATAAGGAAAGGCCGCTGCTTGGAGGCATACCTGACCCTGCAGCAGTGCCCGGACATCTCCAACGATCCCCTAGGCAATTGCCTCTTCCACTCCCTCATCAGAGCGGCACAGCTAAGCATTGCACCGCAGGAGCTGCGACGCCGCCTCCTGGCGTCGGACAAACTGCTGGCCTGCGGCGAGTACGCGGAAACAAAGGCTATCCTGGAATCAGATCACGCGTGGGGAAATGTGGACTGCGTGTTCGTGTTCGCACACGAGTTTATGATCAACGTATGCATCCACTTTAAAAGCTCGGGAGGCAGCACGATATTCTTCCACTTGCTGGCAAATGGCGTGGTCGAAACCGTCCACTTGCACCTGGAAGGTCAGCACTTCACGCCCTATAGGCGAGTGGTAATACCTGACGGTCGAGCGCGTGGAGACGCAAATACACGCAGCAGATCCCCACCCGCGGACGATGGGCATAGTTCAACAGCCTCCCCAACACTTGGCCGCAGGGAGCGCGCAAAGGGGAGCTCGGCGAAAGCCCCCGGGAGCCCGGAGGACCCTGGGAACGCTAGCTCAAGGGACAACCCGGCGTACAGGCAACCCTCTCCATCGCCTGCGGACATCCCTATGCCGCAATCCCCCTGCGGGGTAGGCGGCATATTCCACGAGAACAGGCCGAGCGCGGCAAGCAGCCCCGCGCCCCCAGACCCCCTCGGCGGAAGAACAGCCGCCACAGGACGAAGCCCTCAGCGGAGCCACGGTCACTCCGGACCCTCAGGGAGAGTCAAACAGCCAGGTGAGACCAAGCCGGCGGACCGCCGGAGAGTCAAGAGTCGGAATGCCCACGGTGGCAACGGCAGCCCTCAAAGAGGACGCCCTCAGGCGCTACGTCATCGCGCACGCCAAACCTCCGCGCGAAAAACCGCCATGGGCGACTCCCGACGGCGAAGAGGTACCGCCGTTCGTACACCTACGACCGGTGAAGGAACATCCCTTCACTTACAAGGAAAACCTTGTCTACCTCACGGCGGCGGACAACAAGCTGTCCTCGGAGGTCCTGCGAGCACTCGTAGAGCGAGGTCACATCCACCCCGAAAGCTTAGCGGCCCAGCAACTCGGAGTCGGTGAAATGAGTATCTCGGACTGCTCGGGCCTCCAAATCATAGGCCTATGCGTCAAAAACTACAGCGTAGAGAGGCCCATCCGTAGCGACCTGCGAAAGTGCCTAAAGACGCTCAGCAGGGTAGCGACGGCCCACAAGCTAAAAATCTTCGCCGTAGTCCGAGACCTCGGCATGCTGAGGCTGGCCGAATGGACAGTCTTCGGCGAGATATTCGATGACGCATTCGCCGGCAAACGCATCACGGCAGTGCTGTACTTGAACAACCTGCCCGTCCCGGCTACAAAAAATCGATATAAGCTAATCAAGCAATACCATGTGGCGGCCGCAGGAGGCCACCGCGGCACCACGAAGACGTACGCAAAAATCGCGTGCGACTTCTACTGGCAAAACATGCGACATGACGTCAGGCAGTTTGTCGCTCGCTGCGGCATCTGCCAAACGAACAAGCTAGTCCGCATAAAAACTCGCGCGCCACTGCTCATAAGCAACACACCTGCTTTCCCCTTCGACCAGTTGGCGCTGGACTTCTATAGACCGTTGGAAAGGACGAAACAGGGAAATCGCTACATCCTAACGGCGCAGGATCTCCTCACCAAGTTCACCCTACTAATCCCGGTGAAGCTAGCCAACGCGGAAGAAGTCGCGCGAGCCCTCACCGAAAAAGTAATATGCGTATTCGGCCCACCCGAGGCCATACTCACCGACTAAGGGACGCATTTCCAGATTCGGCTACTAGAAGAATTTGCCAGGCTATTCGGGATCCGAAAATTCTGCACGACCACATACCATCCCCTGTCCAATGGATCTATTGAGCGCATGCATCACACGCTCACCGAATACCTGCGCAAGTACGTCAAGTCCTTCGACGACTGGGACTCGTGGACATCCCTATGCCAGCACGCCTACAACTGCACCGTGCACGAGAGCACTCGGTACTCGCCCCACGAACTCGTATTCGGGACCAAGCCAAGAATACCGTCCAGCTTCCCTCGTGAGGAATCGGCCCTGATGTATAACGAGTTCATCGAGGAAATGACGGGTAACCTAGAGGTGCTCCAGACAGCGGCAGCCATGAACCTTATGCAGGCCAAATTCCGTTCCAAGTAGTACTACGACCGAAAGCTCAACATTAAGCATTTTCGCGAGGGCGAATTCGTCCTCCTGCTAAAGGAGCCTAAACATAAAAAATTCGGAACGGAGTACACAGGGCCCTTCGAGATTGCAAAAATCGACAGTCGAACAAACAGCGTGACATTGGTGGTCATTGGTGACATGAAAGTGGTCCACGTCGACAAGATAAAGCGCACCTCGGATTTCCTACTCGAAACCAACTCGGAAAGCGAGAAGCCGTGACTGCGTCATTTTTTTAATCGTTTTTCTTCCGTAGCACCGGACGTGCTACTACACAAAAAAACGACATTCAAAAACCGACGCATCTGCACGCCAACTTTACAGCCCCCCAGCTCAGCCGGAACCGAAAATCAGGCCCAGCCCTCTGCGCGAATGGGTAGCAGAGCACCTGAGCCTTGATCTCTCTTTTGGGTTAGCGAACCCCAACACTGGCGGTTCGCGAGCTACAGCGCGCAGAAGATCATAATCCGCGCGCATACATCGACACCGCTCCGCGCCGGCACGCGAGCCTACAGGGCGAACTTCAGAACCCCCCAGACCGGCTAAAATCAAAAATTAGACCCGGCACTTTCCACGATCCGATAGCAGAGCACTAGAGCCTTAATCTCTCTGTTGTAGAGAGGGAGGTCTCTAACATTCACCGTTTTCGAGATAGAGCGTGCGGAAGCTCAAAATCCGCGCGCCTACAACCACGCCGAGAGGTACTAGCACTCGAGTTCAGCGAGGCTACTGCGCCCCCCCCCCTCTCACTCCGAGCACAGAGCTCAGATCCGGCCACAATTCGAAGTCACAACGCGACCAGGGTAACCGCAGTCGAGCCATAACCGACAAGTACGGACGCGGTCACGCGCGGGCACCGAACTTCAAAAACGATTCCAGGCATAACCAATGCCATAGTCGAGTTGTATTTGGGCGCTATCGAAAGGCCTGCGGAAGAAGATATAGGCTGTGAGAGAGTGAAATTACGCTCCGGGCCCTAGTTTCCAAGTTACAGTGTGTCGAACATAGAGATCCGCGATCACACTCTAAGCGCGCCTTCATACCGCCGTACAACAGCGCCAGAGCCGTACCAAGCGTACCTCAAAGCCCGGCCGCGTCAAGGTCAGCATAGTGAAGACACCACGAATTTCCCCAAAACCAGCCGAACTGCGCTAAGCCGGACGTCGCTGCGCTTAACATCGCCATTAGGCAAAACACAACATTGTATTAATATTATCATATTATAATCAACACTTATGCACATCTTATTATTACTATTATTATTTACAATATCGCCTTATTATATTCGACAATCTTTATTATATAATGTTACAACTAACTCTATGCTATAATTATTTCTATAACTATGTTCAACTATGTTCATAACTATGTTGACGATATTACTGTACCTACGACTATATTTTCACTACTACTATATCTATGTAATATTATTGTATTCTAATTTATTTATTTTATAATACTTTCATTATGTACGAGCTCTGCCCGAGCCCTTTGTAAAGCAGCAGCGGCTGCTATCGAAAAATTCAAGAACATCCCATCCCGTAACAGACCCCTTTGGAAGACCAATCCGTCCTCTGCGCGGGCTTAACATCCCGCTGGCATCCCCGTGTTTCTTAATCATCTGACATTTCCCAATCCTGAAACCAAGACCTAGCGTAGCAGTTCTCGGCCGAGCCATCAATTTTATTTTTACATTTTTTTAATCGTTTTTTACGTTCGCGAGGTCGCATTGACCGCCGCGCATCGGACGTGTCACGTACGAACAAAAGCTCAGGTGACCAGCCGGCCTGATAACCGGAGCCGGCCCGATAGCCGGAGCTGCCGCTATACCACACGCAGCGTCAGCACAGAACAGGCCGGCTGAGAGCTTCCCAAGGCCAAGAAGTGCAAGCTTGCACCTTGGCCGCGTGACTGCGAGTCTACGAGTCGCAGCTCGGAGACAACGCAGGCAGACCACCGACGACCGCATACAAGGGCAGAGCTTCGCTCTCTTCAGCTCAATAAAGATTATACGCAACGTACACACCTGTCTTGTGTCCTTCGCGCACGTTCCTACCTACGCAGGGTGGCCCATTTTAATCGCCCCACCCAAATTACTCGGAATCTATGCTAGCTACGAAAAAATGGTAAATACAAAAGTTGCTTTTCGTGCTATTATTGTGCATAACCTGAAGTCTTAGCTCTACTGCTGCTACTATCAGCTGCGCTAACCTCAACCGCGCCGGGACTGCTAATTTATAATAAAATATGTTGTTTAAAATGCACTTAAACCCCTTGAAACTCGCACTCCGCGTGTGTAACAGTGTCTGAGCTGTAGCCTGGAGAAAGTTTAAAGTGTAAAAGTCCACTTGGATAAAAGTCATGTGTATATGAAGATACTGTGAATGACACATTGAACATCAGATATGTATACTTTTATTATTTTTAATTCAATTAACTTTAAATTAAAGAACACAATTCTTTGTGTTAAAATAAATTATTCTTTGTTTGTTACAGGTGATTCAAATAAGTTGGTCCGGGAAAACAAGTTAAAACCACCTCACACGTCTATGACTGTAAGTACTATTTTAGAAATTAACTATTAATCCAGATTTTAGTTGCTATACATATAGAATTATTATCTATTACATTAACAAATATCACCTCATTATGTATTATATATATCTACTATACATACTATAATTAATTCAGATGAATTTATAATGATGAAGGCGGAAGTAGATCATTATTTGCCAAATGTAGCAAAATATGAGTAATAACTTTATGTTTAGCAAGAAATAGAGCGAGTCTAATAGGTTGGGACATACGTAGAAACTTTTCTACTAAAATAAGCAATCTTTACAAAAATTTTGGTTGGGATCCTATGGGTCGTACCTTGAAAATTTTGAATTTCAAGGTTTAAATTACACATATGACTTGTAATACATGTATGTATGATTTCAAAACTATTTTTTTTGAAAAATTGAGAAAATTTTAAGAAAAAATTGTTGTCTCTATAGTGATAAATGCTTCCCTGAGGATCTATAAATTTTTGAAAATCAGCACAAAATGTAAAAAAACTGATTTTATCAACTTTGACCCCCTGTAACTCTAAGACAATCAATTCAAAAAATCTGAAAAAATTTGGAGTTACTCGTGGCAACCTCTAGAACAAATTCCCAGAGTTATAGTGAGGTCTATTTTTCGGCCGGTTGATCTCACAGAGAATCACGCATATGTATGTATTTGAATATATATGTATGTACTTTGCTATATGTTCATGATTATATAAATGTGTATATACACATCAGTGTGCGTATGTATGCGTATAGATATATAAAGAATATGCAATACGCGCATAATATAACTAAAAATATAATATTCCATGCAGTCTATAATATGCATAAGCTGAACGGTTTTATGAGTTGTTTTCTACATAGAATGTTGGTATAATCGTAAATTAAAAGAAACTTCATTGACGCTGTTTTTCGCACTGCCTTTTATTCTAAATTTTGATTAAAAATTTTGCATAATGCAAGTATGATAACCGGTGACAAATATTAGTCAGATCATTAAATGATTTCTATGAATAAAGCTAGGCTCTAGTATATAAGCAGCAGGATGACGAGAGTGGCAAAACAGTATAGTTTAAACTTTCAAAGGGTGTAAAGCGAAAGAGCTGAGGAATATAAGTACAGTATTTCTTGTAATAACGAAGTATTGTTTAAGTAAGTGTACATGTAACTGTGATCAGTGAATTTCAAAACCATAAATATCGGACATATTTTCAAGTAAGTGTCATTTAAAACAGTTTTTTACTTTTATATATACTATGTTATGTGCTGATGCCGAACGACCAAATCGGCAACGTCGCATAACGCATAAGATATTAGAGAAGTGCACTAAGTATGCGCCTAATCGAACAAAGACGAATGTACTTCTCCTCCAGCCCTCGAAACGCTGACCAAGCGCTTCGTCCTCCCATGCGCCGCCAGACTTCACCCGAAGTTCGCGAGTGCAAGAGAGAGCGAAGTAGCTAATGAAGCGAAGAGAGGGATCGGGGAGAGGTAAGAACAATTAGTGGGAGAGAAAGTGACGCGCTCTTTCCCATGCATAATTGCGCGCCCTCTGGCAGAGCGTCTTGAGCCACCGAGCGGACTCGACGTGTTTTCTCTAGTTTAGTATTTTCGTGTATTCTCTATTTTTGAAGTGATAACTTCTTATGGCTCGCCTAAGGGGTAACTAAAAAGTAACGAAAAAGCGTTCCCTCGACCACATGTTTTCCGTCAAAAAAAATTGTATGTATAGGTATATAGCATAGGGAAAGCGTGGAAAGCAAAAGAGGGGAAAAGGAGAGAGAGCGAGGGGAGGGCAGCGATCCCCACTACCGATAGTTTCTATGCAGTGGACTTAGAGCAAGACCTAGCTTCTCTATACTGTATGTCCTCTCTATACTCCCCACTCTTAGGCCCTTCTGGGCCCTTCCCTTATGGAAAAACCTTGTAGAAAACCTTGCAGAGATTTCGGATTTTGTAGAGTTTGTTACATAGTTTTTTGGAGACTTAACATTCTCTGCAGAAGTCTTTGTACATTTTTCTGTGGATGTATCAATGAATTATCAATATATGATTTTACTTAAATCTATGATTTTGATTTCGATTTAGATAGATACGTTTGTAGATTTACTTGCAGAATACGATATATACGTAAGTTTGTAGTATGCACCCTTATCAAAATAATGTGCATATATTTATGCAGAGATTTCTGCAGAACTCTCTGCACAGCTCTGCGGAGCAACCTGCAAGGTTCTCTGCAGGTGGTTCAAATTCTCTGTAGAGGCACTATGTCAATGCTTCTGCAGTAATTTGTATAGAATTTTCTGCAGAGCTTAATGCACAGATTTCTGCAGAGATTTTCGCATTGTAATTGCTACTACAGAGAATTTGGACCTCCTACAGAGAACCCTAGAGATTGTTCTGTAGAGATCTGCAGAAAATTTTGCAAAGATCTCTGCATAAATATCTGTACAGAAACGAAAATAAGTTAATATAAAGACCTGTACAGAAACATATACAAATTATTAAAATACTGCAGTATATAAAAAATATATATTTATTCATTTTATGCATACTTTTGTACACAGATAGATGTACAAATTTGTGCATGTTTTTGCACGCATATTTTGCCTGTATAGATACGTGCATAAATGTATGTACAATAGTGTACATAAAATTGTACATACTATTTTCAGTTGAACCACAGAAATTAAAATCGAGGGAAACATCGTGGAAAATTCATTGGACAGTGGATTAGTATTAAGTTGGTTGTCAATATTCAGACCAAAATGAAAAAAAAGAATTTTTCAAATTTAAAAAATATTTACTTCATAGCGGTCACCCATCCAAGTAGGAACCTTGCCTAACGCTGCTTAACCTTCACGATTGAAAGTCCATGGTGTGATGTGTTTGGCCAGAACAGATCACACTATTAGTAAACTCAAATCTTAATGTCTAAGAGTAAGTCTAATTGTCATTTTGCAAATCAGGTATTTTTGCGTATTGTTCATGCTAAATATTTTAAAATTAGTTACCTAAAATATTTGACGAAGAAATCAATTTTTTTAGCCTATTCGAAGCAAGGGAATTTTTTTTAACTTTTTTAAAACTATTAGCATTAATTATTGATTTTTCATAAATTATAGTTTTACTTTAGACTTTTAAATTTATTACCAGTCTGTTAATATATTTCATTTTTAGTTCGTTAACGCTAATAATATTAAAAATTACTAGCATTAATCTAAAGAAAACTATGCTAATAGCTAAAACTACTAACATTAATTATTTATTTTTCATAAATTATAGTTTCACTTTTATGCTTTTAAATTTATTACCTGTCCGTTAATATATTTTATTTGTACTTCGATAACGCTATTAATATTAAAAAATTACTAGCATCAATCTAAAGAAAACTATGCTAACAACTAAAACTACTAACATTAATTATTTATTTTTCATAAATTATAGTTTTACTTAAATACTCTTAAATTTATTATCTGTCCGTTAATATATTTTATTCGCAGTTCGTTCATGCTATTAATATTGAAAAATTAAAAAAAATCCCCTTGCCTTGAATAGGCTAAAAAAATTAATTTCTTCGTCAAATATTTTAGGAAACTAATTTTAAAATATTTAGCATGAACAATACGCAAAAATATCTGATTTGCAAAATGACAATTAGACTTACTCTTAGACATTAAGATTTGAGTTTACTAATAGTGTGATGTGTTCTGGCCAAACATATCACACCATGGACTTTCTATGATGGAAGTTAAGCAGCGTTAGGCAAGGTTCCTACTCGGATGGGTGACCGCTATGAAGTAAATATTTCTTAAACTTTAAAAATTCTTTTTTTTCATTTTGGTCTATATATTGACAACCAACTTAATACTAATCCACTGCCCAATGAATTTTCCACGATATTTTCCACGATTTTCATTGCAGTGGTTCAACTGAAAATAGTATGCACAATTTTATGTACACTATTGTGCATATATTTATGTACGTTTCAATACAGGCAAAATCTGTGTGCAAAAACATGCAATAAATATATATTTTATATTTACTGTGGCATTTTAAAAATTTGTATTTGTTTCCGTACAGGTCTTCTTATTAACCTATGTTCGTTTCTGTGCAGATATTTATGTACGTTTACTTGCAGAAAATTTTGCACAGTATCTTATATGTTTCAATACAAGTATAGAAATTTTTCTGTTCAGAAAAAAATGATACGTGCAGAATATTATCTATAGGTCTTCGTGCATGTCCCAAAACTCTATACATATACCTACACAGACCGTTACACGGAATCTTTAAAAATATCTGTAAGAGTCATATCTTGAATCCATCCTGAAATTATGTACGTTTCTGTATAGGTATTTGTGTAGGTTTGTCTTCCAGATTTCTATACAGTTTCTTACATAATTCCCTACACAATACTCTGCAAGATTTCCTACATGATCTTCTGCAGGTTTTTTTTTATAAGGGTGTAGCAAACCGGATAGAATATCAGCAGAAATTGATCGTGCAAACTACAAACTTACGTATATATCGTATCCTGTAAGTAAATCTACAAACGTATCTACAGAAATATTTGCAGCGATTTCTGCAGAGAAATCAAAATCATAGATTTAAGTAAAATCGTATATTGATAATTTATTGATACATCCACAGAAAAATGTGCAAAGACTTCTACAGAGAATGTTAAATCTCCACAAAACTATGTAACAAACTCTACAAATTTTGTCCGAAATCGCTGCATAAGTATCAATCATTTTACCAACAGAGTTTTTTTTAGAAATTTAGGTAGGATTGGTATACACTTCAATTGCATAATCGATTCTATACGATTACTTGCAGATATTTATGTACACTTATCAGTCGATAACTCTACATAATTTTCTATAGAATTATCTATACAATACTGTGTATGATTCCCTGTAGGGTTTTCTACAAGGTTTTTCCATAAGGGTTGTAGGCGCTGTATACAGTATACAGCGTTCAGGGCTTTCCCTCTGTATATGTATGTATGCGTGTGTAGGTGTACTGTGTGTTCTGTGTCTCCTCTGCCTCTATACATATATAGGTATACTTTGCGAGTATACTTATACACACACACACACACACACACATAGATTTTATATATATATATATATTGTTGGAGTGGTGGAAAATTAGTGAGGTTGTTTTTAATAATAAGTAACTTTATTACAATGTGTGATGTGTCGTCGGACACGACTGTCTCCTTCCGAGACTTACAAGCGAGAGAGAGAATGAGCGCAAGTACAGTTTATGCGAGCGCTCTTCTCTATAGTGTGTATCTATATATGTGTGTTTACATACTCGCGTATTCGCGTTTTCGGAGTCGCGCTTGTCTCGATGTACAAAATCATATATATACAAGAGATGGCGCGACCAGTATTAATTCATAGAACAACAAGCAAAGAGTATAATATTTATACAATATTCAACATATATATATATATATATATCTGTGGCTTACAGGAAGAACCACTTAAGTGACTTTTTCGTGTTTTCGAGAAAAAGCAATTTCAATGTTTGGAGTAATACGTAAGATCGAAATTTCAGAGAATAGATCTAAGTATTGGCTCATTTGATTAGGTATCTAATACGAATACAACCGTAGTATTACATTTGTAAATAGTTTCTTTCTCGACACGCAAGCTAAACAAATTACTCGTGTTAAGCGGTTCTGCGGGAACTTTGCAGATAAGTGCTTATTATGGTCACTCTCTTTGATGGCTCGTAACTAATGTAATTTGCAATTTAAAAAATTCGGGTGGGACATATTTTTAAAGTTTAACTCATGTCCTTTTTAATGGTGTAATTTAAATTTTCGAAAATTGTTATGAACAATGAGAAAAAACGGCTTAAAGGAAAAGAGCATGGTTTTTCCACAATTTTTTATTTTTTAGTTTGAGATTTCAAGAACGTTTTCATTTGCAATGTATCTGGAACCCCTCTAACCAATGGAACAAATGTACAAACCCAAAAGATACGTGATTTGGGGGTTGATTTTGAACCTCGGTGTGGTCAAACTGGCGCATGTTATATAATTGAAAATTTTTTACGAAGACTTTTACAAATTTTTTATTCAGAAAACACGCACTTTTGGAAACAATTTTCAAGGGGAATAAGTTCTTAGAATCAGCTAAGGAATACGTACGAATTTTATCAGAGTGAGTCCAGTAAATTTTTGTTTTTGCAAATTAACAATTTTTGAAAAATTTAAAAACATTAAAAAAATTTTTAAAAATTTTAGAAAACCGACGAATATATCGGTATAGGTAATTAAATATATATTATACAGCTTTAATGTATTCCACACGGTGTATCTCGCACAAAAATAAAAAAAATGAGCGCACTTAAGTGGTTCTGCGGTAACATTTTTACGAGAGACACAGTTAAGTGATTATGCTCTATTAGTGTGCTTGCATACCCACAGCACCTCTGATCCCAATTTTCCATTAACTCTACTTCGATATATTGTAATTTCTATTACGAGCGAGGCAACACTTGCTAGTTTCTATTAAAATCAATTTGAAGTTATCACTTCTGTCGGGCGACCCGTGACGCACACGCTTTTTTGTTCTCATAGAGACCCGAGTGGCATTTGTTCAATTGTTTTGGTATTTGAATAAATAATCGTTCAAGTAATAGACTATTTATATCGTCATAATTCTCACGGTCTACAATTTTGCATCGCTTCCAAATAAACCAACTCCAAGCGCATAAGCACTCGTGGATGCTGCCGTTGGTATAACGCAAATAACGCTTCCATTTTCTGCACTGAATTGGACTATCTAGCCCAGCTGATTTACTCTACAAAACCAAGGTAAGAGTTTAAATAAATTTACTAATATACTGTGCGTCCCCTCAATATATTGTTTAACTTCGTAGTAGTTTTTTCCGATTGCGCTGATTTTGAAGCGTAGCTAAGCACGTTTGTGTGCTTCTCGTGTTGCGCGCTCCCCTATCTCTAGTATTTCGTGTCGAAGCTTTGTGCGCGAACCTAACAGACCCGCAGCGTGGAGGCCCCGGGGGGATTGCCGCGAAAAACGTGTGAAAAAAGAGGAAAATTTGTCTAAATTTTGTGTGCTAAAAGAATTACGCGGGTAGCGTCGAGAAGCGTCGAGAGAGACAAATTCAAACGCTCCGGAGCGCACGCGCGGCCATCCTTGCGAGCGGCGTGGGTAGTGCGCACGGCACCAAAGCCACGCTCAGCGTCAATGTCCGCCATTAAAATCGCGCGCATCATTTTGAATTTCAATTCTTCACGTTTGTCTATGTTGAAAACAATTTGAATGAAAATAAATTTTGGTGAATTTTCATAGCAGTTACATAATTATAATTTTCTTTTGTTATAATGCACATAGTCACGTAAATAATATTTGCATGAAAAGTTAATTTTTGAAGAGTCGAAACTATTTAACAAAATTCGAAAATTTTATTTGGCGATTGGATAAGAAGTTGAACAAGTCAATTAAAAGTTAATTTGAATTGAATAAGGGTATCAAATATTTTTTGTGTGGCATTTTGAAGACTCACGCCACGAGTTAGGCACAAAGTTTAGCAATAGTCTAGCTCAGCCCCTTAGTGAAATAAAATTAATTGAATTTTTGAGAATCTTCCCATTAAAAGTTTCAGAGTTAATCAGTGCAAATCAAGAAATTCACAAAGCGTTTTGATGATTCACGCTGAAAAGTACGCACAAAATTAAACATTAAATTTGTCTAAAAGAATTAAATAAAATCAAATCATTAAATCGAAGAGTCCAAGAAAAATTTTAGAGATAATTTGTGCAAACATAGTTTTTTTCTCTTTATCAAAAAATACGTGTACTCTAATGAATGCCAAAAAATGATCCGTTGATGCACCTAAAGTGAAAATTTTTGACAGCAAAAGTAGCAGTTTGTTTTAATTTTTATTGCAAGTATTCGACAACATTTGATTTTTCATAATTTTCTAGTTTCATGAATGTAACTTTGAGATATTTGCCACAATATTCAATTTTTTATAATAAATACTGGCTGATAATAACTCGTGTCTGAGTGAGCACGAAGGGCGAATCACAAACCAGCAATTGCAAAATAATAATGTAAGGGGGGCCCTTTTCCCTCGATCAAATTGTCGCAGATAGCATCAGTAACATGCAGGAATAGGAATACAGACAAATTGTCATTTTTATTTTATTCAAAATCAATATTACTATTTCAACACTTTAAGAAATATTATAAAATGATGCAGTTCTAGTCGTTTGACATAAGCACCAGGACTACGAGTTTTATATTAAATATTCCAT
Source organism: Philotrypesis tridentata (assembly GCA_018906965.1). NCBI lineage: Eukaryota > Metazoa > Arthropoda > Insecta > Hymenoptera > Pteromalidae > Philotrypesis > Philotrypesis tridentata. The sequence continues at coordinate 17,224 of JACCIB010000380.1, forward strand.
CTGCATATTTATCGTGCATGACGAGCTGCCTCCTGAACGAGGATTTAAGAGCAGTCTCGTTGCAGTAGGTTGTGTGACATAGGAACCAGAGCCTGGTCTGCATCAGTCGCACACACATGTAAAACTTAGTAATAATAGCACGCATTTTGATCTTATCTCTCCATTTGCACAAGCATTAAATTAAACACTTTAAGTCTATCAATTTTTGCAGTTCACATGAATTTTTACTTCCATGATTTTCTACTTATATTGCATCTTGCTTGCCAGATACGTTAAATTCACAATTTTACACATCACACAACACTTACACACACAAAAGTTACAGAGTCATAAACTAATTGATTAAAAGTATTGCACTTGTAAACACCCTTTAAAGAAAAAAACGACAAACTTGTTTGATTTCACTTTGCACAAATTCACTAGATGCATCTTTTTTTTCCTTAAGCTTGAAAATTTTTTTTTTTGAGTCCCACGACGAAATTCAAAGCCAAATTTGCAACTCCCAGCACTGTCACCTGAATCCTGGTAAAAAGAGCAGCTGCTTGTGGATCTAAAAAATAAAAGAAAAAAATTGAATAGCCACAAAGCAAAGCCCTTCATATAAGGTGCAAGCTTTGCAAAATTTAACAGAAAAAAAATACTCATATGACAAGCTCGCGTCGGCCAAATCCAAGTTGCTCCGACAACTCTGGTTGCTGGCCAAAAAGTTTAATATCGCGAATTAAACGAAATACAACATTTTATTTCCTCTGCAACTCAGTCTTTTGGTTACTTTGTAACCTCAAACGAGACTCTGTTTTCACGCCGTGTGCAGACGGCACCTCTGAGTCAGCTGCACGCGCGTGAGAATTGGTCGACGTTTCGAGGCCAAGAAGTTGGCACGAGGCTTGACGTTACATAAATTCTCTATCCTTGTTATACTATAACTATATTAAGCGGCGGCCATTTTGGCAGTGGCGACAACCGTGTCCCCTCCAAGGCGCGCCTATTTGAATTTTCAAAACTCACACTGTTCACAAAAATTGATATACACATGAATTATTGAACTAACACTCATTATTCAGTCGAATTGTAAAATAGAATTTTTGTTTAACACATTAAAATAAAACAAAGCTCTCTGAAAATTTTTCACGTAAAAAGCTAACAACAAATCCTAAGTAACACGAAATTAAAATCACAACTGGCACGAATCAAATGTTCAACACGTGTAATAGTCGGGGCAAGTTAGCATTTTTGCATTAAGTTTCGTATAACTTTAGTTTTATGATTAAAATGTGTTATTGGTAACGTACTGAAAATAACCTTAAAGTCTCGACTTCGGGTCAGGTCGGGAACATTGTTATTATTGCAAAATAAACTTCAAAAATGCACTTTCTTTAAGCTTTTCGTGAATAACTTCTTTATGACTCATTTTATGTAAAAAAAGATAGAGACGAAAATTGTTCAGAATTGAATTTTGTATAAGGAGCATATATTCCCGACTGCGAAATTAAGTTTTTTCATCGTTAAATTGTTAAACAAAAAAAATTTTTTTTTAAATTTCATATTGCTACAGATTTAACAAAAAATAATTTTTTTCATTGGATGAACACCTATAGATCAGTTTTGGTACGAATAATTTAAAAATCGATGTCCGATCTTGATATCTCAAAATGGCGTCTTATTGCAAAATTATTTAGCCTAAAATTAAATTTTATCTTCAAATTGCCCATGGAACGATAACTTGATCCAACCACCTTTAATCGATAGCTTACGACGTACTTAATAAATGCTAAAAAAAACTTTTTAAAACATTAATATTTAACAACATTTTTAACAATAAATAATTTTTATTTTCGTCAATTTTGAAGTTAGACGAATGCAGTAAAGTGCATTTTAAAGTACGTGAAAAACCATGAATTTTCATGTAAACTTTGTTTAGATCGGACCAATAGGAACGGAGATACGAAAATTTTTTCAATCAACGCTCACGCCGAAACTACTTAATAATTTTTGATGAAATTTAGTATGCAGCTTGCTCAAAAAATACTCTAAATGATGGCATTTTACCCGATAGTTGTAATGGACCTATTTCGTGCAAAACGACCGATGAAAGAATGTGAAATTAGCCCGCGCGCGGCTGCTTCGGCCCGGCGGCGCGGTGGTGGGGGGAGCGCCGCTGCAGCTTTCGGGAACTTTAGATGTTAAATTCTTTTCTCGGCAACCAGAGGTCGTACGGTAATGCTTTTTTTTTAATTTTATGTGTTCTTTTCTCAGCTTTCATGTCGTGTTAATGAAATTGTCGTAGCTGCATTACAAATACTCGAAATTGACTTGTTTTCTGGAAAAAAAACTTTTTTCGATGTATACACTATACGTACATGTATATATTGTGCAACAAAATACGTTTATGATTATATATATCAGTACAAGAATAATAACTGCTTACTATTTTGGTAGTACATATTACTTTTAATGTTTTTGCTACATAGATTATCTTTACATGTATATAGTATACTATAAAACATATTTATGATTATATGCATGTGTTTGTGCGTGCGTGTGTGTGTACATAAATAGGTAAAGAACATGTTTTTTATTCATTTATTCATTGACACACACATATGTATGTATATACATACACACATGTATATAATCATAAATATGTTTTGTAGTACAGTATATACATGCAAGGATAATCTGTTCAACAAAAATATTAAAAATAATATGTACTACTGAAATAGATAAAAGGCAATTTTATCTATCGTATTTGTATAAATAAATACGTACAGATACTCCAATACATATATTTAATAAAGTCAGTACAATTCCAAAAATATACTCAAAATTCGAAGCAATAAATTCCAATTAAATCCAACTGACTTTACGGAGATTAATACCTTAATTTAGTATAATATTAAAATAGAAAGCAGTTATTATTCTTGTATTGATATATATAATCATAAATGTATTTTGTTGCACAATATATTCATGTACGTATAGTGTATACATCGAAAAAAGTTTTTTTTCCAGAAAACAAGTCAATTTCGAGTATTTGTAATGCAGCTACGACAATTTCATTAACAAGACATGAAAGCTGAGAAAAAAACACATAAAATTAAAAAAAAGCATTACCGTACGATATCTGGTTGCCGAGAAAAGAATTTAACATCTAAAGTTCTCGAAAGCTGCAGCGGCGCTCCCCCCACCACCGCGCCGCCGGGCCGAAGCAGCCGCGCGGCCGCGCGCGCTAATTTCACATTCTTTCATCGGTCGTTTTGCACGAAATAGGTCCATTACAACAATCGAGTAAAATGCCATCATTTAGAGTATTTTTTGATCAAGCTGCATACTAAATTTCATCAAAAATTATTAAGTAGTTTCGGCGTGAGCGTCGATTGAAAAAATTTTCGTATCTCCGTTCCTATTGGTCCGATCTAAATAAAGTTTACATGAAAATTCATGGTTCTTTACATACTTTAAAATGCACTTTACTGCATTCATCTAACTTCAAAATTGTCGAAAATAAAAATTATTTATTGTTAAAAATGTTGTTAAATATTAATTTTTTAAAAAGTTTTTTTTAGTGTTTATTAAGTACGTTGTAAGCTATCGATTAAAGGTGGTTGGATCAAGTTATCGTTTCATGGGCAATTTGGAGATGAATTTGAAATTTTAGGCTGAATAATTTTGCAATAAGACGCCATTTTGAGATATCAAGATCGGACATCGATTTTTAAATTATTCGTACCAAAACTGATCTATAGGTGTTCATCCAATGAAAAAAATTATTTTTTGTTAAATCTGTAGCAATATGAAATTAAAAAAAAAAATTTTTTTTGTTTAACAATTTAACGATGAAAAAACTTAATTTTGCAGTCGGGAATATATGAACCTTATACAAAATTCAATTCTGATCAACTTTCATCTCTATCTTTTTTTACATAAAATGAGTCATAAAGAAGTTATTCACGAAAAGCTTAAAAAAAGTGCATTTTTGAAGTTTATTTTGCAATAATAACAATGTTCCCGACCTGACCCGAAGTCGAGACTTCAAGGTTATTTTCAGTACGTTACCAATAACACATTTCAATCATAAAACTAAAGTTATAAGAAACTTAATGATATTCCACATTTGAACTGCCTGACGCCCGGACTATAAATAATCTCGAAACACTTTTCAGAGTAAACATTGCAACGCAACCGAGTACTCTTTTCGTGGCAAATCAATCACTTTGTCGGAAAAAGAAAAACGATCACCAATTACACACAAACACATCTAGTATTACTAAGCCATAGCAGCTTCAATTCACGTTGCTGACACAACGAAACGTCTCAATTATTTTAGCCACTCGTCTCGTTCAAAGGGTACATTGAATGACAGTTTCTAATTAAAGTCATAAAATCACGGGTACACATGCACATGTTCACAGTACACAACGCATGAGAGCTGCGATCTGCACGCTTTTGCAATTAGCATAAAAACCAGTAAAGTCCATTCATTTTAAACAACAAAACAAAAAAACCACATTGCTTGCTTGAATCAATTCGTCACAGTAACATCTAGTGAAAAAAACACAAATCTGCTTGACACTTGAAGCAATAAGCGCGTTTTACTAAATACTGCAAATTTACATTATAATTCATTCATGAAAATCTGCATGCATCTTTACAATTACAGAATAAACTAAACATTTGTTTTGCATTAAAAACATACAATTAAATTAAAACATTACAATCTATCAATCGCATAATCCCACTGACAAATAAAACTTTATAACGGTACCACACCCAGTAAAACAAATAAATCACTTGTAGAGTCATTTAAAATACTCGCGCTTTTCAAAACACACTTAATTATTTACACTGCAAATCTCTCGCATTCTTCTCTCGAAAGGGAATGTGTGCACCGAACCCAATATTTTAACTCAGATCAAAAGTAAACTTTAAACGTCGGCACGCACAGCATCAAAATTAATAAATACGTAAATACATAAAATCACTTTAACACTAATAATATACTGCACTTATTCTTGCTTTGCAACAATCAAACAACCGGGAAGTTTTTCCTTTTTCAAATCAAGCTGAAACAAAAAATGCAACAAAGCAACGTGTTCTAAGATAATTGATTTGACAAATTAAATAATAAAAAAAAGCATTCATCTGATGTGTCCGGCAATCCTTACTGCAAGTCTTCATATGCAATTTAATTGTCCAAGAGTCACACTTGTGAAGAACAATCCACATCACTGAATAAAGCATTTTCTCGCGAATCTACCGTGTACGGGTTTCGCGTACTTGTGAGCACTTTTCACAGTTTTCCAGTGCTGAGAAAACTTGTACTTTCGCGGCCGCGACGGGCGTGAGGTTAACCATTGGAATATACGACTACACCATATAGGTATACAAGACTGCAGCCAGCGCCGCGCTCGATACTATCGATCAATAAGCGAACTCGAACATTGGTAACAAGGTGCTTCAACACCAACGCAAACGCGTAGCACAAAATCGATCGTCTTTGAGAACACGAATAATTACACACGTTGTGCATCGAGGCTTAACGCTTATTCATGTCTTTAAGAGCGCGTTTCGATTATTCTTGCACATAAACTACAATATATATTATTTATTAATTAATATTCGACTACTATTATTAAAATTAAGCGAACCTATTATAACAAACAAAAAAACTTTCAATAATTAATATAAGATTATAATGATTAAAATAATATAAGCACTACATTATTAAATAATACATAAAGAGTGCAAATAAATAGTAGAAATAAATAGTTCAAATACTTTAACATTTTTAAGAACTTAAAATTTTATTATCACCTTGAGTAAATAAAACACTTAATAAATAAGGATTATATTAAAAACACTAGTAACATAAGTTCGTTTAATGCATTTAACCAATTATACTTTTTTGCAAACAAATTAAAATAACACTATCTTGTTCACAAATAACATCAATAATCAACATTTCAACATTAATTAACAATTATTAATAAATAAATAATAATAAATAATTATTCAAATAAAAATTTTTTCTCTCTCTTTTCTATTAAGCTGATTATTATAATTCAACTTAAAAATTTTTCTCAAACCTTTCTCAAAATCTTCAAAAAACTTTAAAAAACCTTTTTGCAAATAGAATCGATATCTTACACGATCAATCGCCATAAAACTAATAACAACGTATTATTTTACCTTTTCAGGTCCAAGTCAACTCAATTATATTTTACTTTCTACGTTTACTCATCATAATCTCATAATTTAACAAAAATTATGTTCTGACAGTCTGTCAAAAGAAACAATATTTTTCTCTCTATCAAATCTTATAATTATTTACATGCATATTAGTGAACACGTGTGGCATCGGTCACACAAGCACATACCCACTCCAAATTAACAAAACTCAAAAAGTTTTTACTAAATTATATACATAATTTACAACTTAAACTTCAAATTAATCCTAGAATACTAACATAAAAATAAATTTCAATTTGAAAGCCTAGTTTAGGCATAAACACTCTGGTTTGACGCGCAACGATTCTTCAATTATCTAATACGTTATCACTATCAACCAAGAACTGCGAATCACCCCTTTTATTTTATTTAAATATAGTTAGATTCTTGTTTTTACTAATATACACCCCTTTGTTATATTGACATACACAATAGAATTTTTTTCCCATCTCGATAACTCACGTTTATTTTTTTTTTACCAAGTAGTAAGTCAATAACAAAATTAGAATCATGCTCTTTTAAAATCACAAACACCCTGGTCAGTGGCTCATAATTCTCTCGCTTTAATAAAATCACTTTTCATTTCGCAATCTCATTTCTTCTCGCATATTGTTTCAACGTTTTCTCGATTTTATTTCCATCGTTCAATTCGATATTTTTGAATTTCTTTCATAATCGTAGGTTGTATAAGTTAAAATTCTCAAACAAAATTTAAACAGACACTGTTTACACAATAATCATTAGACTATATAATTTCATATAGTTAGACTAGATAATTTAACATTTCAAGATAAGAATCTCTTCCAATAGAGCAGCGAGCAACAGCGAAGATCATCAACACGACAGGCTCAACATTAAACGAAACTATACAAGCCTCAGTACATTTAATAACATCAATGACTGAAAGCTTCACGCTAATGAACTGCATCAATGGTATATCAACTTTTGATGGTAAATACCACGCATTAAGAACTTACATTCAAGACCTACGAAATGCCCATGAACTGGTGCCACCTACTTTACGTCCACAGTTCATGAGAAATGTTCTACAAAAATTAACTGGTGCTGCAAGAAAAACTATAAACAACAAAAAAGTTGACAGCATAGATGACTTAATCAAACATCTAAAACAACGTTTCGGCCCTGGAAGAGATTACAAATATTTCAGCCACAAACTGAAGGATCTAAGGATGAGACAAAAAGACAATGTCGGTGATTTTTATGATGAAATATGTGTATTATTAAGCAGTGCGCGCAACGCCCTAAAAGAAGAAAAAGGAGAAGAAAATATAGTTTTATTAATATCACCATTGGAAGATGAAGCAGTAGACATTTTTATACGAGGACTGCCACCAGCACTATCTGTTGCAGTTGTTGCCACGGAACCAAAAACAATCAAAGAAGCCTACGAAGAAGCTGTACGTCTAGAGGTACGGATGGATGCCAATATAATCCCAGACACAAGGCCTTACAACGGCAGAAAAAATCAAGGGGCGCGGTAGCGCCACGATGGCAAGTATAAGGTACGTGAGTACGTACGCCGCCGTCGGGCGCTGGCCAGACCCTATATACATCTCATAGGCATTGTTGGAAACTCGACTTACGGTTTTCTTTACTTTGACAGTATTATTTGTCACATAGAAATACTCAAACGAAAGCTTGAGACGACACTAACAAAATCACATCAGGGTCACATTTTCTGAAAATGCTTCTATCAACAGATATTGTAAAGTGAAAGTTCGAGCCCCTCGATTCTCATCAAGAGAGAAGAATGAAAACTGAACAATTCTTCCGGTTACGTCAGCCCTACGTATTTCCGTAAAAATATATAGCACACCATGCATCAATATAGATCTACTTGTACATACTGAGCAGATGCAGACGATGTTTCATGGTGAAACATTGTTTATGTTTATAATAATCAACGTAAATATTTTAATTAATAATTTAACATATTATTATAAAATATTGTGATAGTGCGAAATATATCATAAGTTTAATATTTTAAAACAGTGTCATTTACAAACAGTGAGAAATAAGTCAATTTCGTTCATAATGATCGACATGATTAATAGTGTATAATTAGATTAGATAAGTATTTAGTGTTATGATTGTGATTTATTAATATACAGTATAAATCAAGGTTTCGTGAACTGATACTTTGTTTAAATGTTCTCTTTTCTTTTTCAGATACTTTTGGGAGGTTATATTGCCATTGAAAAAAGTTTGAATTAGAAATATTTATGATTTGCAGTATTTATTCTGCTGTGAAGTAAGAATATTTATTAAGTTAGCAGAATATCTGGTGCAAGCGGAAGATTTTTATTTTGATAATAAGTAATTCATCTACTAGTGTGAAGGATTGTTTTTTATGGAGGATCGTCTCCTTATGGAGGACTATCCACCTCTTGCTGTGAATTATAGACTTTTTCTCTATCCAGATCGGATGGAATGTACCATAAAAAAGTGTTAAAAAGTGAACTTATTATAAGTTGTATACAGAAAGTGATTGTGTTATTTTAAACGAGAATAAAATTATGAAAAGTATTATCCAAACAATTATTATGTGAAGTTGAAAAAAGTGCTAAAAAGTAAATGTCTAAAATTAAAATTATAATATTGAAACTTTTGAAAAACCAAATACAGCTGCCGAGGTAAACTGTTAAACTTTCATTCATAAATAGCATAATCTTTTTTTGCTACTTACGAAGAATAGTGATAGTGTCTTTTTATATTCAAAATGTTGATATGTTCACAAGATTAAATTGAAAGATAGTTCAAGTTTAATAGATTACAGCGTAACTCAGCATAGTGATTAGTGATATAAATTCTAAATTAAAGCTATGTGTGAGGATTGTTTCGAATGCAATCCATTACTAAATGATTTTTAGTGTTGTATTGGTGATAATTTGTGTATTAAATTATTTGAACAGGTTATGCCGTTTAATCTGTATATTATAATAATAATACCTGTAAACTTTGTGAAAATAAGGAAAAATGTGAGACTCGTGGTTTGAAGCCCAGCTATCTTAATACTTAGACGGACATTCAGTTGAAATAATAAGGAAAAATGTGAGACTTGTGGTTTGAAGCCCAGCTATCTTAATACTTAGACGGACATTTAGTTGAAAAAATAAGGAAAATTGTGAGACTCGTGGTCTGAAGCCCAGCTATCAATATACTTAGACGGACATTTAGTTGAAAAAATATGTATGCAGAAAGTGATTGTGTTATTTTAAACGAGAATAAACTTATGCAAAGTATTATCCAAACAATTATTATGTGAAGTTGAAAAAAGTGCTAAAAAGTAAATGTCTAAAATTATATACAATACATGAAAGATTCATGAACTGATTCTTTGTTAAAATATATCCTTTTATTTTTCAGGTTTTTTTACTATTAGATTTTATAAAGAAGTAACTATTCTGTGATGTGGCAGCTAGTAAAGTGTTAAGAATTCATCTTTCAAGAAAGTTTACGTTGTTGAAGTGAATATGTAACTTTTTCTATCGTTTCCTGGGTTCACCTTTCAAGCAAGTTTCTACATTCTTGAAGTGGATGTGTAATTTTTTCTATTGTCTCCTGGGAGGTAGACTCTCAGGCTATTCGTCGAAAGGGATCCTGATGAGAAGCTAGTGAAAGAGTTGTATTTTCATCGTCCAAGAATCAAAGAAAATTTATACAGAATTTCCTGTTTATATAATTTTCTTGTGATGTGACAAGTTGGTTGATTGTTACGATTATATTCAATCCTCCACGCAAGAAAGTTTCTACAATTGTGGAAATGCTTATGTTAACTTTTCCTATCGTCTCCTGGGAGATAGACTCTGAGGCTGTACGTCGAAAAGAATTCTTATGAATAGATAGTAAAAGTGTTTTATTTTCTTGGTTCAGAGAATATTCAGTTTATATAAGGAAAAAATTGTCTTGTATTGTGAGAAGCTAGTGAAGTGTCAAGAATATGCATCGCTCATGCATGAAAGTTTCTAAGTTGTTTAAGTGTATATGAATAGTTCATAACTTTTCCTATCGTCTCCTGGGAGGTAGACTTTCAGGCTGTTCGTCGAAAGGGATTCTTATGATTAGCTAGTGAAAGTGTTTTATTTTGTTGGATTTTAGAGATTATTCAGTTTATATAATAGAGAATATTCTTGCTTGATGCAACAGTAATGTTTTATACAATAATCAGCATGTATATATTATATACTTACTCCATCGATTTCATGGCTTTAGGGTCTAAATTGTCAGGTGCATAACTATAAAAATCAAAACTATAAGTTCTTAGATAAACTCAATTGTATTGTTTTAGCATGTTAAAACAAGCTTTTATAGCTATAACAGACTTTAAATCAGGCGAAGACCGAAATATTAAAAATGTAGCTTACTTATTTCAATTATATTCTTTGCTCTCATTGCTATATGTAGTCATTATTATAGTAGTGATTAAAATCTATGGATATTTTACATACATTTTTTAGTACCTTAATACAGTAGTTATTGTATATAAGCTCTGGTCTTTGTAAACATGTATTTTTTGCAGATATTTATTCCATTTTTAATGGGACCAAATGGAAGTTGATATTATATATATATTTTATACTTTCTTTGATATTATGGTTTAGCAGTAAATTCAGTATATATAAATTTTATGGTTGTGATGAATAAATATTTAACGATGATAGTAAATTAGGTTGTCAGCTATAATACAGAGTGTAAATAATAATAGAAAACATTGAACGTAATTCAACACAGTGTACCAAGATAAAAGACGTTGAAAGATTCACAGTTTGCACTTCCAATGCCTTTTTCACATACCCCAAACTCAATATAAATAGTTTAACGTACCACAGAATAGTTTAGCATAGGAGTCTGTCAAATAACAAAACAAGCAAATAGTTAACTTAATAGACAGGCACCCCAAAAGCATTATTAATATCCCATATTGGACCCACAAATAAAACTTTCAAACTATAATTTAAAAAAATTAAAGCAACGCACTTGCACGAAGCACTGAGTTCATAAGTATTCCTCTATTCATGCACAAACAAAACTTAGTCGGCAAAAGTCATTATCAATTCCATAGGCAATAAAACAAATAATTAAGCCAACACACAAACTAAATTCAATGTGCACAATTATTGAGACCCACTATTTACACATCAAAACTTAGTCGAACCCAGGAAGAGCAATCTGAAAGAGACGGCCTTTGCTCCAAAAGACGAACTCAATCAGATAGGTCTGACATAAACATACACCAATAAGTCCATTCAAATCCAGGGAAACAGAGCCAAACAACACAAAACACATTAACATAAATTAAATTATTATGTGAATTATCATATACATTATGTGAATTATATTATCATGTGAATTATTATTAAATTATTATGTGTAGGAAAAAAAGTGAAAATAACTATACCATTTTTTGCTTGTTCTCGACAAATCACAGTTGAGATCCACAAATTCACACAATAATTATTGAAAAACACCATAGTGATTTACACTTATTCACACATATACATAATTTAAAAACTACAAAAAGTCAAAAGCTCTGGTCAAGTCATGTATATTAATTAAATATGTTTATTAAAACACTCTACAACACTGTTGTACTTCTCACTACAAAAAACTTTAGCGAAAACTTGTGCACTAGCTTCGGCATGCCATTCCAGGGGAGACGTCAAAAAGACGTAACACACAAATTTCGAAGCAGCATTGACCCAGTGACCTGAAAACAAAAAGACAAAATTCTTTTAACAAAGCACCGGTGCTTTAAATCAACAAAAAGTCTCAATAATTTAAATAAAAAAAAATAACTTATCTGACTCCAAACAGCAATGATCGACCAAGGGAAAGCACAAGTTTCCCATCACCACAGTGTACAAGTCCCAAAAGAAATCACTCCTCGGAGTAGCTGACCATCCATAGTTGCTCCTGAGTACGAGTTTCGATCCCGTAGCAACAATTTTAAAATACTTTAGCAGCGACAAAGTTAATCACGCGAGAGGTTAAACACTGACGGTATAGCAGACGTAACGTCGATAACCCCAGGACTACAGAGTGACTTACCGACGCCACAGACTGAGCACGCGCGCACACTTTTAGAACTAGGGCGCTAGTGACAAATACTAGTACCACTGCCGCGGCCATTTTCAGTGAGCATATACACATTAATTTTTAAATTTATAACTTATTCAGTTGATGTTAACTATTCTTTGTAATTTAGGTATTACATACTTTTTAAAAGTAGTGAAATCTCCGCCCCCCCCCCAAAAAAAACCTTTTCAAGGTTAAAGGCTGGCAAGTATAAGGTCGTTTCTTCATGTAAAACTTGAAGATTAATTTTGCAACTCTTGATTTCTCAATGTCACAAAAATTCTAAGTGTTTTCTCTATCTATACAGTTATTTCATTATATTAATCAAAGTTAATTTTTCAACTCTCGATATCCCTTATGTGGTGAAAATTCAGAGTGCTTATTCTAAAAGTCTATTTTCATTATGTAAATTAAAGTCAAACTTTCAATAATAATGTAAATAATATTCTAGCAGGTTTATTGTGTACGTTTATTACTTTTCCCTTAGTAAAGGTTGATAAGAAATGTGATTATAATGCAATGATTAAAAAGGTATTTCTAATTAGTTCAACAAATAATTATTTTAATATATGTGTCTTCTTTTACCTCGTAAATGAGTGAATCACAGACACTGAAAGAACATGATGCTTATACATGAAGCTGAATAACTTGAAATTTTCATCTATCTACATCAATATGAATGCGTAAACATCTTTGCTTGAAGGATCTACCATTTCTTTAGTGTTTCTTCTTTATACCGTCGATTTTACATAAATTTCAATTTTAATATAGCAAAAGAGAGTTATGATATCAATAAAGAAATTGGCAAGTTTTTGTTATAAGAAGCAATTGAGTTGATATAAATAAATAATTGTTTAAATCGGAGAAGGATTATAAATATATATGTATTCATCATTATAAACACTCGTCCAAATTGTGACATGTGAAAAGGTGGATAGCCTGTGAAAAGATACTGTCGGTAGAATTGTGGGAATAACTGCGATTGCCGCCACGTCCTGCGCATTCCAGCTGACGTTTAATGACTGATCACTCTTACGCCGTATTTAGTGTGGGAGGTTAGGTCACCGTACTTTCGGTAAATAGAGCGTTCCGTGACCGGTCACAAACATGCGCAAAGCATAGCACTAATTCGATATTATTCAAAGTTCAATAGTATCCGAGTGTACATATAGGAATGATGTTCTTACATGACATTATCACATGAAAAATGTGCCCATAATATATTACAGGATTGTTTCACATTATGAAAACTTTTTCGATTATTTATGGAAGCAACGAGCGGATGTACAATCTACTCTACTTAGTAATTCAGTAAATTGCTATCCTTATTTCAAAAAAAATCTATGTCCAAGACGATCATTTGCAATTAAATATAAGATTTAATTCATACAAAAAATCGATCTCACATTTAAAAAAAACAGTAACAAATTCTAGCATGTAGAACGCAATTTTTTTTATGGAAAAACTTGCCGTCCCGTCCTATAATAGATACCGATGGACTACTAAATGTCAGTGTAATCAACAATCTCATAAAATTTTTAATATACTTATAATATATGTTTATATATAATATTTATGTATAATATAATATTATGTTAAACTGTGAGAACGATAGCCTCAAATAAAAATTGTAGTTCTATTTTTTTTATTAAGTATGGATATAAAACTAAAATATAAACATAAATGTTAATTTAATATTTGTTAGCTTGATTGATTTCCGAACTTTAATCATAGAAATTTATTTTATAACAATTTGTAATACATAATAATAATTATTTTTATTGAACATCTTGTAACCATTCGATAATAATAACATACTTTTGTGAAACATGCATACAAATACAAATAACCAAAAATTGTGTTTACAATGATTACAAGATGAAGTTTGAATTCTTCAAAAATTGGTTAAGAATAGTAGTAAATACATGTAGAATGAAAAATCCGATACGAGATTTTCTAACAGTGTTTTGTTAACAACAAATTACTTTGGATAACCATGCACAATTTTAAGATAGTACCCATCGGTATCTATTATAGGACGGGACGGCAAGCTTTTCCATAAAAAAAATTGCGTTCTACATGCTAGAATTTGTTACTGTTTTTTTTAAATGTGGGATCGATTTTTTGTATGAATTAAATCTTATATTTAATTGCAAATGATCGTCTTGGACATAGATTTTTCTTGAAATAAGGATAGCAATTTACTGAATTACTAAGTAGAGTAGATTGTACATCCGCTCGTTGCTTCCATAAATAATCGAAAAAGTTTTCATAATGTGAAACAATCCTGTAATATATTATGGGCACATTTTTCATGTGATAATGTCATGTAAGAACATCATTCCTATATGTACACTCGGATACTATTGAACTTTGAATAATATCGAATTAGTGCTATGCTTTGCGCATGTTTGTGACCGGTCACGGAACGCTCTATTTACCGAAAGTACGGTGACCTAACCTCCCACACTAAATACGGCGTAAGAGTGATCAGTCATTAAACGTCAGCTGGAATGCGCAGGACGTGGCGGCAATCGCAGTTATTCCCACAATTCTACCGACAGTATCTTTTCACAGGCTATCCACCTTTTCACATGTCACAATTTGGTCGAGTGTTTATAATGATGAATACATATATATTTATAATCCTTCTCCGATGTAAACAATTATTTATTTATATCAACTCAATTGCTTCTTATAACAAAAACTTGCCAATTTCTTTATTGATATCATAACTTTCTTTTGCTATATTAAAATTGAAATTTATGTAAAATCGACGGTATAAAGAAGAAACACTAAAGAAATGGTAGTCTGTCCAACAGATCCTTCAAGCAAAGATGTTTACGCATTCATATTGATGTAGATAGATGAAAATTTCAAGTTATTCAGCTTCATTTATAAGCATCATGTTCTTTCAGTGTCTATGATTCACTCATTTACGAGGTAAAAGAAGACACATATATTAACATAATTATTTGTTGAACTAATTAGAAATACCTTTTTAATCATTGCATTATAATCACATTTCTTATGAACCTTTACTAAGGGAAAAGTAATAAACGTACACAATAAACCTGCTAGAATATTATTTACATTATTATTGAAAGTTTGACTTTAATTTACATAATGAAAATAGACTTTTAGAATAAGCACTCTGAATTTTCACCACCTAAGGGATATCGAGAGTTGAAAAATTAACTTTGATTAATATAATGAAATAACTGTATAGATAGAGAAAACACTTAGAATTTTTGTGACATTGAGATATCAAGAGTTGCAAAATTAATCTTCAAGTTTTACATGAAGATAATTATTACAACAATTATCAACACAACAATGATTATCAACGAAATGCATATAACAACTACTATGCACCGAGAAACTCTGGATACGTCGGATACATAGAAAATAAGCCACTAGAAAATCCAACAGAAAATCAACAATATCAACATAATAATAATCAGCACAATAGACAACAAAATTACCAACGTCCACAATATAATAATCAGAATCAACAAGGTTATTATAGAAACAACCAAAATTATAGAGGATATTATCAAAGAGGATATCAGAATAACCAAAATACAAATCGGAGAAATAATAACAACGGGCAACAAAAACAATTGTTTAACCCGCAAAATGGTCAATTCAAAAACTACTACAATAATAGATTTGATCAATGAGAAAATTGGAGAGCTCAACCAAATAATCAAAACCAAGGTAGCAATAATTTAAATTACCATGGGGCTCGTTACAATCCCCAGGTAGTAAGCCAAAATCAGAATCAGCAGTACCAGAGGAACCAGCAAAGACAACAACAAAATTATCGCAACAACCAATGGAGGCAGAATTACCAGAATCCAAATCAACAGCAGAATCTCCAGCAGAACAACGTCCAGCAACAATATCAGTAGCAAATGCAACAAATGAACCAGAACAAACAACAGCAGCAACAAACATCACAACAGCCAGCGGCAATAATGAAAATACAAGTGGAAAATCCATCCCACGAGTATGTTCAGCCAATTATCAAAATCCTAAAAAATATGACTGGGAGAATGATGAGCCAACTGTAGTCAGATTAAGAATACCCGAAGGTACTACTAGACCATGGCTTGAATTCATGATCGACAATGGAGCAACAGTGAATATCATAAAACTTAATGCATTACATGATGATCTACCATTCAATACTGAAGATAATACAGAATTAGGAGGAATAACTATGCAAACAGTACCTACATTAGGATCAGTATACCTATTAATCAGAAATACGCAAGTAAAATTTCAAATTGTACATGACGATTTTCCCATTCAAGCAGATGGAATGCTGGGCAGAAATTACCTCAAAAAAGAAAAAGCTGTAATTTCATACTACAAGAATGCACTAATGGTAAACAGCGACGTCATGCACCCCATACTATTTAAAGGTCATGAAGAAGAACACTTACCTAAAAATGCAAAAAGACGAAAAATAGACAGTCTATTACAAGTAAACAAAGCGAAAAACACCACTGAAGAATCAATAAATGAAGTATCTGTGAATACAAATAATGCAGTAAAAAGCACAATACCGGCGAGAACTCGACAAGTAATGCAAATAAATCTGATAAAAACAGATTTAAAAGAAGGATATATACCACGAATAGATGCTGGAAACAAAGATGTATTCATGGGTGAAGGAATATACATCAACGACAATAATACATGTAAAATTTTAGCAAAAATACAAGCCAAGAAGACGTCACCATCGAAGTGAATGCAAAAGAACTAATACCATTTGACACAGAGCCGAATTTCTTAGAAGACAGTGAATTTAACGGTGAAGTGATTTCAAACATTCCAGAGAGAATGGAAAAAGTCAAAGCTGCAATCAGAAGAGATCATCTCAACTTTGAAGAAAAACAAATACACAACCGAATTATTGATGATTATTTAGACAGATTTCTGTTGCCCGGAGACAAACTACCGTGCACAGATATGATAGAGCACAATATACATCTAGAAGATAACGTGCCTATTAATACAAAACAATATAGACACCCACCCAAACACAATGATATTGTGAGGGAAAGTGTGCAAAAGAAATTAAAGGACAGAATAATAACTGACTCAAACTCGCCATACAATTCTCCCATCTGTATCATACCCAAAAAGCCAGACAGTCAAGGCAATCCAAGATGGAGAATGGTAATACATTTCAGAGAATTAAATAAAAAAACAATCAGAGATGCTTACCCACTACCAAACATAACAAACATAATGGATCAGCTAGAAGGAGCAGTCTATTTCTCTATATTTGATCTTGCGTCAGGGTTCCAACAAATACCCATGCCACCTGAAGATTGCTATAAAACAGCGTTTACCATAATAAATGGTCATTATGAATACAAAAGAATGCCAGAAGGTCTAAAAAACGCTGCGGCCACATTTCAGTGCTTAATGGAAAAAATACTGCGCGGCCTGCAAAATATTGAAATGTTAGTATATTTAGATGACATCATCGTCTACAGCAAAGATCTCAAACAACATGAACAACGAATTCGAAATCTCATGGAGAGACTAAGACAAGCTAGACTTGTACTACAACCTGACAAAATTGAATTTTTCAGAAAAGAAGTTGCATTTTTGGGACACATAATCAGTGCACGGGGCATTGAACCAAACCCAAAGAAAGTCGAAGCAATAGCAAAATTACCACGACCAAAATGCAGAACAAACATTCAAGAAGTTCTAGGAATGTTTGGATATTACCGAAAATATATACCAAAATTTTCGGAAAAGGCAAAACCATTAACCGTGTGTGATCACGAACCACTGAATTGGATGCACAGCAGAAAAGATCCAGGTCAAAGACTAATGAGATGGATGTTCCGATTTACAGGTTATGAATACACTTTCAAGTACAAACCTGGGAAACTGAACAAAAACGCAGACGCATTGTCCCGTAATCCACCAACACCCACAGAAGAAGAAATAAATAGAAACCTCTCAAAATTAAAAGTAATGATCATAGATGAACAAAGACCAAGCACATCAAAAGTCGAAAATCCAACTCCAAGACGAAGATCACAAACTTTGGGAAACGCAGATGCACCCAAAGGTAGAGGAAGACCAATCGGAGCGAAAACAAACAAAGAAGCTCCGCAAATGGATCACAGTGTAATTGCCAAATGAACGAGAGCAAAAGCACCTCAAGTTAAAAGCAAAATAAAACAATATATTAAACAAGGAGCATATCCAAAATCAAAAAGGTCAAAATCAACAAACAACAGCCAAGAAGCTTCAACGTCAAAAGCACATAGTGATGATACCAATAATAGTGACACAGATACCAATACTTCTACAAAGACGAACATGTCAAACACTTCATGGTTGTCTTCGACAGTAGTAGATGGTAGTTCCAGTGATAACCCACCGCTAGAAGATCCAAGACGCAGTGCATTAAGAATAAATGAGTCAGAAATACATAAACAAGTGAACAGTGATAACGACGAATTATCATCCAACGACAGCATCGACAATACAATAAGTAATATAGAAATCGCAGTAACAGCTAAAAGTGATAAAGGCACAGGTAAATCATCTGATAATGAATCAATAACTAATGCATCGAATGTCACAACTTTGTCACGAAAAGAAGTTGAAGCTAGCAGAAAATTAGAAGAAAGCATAGCAAGATTTGAAGAATTGCATCCACAACAGACAGAAATCAACAAAGAATACGATATTGCTGTAACTCACTTTTCTGACGAAGAAGAACAAACAGATGAAATGAGATTCTGCATGGATGAGTTAAATGCACATTACGGCACCAAACACATGAACAAAGTAATGGAAGAAGGACTCCAAAAATTCATAGAAAAATCACAGAAAGATTTATTAAAGAGATACGAACAAGCAAGAGATTATCAGCCTGAGGAAGACGAAACATCAATAGACGGAATAATATACCCAACAAAAGCAAGAATTTCAGACACTACAAGAATAATAAACAAATTTCCGAATGCGAAAAGTACGCCACATCCAAACAAAAGAGTAACGCTAAAAACAACAGATGTAAGTGTCATAGATGAAAATTTTGACGACAAAACTTATGAAATAAGGTATTCACAACCACCAGAGGTAACAGTCCCATGGTTAGTGACAATGCCACAGCTATTAGAACCAATAAACAAAAGATACGGTTCAGTCAAAAAATCCATCAATTCAACGATTGACAAGAATTCAGGTACAAATCGAAATTTGCTACCAGAAAGAGAGCAAATAGTAACCATAAGAGAATGTCTAACATACAAAAGAGACAATTTAGTACACTTCCTTTCACAAGATTGCGAATGCACAACTTCAATAATCAGACTACTCACTGACATAGGAGCAATAGAGTTAACGAATATTAAAAAGAAAATAAACATCGCAGAATTAGAGAATTCCTTGCACAATTTGAAAACAGTATTGACAAAAAATGACGCAAAAAGTTTCAGAATATCACGTAGAGGCGATTTAACAGATGAATTAGAACCCGATCTAATCACCGAGCTTCTAGCAAAAACCTTCAACAATTCTCCAATAAAGGTAACAATCTGCTATGGAAAAGTAGTACTACCATTGGAAAAAGAAAGAAAACAAATTATAGCAAATTTACATGACAGCCTAACCGGTGGTCATAAAGGTATAAATCAAACTTTTCGCAAAATTAGAGAACAATATTATTGGCCAGGAATGCGCAATGACATCCAAAATTACATCAGGAAATGCGAAAGTTGCCAAGAAAAGAAAATTGAAAGATTCAAGACAAGAGAGCCAATGATTATCACAGACACACCAATAGAAGCTT
This sequence comes from Philotrypesis tridentata, assembly GCA_018906965.1. NCBI lineage: Eukaryota > Metazoa > Arthropoda > Insecta > Hymenoptera > Pteromalidae > Philotrypesis > Philotrypesis tridentata. Next base: position 37,385 of record JACCIB010000380.1, read on the forward strand.
TTGACAAAATCTCAATTGACCCAGTCGGCAAATTAAGACAAACACCATCAGATAATTGCCACTTGCTAACAATGCAATGCAATCTGACAAAGTATTTAATTGCAATACCAATCAAAAATCTGAATGCCACCACCATTGCAGATACACTAGTCAAGCATTTAATTTGTCAATTTGGAGCACCAAGAGCAATACTCTCAGACAGAGGAACAAGTTTTCTATCAAGTATTGTAGAAACAATGTTGCAAATCTTTAAAATAAACAGATTAACAACATCAGGTTACTGACCACAAACAAATGGTTCATTAGAAAGAAGCCATGCACCACTAATAGAGTTCATAAGAATATACTCAGAGAAATACGATGATTGGGATAAATTAGCACCATTTGCCACCTTCACATATAACACAAGTATTCATGCTGCACCAAATTTCACACCGTTTGAATTGGTATACGGAAGAACTGCACGTTTTCCAATTAAAATACCATCTGATGGAAAACTTCGCACATACAATATCTACATCAGAGACCTAATACTTCGTCTAGACGAAATGAAAGTATTAGTAAGCGAAAGACAAATAGAAAACAAAATAAAATCAAAAGAAAGATATGACAAGAAAATAAGAAAGTTCAAAGGCGAAATTCGCGGTTATGCACGTCTAATCAATGAGCCAAGAACAAGTAAGTTTGATGCCTACCGAAACAAACCACTGAAAATCATCGAATTTGTTGGTAGAAAAAATGTCATTTTAGAATACCCAAATGGTAAAAGAATAAGGAAACATATTGACAAACTTAAAGATGTTTACACAAAAACTGATGAGTCAGAATCGGAATAAAATTCTGATTAGTTTTCATTTGTGTTACAGATGAATCACCGCTCAATTCAGTTCACCTTCATCATCATCAGCCTACCAAGTTTGATTACAGAAAAACTACATTCACAAGAAACATTATCGCCAAATCCTGGCATTTATTATGAAAAAACAAATACAATAAAAATAATTAGAGCAGATTGGAAAGTCAACATAGTCATTGACGTTGACAAATTCCTGGATATACATAATCTATCGTAATCTCACATCGAAGTATACAGCAAATGCATTACAGCAATAGAAGAACATAAATGCAAAAATGCTCTAGGCACTGATCTGCTAGAAATCGAACAACAAAATATGGCAGAATTAAGAAAAACAATTAACGAAACCATCACCACTTTAGGTCAAGTAGAATATCCTAACTCGAAATACCCAACCCTTCGAGTATCAGGATGAAAAGAATGGTACCTTTAGGTTTTATAGGATTCATAAGCAAATCACTGTTTGGTCTTGCAACAGAGGATGACATTCACTATGTCAACCAGAACATTGACCAATTGTTCCAAGACCAAAAATCAAGGGGCGCGGTAGCGCTACGATGGCAAATATAAGGTACGTCTGTACGTACGCCGCCGTCGGGCGCAAGCCAGACCCTATATATACTTTAAATTAGCCCTGTTGAAAACTCGACATATAGCTGTCTTCGCATACACAACTTTGTTTGTTGCATATGAGCACCCAGATGAAAGCTTGCAACAAAACTAACAAAATGACATCGGGGTCATATTTTGTGAAATTGCTTCTATCAAAAGTTATTGCGAAGTGAAAGTTCGGCATCACGAATTCTCCTATACGAAAATTCTTCTCCCGGAGAAAATGTTCTCCGCGGAAGTACGTCATCGTGTGACGTCAGCTCTACGTATACTATTGTATGTATGCAGTTTATATGTGTGCAAATGCAGACGACCAGACATTTTTATATGCAGATGCAGACGTTTTGTATTATGCAATACAATAACACATGCTGTCATGTTAAAGAAATATACTTTTATACAGTTTATGGTGCAGATGACCATTACAATAACAGAGTTTATTAATATATCAGCAAGAAATTCTATTTATAAGTCATTTTAAAAATCAGTGAAAATATAGTAAAATTTAACCTAAATAAATATTTTATAAAAACAGTGCTATTTTAATATTTTAGGACATCTCACAAACATGACTAATAGGCTAGAATTAGATAAGTATTTAGTTTTACTTTTTTATAAATCGTACATAATATAATGAAAGATTTTGTGAACTGATTCTTTGTTAAAATGTTCTTTTTCATATTTCAGGTTTTATTGGAAGGCATACAACTATCAGGTTATAAGTTTTGTACTTTCATCGTTTAAGTATCAAGAAACTTTTATACAATTTCTATTGGGAGGTTACGCAACTGTCATCTTATAAAGGGAAGGAATTCCTGTGAGAAGCTAGTGATGTGAAAAATATTTTTTCGAGATTTATAATTATTATATAAGTTCAGAAGACAAGTGGGTTACAAGTTTTCCCCAATTTTGAGAGAGCAAGTACATTAAGTTTCCAGACGTAACGAGACTTTTCTCAAGGGAAAAGTATGTTTTATTTTATGTAAGGTAACAAAAACTTATGAGTTGTAAAGCCTGTCACTCAGAAGGATAGTATGAGAATATTCAAGTTGATACGGCTTAGCAAAATTTGAATTTTTTAATTTTGATATTTCTCATCTCCGATTATCTTAATACTGCTCAGTTATATCATCTTCAAAATTTTTATACTATCTCTCTAAGCTGTGGGCTAAACCACTTGTATGGTCTTTTTACCTTTTAGAAATCAGAACATGTATTTCCATTGAAAAAAGGGACGCTCAACCCATATTCTGGAAACTGCCTGTACTTCGGGCACTCTGAAAATTGAAAATATCTATGTTATCATTAAACGTACTAATCAGAGCGAAATCATGGAAAATTTCAAGTTTATCATATCAACCAAAAATTTATTTTTCATTAAATGATCTTTACTTTTTCATACTATCTGTATCAAGTAAATAATTATGTTAAACAGAATAAAGTTTTGTGTCAATTTTGTGGATTAGGCCTACAGGGGATACCAGAACATTATTGACATTATTTTTTACAAGTTTTCATAAAGTTTAAATTCGATTCCAATTTTCTAAAGATTTACCGAATTAGGTCGTTTGCATTAAAAATGATAATACATATATCATAAGGAATCATAGGGATATTGGAAACTAACTTACATATACTTCTTTTTTTTCTAAATATTATTCATAATACTATAATATAGATAAAACAATTGTGAAGGATACGATGTGAACTTGTATAAATATTTAAATGCTATATCACTCATTATCTGCATGTCGATATAGTATACGTAACGTACAAATGCTTTCAAGCAAGCAGTTATCAGTTAATTAATTAGAAATAAATTTATACGTACAGATTTCTTTGATGTATATTTGCGAGACAAATAATTATGGAACTTAGCATAAAATTTAGTGTCAATAAAGGAAAAAAACGCGCTATTTTATTTACCTCGAAGGTGGTATGGAAAAGATAGATTTCTTTGTGAATAATAATGATCTAAAAAATCTATTTGTTCTACAGATTCATTCTGCCCAAAAAATAATTATTATTACAATAATCTCTGAGCATATGTAAATTAATATTTTAAATTTATTACTTATTTAGTTGATGTTTACTATTCTTTGTAATTTACATATTATATACCTTTTAAAAGTAGTAAAATCTGCCCCCCCCCCACACACAAACCTTTTCAAGGTAAAAGGCTGGCAAGTATAAGGTTGTTTCTTCCTGTAAAAATTAAAAATTAATTTTACAACTCTTGATAATCTTAATGTAACAAAAATTTGAACTCTTGATAACACTTATGCAGACAGAACCAAACTCTCATTAACACTCATACTGAAAAAAAAAAATTCTAAGAGCTTACTCTAAAATTAAACTTTAATTTTCAAACTTTGACAACTCTAATGTAGCCGAAATTATATCTGCTTTATCCTATACAGTTTTTAAATTAAGTAAATTAAAGATCTTGATAACACTTATTTAGACAAAATACTAGCAGCTTCACTGCATGCTGTTAAGAGGTGTTGATAATAAAGTCATCAGATCAACAAATAATATATCTTCTTTCCCCTTGTGAATAAGTGATTGCAACACAAACACTGGAATAATAATTGATGCTTATAGATCAAGTTTGAAGACAAATAATTATGTTAGGATGCATGTCTTCGAACCTCGTAAATGAGTTAATCACCAGCACTCAAATCATGATGCTTATACCTTAAGCTAAATAATCCGAAACTCTCATGGATGAAAATATGAACGTGTAATACCATCTTCGCATTATCGTCTCCTTCGATTTTATCTATACCTTTGATTTTACAAAAATTCCCATTTTAATTTTAAGAAAAGAAAGTTATGATATCAATAAATAAATTGGCAAGGTTGTTGTTATAAAAAGTAATCGTTTTGAAATAAATAAATAACCGCTTGAATTGAGGAATGATTATAAAAATATATGTATTCATATAAACACTCGAACAAAGCATGTGAAAATGTGGGGCGTTACCTGCCCGGTTCCAAACATTCGCATAACATGGAGCCATTTCGGAATTAATCCAAGTTTCAATTGTTACCGATTGTACATGTGATAAAATCGTATTATGTTCTTATATGATATATTATCACACGATAAATGTGCTCATAATGTGTCATAATATCATGTGTTTGTCCAAATTTATCATGTAATATAACGGAATTGTCTCGCATCATGAAAAATCATAATTTTTAAACTAATTAATGTCTATTATTTCTTTTTCCTGTTGTTATTTATGGAAACAACAAGAGAATGTACAATCTACTCTAGTTAGTAATTCGGAAAATAAGTTACTATTTCCGTATTTCATTAAATCTATAGCATATATGTCAAGGACGATCATCTACAATGAAATATGAGATTTAAATATTCTGTTCATATAAAAAATCGATGCCAGATTTTTTTAATAAAACAGGAACAAATTCTAGCATGTAGAACGCAATTTTTTATGGAAAAACTTGCCGTCCCGTCCTATCATAGATAATCGATGAATTATAAAATATCAGTGTAATCAACTAGATGACAAAATATTTAATTATAATTAACTTTTCTTTCTATTATCCTATAATCGCTACTACACAAAATATTTATGTTAAACTGTGAAAACAATGGCCTCAAGTGATAGCAGGAATTCTATTTTTTAGTTAAGTATACATTTAAATTTAAAAATAATCTATAAGCAGAATAAATATTAATTTATTATTTTTAGCTTCACTAATAGAAATTGACTTTATACCATTTTTTAATACACTATAATAGCTTAAATTATTTTTTATCAACTTCCTGTTATCTTTTGAAAATAGTAACTTAATTTTGTGAAAAAATACATACGAATAATGAAAATTTGACGTTAGAATTATCAGAAAATTATATTTCGATTCTTCAAATATTGATGAAAAATTGTAGGAAACACATTCTAAATGAAGTATCAGTTATTTGAGAGAGATATAACTTGATGACCGCATCCATCATTGTCTATGATAGGACGGGACGGCAAGTTTTTCCATGAAAAAATTACGTTCTACATGCTAGAATTTGTTCCTGTTTTATTAAAAAAAATCTGGGATCGATTTTTTATATGAACAGAATATTTAAATTTCATATTTCATTGTAGATGATCGTCCTTGACATATATGTTATAGATTTAATGAAATAAGGAAATACTAACTTATTTTCCGAATTACTAACTAGAGTAGATTGTACATTCGCTTGTTGCTTCCATAAATAACAACAGGATAAGGAAATAATAGACATTAATTAGTTTAAAAATTATGATTTTTCATGATGCGAGTCAATTCCGTTATATTACATGAAAAATTTGGACAAACACACGATATTATGACACATTATGAGCACATTTATCGTGTGATAATATATCATATAAGTACATAATACAATTTTATCACATGTACAATCGGTAACAATTGAAACTTGGAATAATCCCGACATGGCTCCATATTATGCGAATGTTTGGGACCGGACACGCAACGCCCCATTTGCCGTTCAGGCTATCTAAGTTTCACATGCTTTGTTCGAGTGTTTATATGAATACATACATATTTATAATCCTTCCTCAATTTAAACGGTTATTTATTTATTTCAAAACGATTACTTTTTATAACAACAAACTTGCCAATTTATTTATTGATATCATATCTTTCTTTTCTTAAAATTAAAATGGGAATTTTTATAAAATCGAAGGTATAGATAAAATCGAAGGAGACGATAATGCGAAGATGGTATTATACTTTCATATTTTCATCCATGAGAGTTTCGGATTATTTAGCTTAAGGTATAAGCATCATGATTTGAGTGCTGGTGATTAACTCATTTACGAGATTCGAAGACATGCGTCCTAACATAATTATTTGTCTTCAAACTTGATCTATAAGCATCATATATTCTTCCAGTGTTTGTGTTGCAATCACTTATTCACAAGGGGAAAGAAGATATATTATTTGTTGATCTGATGACTTTATTATCAACACCTCTTAACAGCATGCAGTGAAGCTGCTAGTATTTTGTCTAAATAAGTGTTATCAAGGTCTTTAATTTTCTTAATTTAAGAACTATATAGGATAAAGCACATATAATTTCGGCCACATTAGAATTGTCAAAGTTTGAAAATTAAAGTTTAATTTTAGAGTAAGCTGTTAGAATTTTTTTTTTTTTTTAGTATGAGTGTTAATGAGACTTTGGTTTTGTCTGCATAAGTGTTATCAAGAGTTCAAATTTTTGTTATATTAAGATTATCAAGAGTTGTAAAATTAATTTTTAATTTTTACAGGTTTTTGTTATATTAAGATTATCAAGAGTTGTAAAATTAATTTTTAATTTTTACAGGAAGAAACAACCCTATATTTGCTAGCCTTTTACCTTGATAAATAATACATTTAGTAGATCAGAATACTCACATAATAGCAACAAAGTTCGAAGAATTATATAAGATAACAAAAAACTACCAAGTTATCTTAGAAAGTTTCGAAAAATCACGAACCAAAATAGTAACAAATGTTCTCAAAGAAAGCGAAGAAATGAGATACCTAGTAGAAATAATGCTCTACGTCAAAAGATTAGACATAACCATTGACCATATTACAAAAAGTCATGAAAAATTACTTGACATATTAAGGGAGATAAAAAATGGTAAAATTCACCCAGATATACTCTCGAACAATATTCTGCTAGAAATAGACACAGATGTCATAAGAGTGAGTACGCACACGAATTTAGCAATACCTTTTGAACACATGAGAACAGAAGAAATAATTAAAATTTCCAAAATGGATGCACTACATCAAAATGGGAAAACAATATTGAATTCTACATTTACCATTAGTAGATCATACAGAATATCAATTATGCAAAATGCACCCCATTGCGATACCACAATGGCATCATAATATTAGTTTGGGAATGGCTCACATAAAGCCATCTCACACTCATATTGCCACAACAATAGATCAAACGAAATACATAAAATTCAATGAAAACCAATTAAACAAATGTTTAACTACCCATTATGCGCAAATCTGCCCGATCCTTGGTCCACAACACAATACTCCCGATTCGACAGATTGCGAAATTACTTTATTATTAAACACCACAATTGACACCGTCAAGCATTGCGACATCAGAATCAACCCTTTGACCCAAATACAATGGAACTATTTGGAGCAAGACAAATCTTGGCTATACTCCACAATTTCTGAGACCCCAATGACCCTTATTTGCAAAGAATACCCCGAATACAGAATAAAAATTAAAGAATATCACCTAAATGCATAGCTAAAACTGCAGCCACAGTTATAGCAGGGGAAAGCACAAAACAAACAAATGTCACGTACATATATTCACCAAATATAAGTTTGAAATTAACAGAAAATTACCCATTGTTATCACATAACATTGAAACTAATCCAGATACCCACATATTTAAAATCAATAATAATGACCTCTCAATAAATCATAAAAAAGAATAATAACTAACTGAAATTTTAAATGAATTAAATCAAATAAGCGACCACAAACGCAAAGACTACATAACTAACAGCCTAGTTTACGGAGCAATTACCTCTCAATTAATAATTTTCATCATAATTATTTACATAATAATAAAAACCAAAATACTAAAAAAATTGACTCTGCACACACAAAAACAGACACACAAAATACACACAAAAGACATCCACACTACAGCACTACAAGATATAAAAATAAGAGAAGGCGCAAAAGCCAAATACCAGACACGACGAGACGCACAAAATCCACAGATGACTTTAGATCTACCACTACAGCAAGCGGAAGTCAATTAAAACAACGATTTTCGTTTTTAGAAAAATAAGGACATGGCTACGAAGCAGCGGAAATCAATCACCATTTTCTGCGACAAGGACATACCCATGTATGCTATACTAAGAGAATTCGAGTACATAGCAGTAACAAAACACCAGTAACAATGCATTACGAACAACACAAATTCGAAGCAGGAACGAAAAAGATCACAATGATCTTCAACACATAAAGGGATGCAACCAAAGCATATGAAAGAAGAGCAACACTAATAAAACAAAACAGATTTAAGAAAGCCACAAGCTCGCAAACAGCAAAACGACGAAACATACCAATGGATGAAGAAATAGATGACACTCAAATAAAAAAATCATGCTCAGTGAAATCAGAAGTGCATGTTATAAACAAACAACCTGCTCCGATAGACAATCATAGATTATTCTGTATATTACCTTGGGAATATTCAGACTCAGTTAAAGATGAACTATTCTTCAGAGCATTTGCGAAATATGGACCACTAGTATATTACCAAACCATCAAAGACAAAAAAGGAAGACTAGGGTATGGATATGTACAATACTTTGAAGAACAAGATGCAGAAAGAGCAAAAATAGATTGCGACGCCAAATACAACGCCGTATACTCAGTACCCAGAAAACCATCAAAATCAAATAAAGAGAAATACACCAAGAGACATGATAAATGCAATAAACACATCGATATAGATATTTACCAGTTGCACAAGAAAACCTGAATCAAACAAACTCTATGGAAAGAAAAATTGCAAAAATCCAAAATACCAATTGCAATACAACAAGAGGAAATAGCATCTCCAAACGAGGATTCAACGTCAGATATAGAGCAGAACAAGAAAAAAGCAACAGCAAACAACACTAAAGACATGTCGACCGAACAAGAAAATGCATTACTAGACGAGACGAATTACTTAAATATGGACTGATTGAACATTTAAACACACCCTATTTGAAACAGTAAATAAACACATATTACCTTTAAATGTGCGCACCCCACACACCAATGTCTGTAACTAACAAACAAATTTACACTCACTAATAATAAATTAAGCACACACACACATTTGTGTTGCAGAATAGTTAGAATGGACACCATAAGTCTGAACATTGACAATCCAATTCGTTACCAAGAAAAGGATTACCCAAGAGAACCACTTGGGATATCAATAGCTCATGGTTCTTATAAAATTTAAGACATCAATATTCAAATCAAGAATGACATACCATCATTCATGAGATTTCATACCACGCCCATGCGCTACGTACCATGGCAATATAGACAACCACTATACACCGTGGGAAAGAAAAATAAGCTCACCAAGCAAAAACCCAAAGAGGCAGAAAGCAACATTTCAAGCAGTTCAGATGAAGAACCAGACAATCACAACATCATGGCTACCATCCATGCAGCAAGAAAAGTTTATTTCTCTGTAAATGATGAAGAAACAAGATGGTTTACCACCATCTGTCCTGGGAAGGAGACATGAAAGTCCCAGACAAATACATAATAGAAACCATTTTCCACGACAAAGAAAACATAGACAAAATAATAAAAAGTATGCAGAAAATTCAGATATGCTAAACATCAATGGCAAAGACACGACAAAAACCGCAGACGAAAAAGCAATGAAAAATCTGAAAACGATCAAGAAGAAGAATCAGACAACGATAGTTGAGGAAATGAAGACATGAAAAATAACTGGAAAAAATTAGACATCACACCCGTTGAGACCGAAAAAGAATATTGGGATAAAGTGTTAGAGGAAAAAGAAGCAAAAGCAAAATTAGACAACAATGAAATACCAATAGAACCAAAAGAGGAATGGATCGTGGAATATGCATCTGACATTTTAAAAGAAAATGCCGACAAAGAATAAGAACAATACGTTTACCAACGTATCACTTTCACAGACATCACAAACATTACACAGACACATATGCATACAAAATGTTCAACTAACTAACCATGCGAACCAATAGCTTAAATAACCCGCTATGCATGGAGCGAAAAATTTCGTTTATAATTAGGAAAGTACATATGACCATATTTAACATCACTTTTTTTTTTATTCTGTTACAGATGGACAGAGGAGGAGTAAAAATCCTGCACATTCAGACTCAAACCAGAAATGCACGAAAAATCAGGGTTACCTACGAACCGCAAACGGCGGTAACCCCAGTACTCACATACATCAAGACATTTGGAGAGTTGGAAGAGGTTCACGACGTCACCTTACAATTCGTACAGAACAAAAACGTCGCAAAAATCGACGTAACTTATGCAAAGGACGTATCAGTGAAACTGATAGTTTTGGACAACGCGGAATCTATAACACAGTGGAACCCAATAATACTCCCGGAGGGAGCAACCGAGAATGCAGAAACAACTGCGCAAAACGTAGAAGATGAGTCAAATAACATTGAAGATGGTGCACAAGCAGCGGCATTAGACTTCGAAAATGCAGAAGCTATAGAGCAGGAAGAAGGAGCAGCTGCAGCAAACCCTGCAGTTAATCTGCGCATAGAATACCAGGACTTGCACATATAACCCTATAACATCAAACAATTTGATAACCTGGATGCAAACACAATTAAAATTTTGCACAATAGCTCTCTACAAAGAGCAGCAGAATTATTGCAAGGAGTGGACGTAAATGCACAAATACAACACTTTGTATGCAAGTACTCTTCTTTAAAAGTAAGCAAAGCCACTTACGACAACATCCTAGAAGAAGATGATATTGCAAGTGTGACGTCGGGTTTGACGTTTTGATTATAAATTTTCTTGTTTTGAGCCACTCGTGAGAGTATAGCTCGGGGCGCTCTTTCTCTAGGACTAGATAAGCCTGAAAAACGAGGAAAAGAGTAACGTTGTTCTTGCTAAATCGGCCTGAAAAGGGGGGAACAATGAAAATTTTGTTTTATTTTTCGCTTGTCGTTTTTGTTAATTTGTACATTCCCGTTGGTTGTGGGAGTATTTAAATTTAGAAGTTGAGATCACAACGGCTTTTCAGCCTGAGCGATCAACACCTCCAAATTAGACAAAATTTACGCGGACTTAGAAATTTGGTTTTAGAGAAGCTTTCTGTCCCTTCAACGGCAATTTATACCTGAGAAGTGGACTACTATGTTCTCTATAAGTGGGGAATTTTAAACCGAGCCCGCGGCACTGGCTCCTACACAATCGGAAAGAATGAGAGGTCGCGTGAGGCAAGTTGCCCCTAGAAAGGAAATATATAGATTATAATGATTCACTTACTTTTTAAAAAATCAAAATTTATTTTTTTTTCTCCTTCAAGTCTCTGGTGACTCCGGGTCCGGACGCTTCTGGCCTCCTTTGTTGATGCAAAGATATCCAGGAAAATATTGGCGGAGGGTCGCGAACGCGGGTTAAATTTCTTTTTTTCTTAATATGGAGCAAGAAAATTTGTTTTGAAAGAAAAAAATTGCAAAACACCAGTTCTTTGACTTAAAAAAATTTTAATTGTAGTTTATTGTTTAAGAAGAATGTGAATATAAAAATGGAAAGAGAGTCTTTAAGTCTGCTCACCTCGGCGATGGGAGTCAGAGTGTCGCTTAGAGACGCGTCGCTATTGCTCGGAGGCTGCGAGGAAACCCTGTTTTCCCCCAAGAAAGCCCTTCAGATAAGACTTCTCCAATTAGAAATTTGGAAATTAGCCCCTCCTCCGAGTTTTTCCAATCAGGAAAACTTAAAATAAAAAGCCCGCCTACGCGTTGGCCTTAGGCCCTCCAATTATGGGGGGGAGAAACGGAGGAGTGAGGGTAGCGTCGGGTTCGAGGTCCCTCGAAGAGATGGCGCTACAAGGACCGTTTTGGATTTTTTTTCGATGCATACTTTTTTCTGCCTCCATCTCCCCCGCATAATAAGGAATTATACAATAGTTATTAACTATAGTTGATAATGTAATAGAAGGTGATTATGCTAGAGAATAACATATGTTTTATATATATCTAATATTAACTTAAAACTAAAGATATTTTATAATGTAAAAATTCGTATGTATTAGGAAATCTAACTTGAATTCAAATTTGATTATCGTATGGCTGAATTTTAAGAAAATATAAAAGCCTAATGCTATACCCGCTTACATTTATGTGATTAAACATAGTTAAAGTAGCGATTAACACTATATAGCTAAATATTGTAATTTGTAATTATATGGATGCATACTAAAGTTTTTAGCCTTATTCATAGTTGGCAACGTAACTGAAATGTTTGAATATTATGCGTTCATAACATTTATACATGTCACAATACCATTTTTGTCGAGTTGAGAATTATTAAAACAAATACGCATCTTGTACGAATGTATACTTTTGTAAGGATAAGTGAGAGCGCGGGGCGGCGCACTTGAGTCGCAGGCCTGCAGTTTTATTGCCTGCAGCTGTGTCTACTAGTGTGCATAGCCCTAGCTCGCATCTTATCAGGAAAATTCTGTTTATTCTCAAGTCTCGCTTGCACTGTCTCTCATGAGAAAAAAAACTCTGGGAACGTATCTTGTGCTATTGCTTATGATCTCGCTCTAGGAGATTCAAAAAGAGTATGCATGCGCGTATGATATGTTTATGACTTCCTTCGAGATAGTATTCCATAAAGAAACTCATAAACGTACCAGCGCAGGACGTATTTTTTAATTTTCATAGATTTCGGATGAATCGCTTCTGCTGGGCTCACTCAATGGAGGGGAAAAAAAAATTTTTCTTAAAGGCGTGGGAATGGAGGAAAATACGTGCCGACGTTACACAAGAGTAGAACAACTAGCGCTATGCACAAGGGCAATAAATAAGCATGACTTCACGGAAGAAGGCATTGACGGGAACACCGATTTCAAAAAAATAAAAGTCAAATATATAGAAGAAGAGCACAATGAAGTGCACAATTACTTCGCAACATATGGCACAAAAATCAAATTCGACATTGTGCCATTGAAAACAACAATGGATGAGTCAGTGCACAAATGGATGGCTTTCATCCATTATGAACAAGAAGTTTCTGCAAAAGCCGCACTAGAATTGTGTCCGGACAGGCACCAACCGCAATACGGAAGGATGGACACTAGGCATCACAATCGCCCAGTAAACAAATTAACGCTATGCATAAAGGTGCCAAGGGGAATGTTGTGCAAACAAGCCACACAACATTTTGCACAATTGGGGGAAATCATTTCCACCCGCTACACCCTCATCCCTCTAAAAAAGTATGATGCAAAGACACACACACACATGGGCTTGATCAATTTCTGCAGAGAAGAAGACACAGAGAATGCAATTAAAAAATGCGATGCGATAAGAAATTTCTGGCCGTTTACCAGGCCAGAGCAAACAGGAAAATCCACGCACTGTGTGGAAAATCCATCGCAGTTACCCATTGGAGGCTGCATTTAGAAGAGTGCAAGATGCAACCACGTCATGACATGCACTAGACATCAACAATTTTTACATTTTTCGTACTTTACATTCTTGCATACTATCTATTAATATTTTAAAAATACATTAAGACACAGACTATAGCCGTAATTAACATGATCATTTATTCCATTGACCCAAGCGTCCCCTAACTTTAAGTACTAATATAATTTTAAAATAGAAGATAAGTCTATACCTAACAATTTGAGCACAACAACAATCAGAAGGCTGAAATACACCCCCATACTATGGGAATTCTTCCATAAACCCACCCCTCACCACCCCGAATGCGACACCATCTTTTGCCGGGACGGCAAACCTTCCAAGGGTGGGAGGATGTTATGTGTTGATGCCGAACGACCAAATCGGCAACGTCGCATAACGCATAAGATATTAGAGAAGTGCACTAAGTATGCGCCTAACTGTCGCCAAGTCGAACAAAGACGAACGATAGCGATACTTCTCCTCCAGCCCTCGAAACGCTGACCAAGCGCTTCGCCCTCCCATGCACCGCCGGACTTCATCCGAAGTTCACGAGTACAAGAGAGAACGAAGTAGCTAATGAAGCGAAGAGAGGGATGGGGAAGAGGTAAGAATAATTAGTGGGAGAGAAAGTGACGCGCTCTTTCCCATGCATAATTGCGCGCCCTCCGACAGAGCGTCTTAAGCCACCGAGCGTATTTGAATAAATAATCGTTCAAGTAATAGACTATTTATATCGTCATAATTCTCGCGGTCTACAATTTTGCATCGCTTCCAAATAAACCAATTCCAAGCGCATAATCACTCGTGGACGCTGCCGTTGGTATAACGCAAATTGACTTCCATTTTCTGCACTGAATTGGACTATCTGGCCCAGCTGATTTACTCTACAAAACCAAGGTAAGAGTTTAAATAAATTTACTAATGTACTGTTTAATCTCGTAGTAGTTTTTTCCGATTGCGCTGATTTTTAAGCGTGGCTAAGCACGTCTGTATGCTTCTCGTGTTGCGCGCTCCCCTATCTCTAGTATTTCGCGTCGAAGCTTTGTGCGTGAACCTAACACACTACGAAACAATATTTTGATTTTATACTTCTTTTCAATCTAATAATACTTTAATGTCTACGTTTATTTTTATATTCTAAGATTATTCTTTTATATTAATTCACGTGGAATAGTTAAGAAATTTTTACTAGGCTGTTTAATAACGTAGAATAATTTTATAGATAAATATTTTTCTTATGCTTCTTATAAACTCTATGCAGTATACTGAATTTGGTATAAATAATAGCAAATTTTCATAGAGAGTATAACAAAAATATATATCCGCCGAGTCTATTCTCATGTTACTAGATTGCTTAATGAAATAAACTTAATGAAAGAAAACATGAAATTTTAAAGCAATATACATTAAACATTATGTATATGATGCAATATACGTATTAACATGATTTTGTGTATATCTTTTTCAGGCACTTCACTGTCTAAAAATGGACCCAAATACAAATTGTGTGTTATCTGTGACACTGCATTGTCTTCTGAGAAATATATTCCAATATCGAACAGAATACTTGAAACATTACAAAATTCAAGCAATCAAAGAAGAGATAATAATTTAATGCTTAAAATAAGTAAAGCAAAGGTATCTTATATCCAAGAAAGTTGTTATAAATCATATACTCATGCTCACAATATTACGGCCGCTACTAAAGTATCCAGCGCAACTACATCGCTCGCATCAACTACTAGACGATCTGCCAATTCATTTGACTTCGCTAAATATTGCATTTTTTGCCGACGTGATGCATCGGATGATTTTACAAAGAAAGAAAGAAGAAAACCGGAGAATCGAAGAGAAGATGTTTATAAAATATCAGACTGCTATACATTATTCGTCTAGTTATGAATCCGTTGTTATTATCAGAGAAGATGTAGATTTATTAGTAATTTTATCCCAATTGGCAAGGGATAAAAAAAATATTTACTTTTTAAAACCTGATATGGGAAAAACAATGACGAAAGTGTATACTAGTAATAGTTTTAACTATGCAGAATTAAAAGATTATGTTGCTATTTTGCATGCGATTTCGGGTTGTGACACAAGATCCGCCTTTTTTAATCAAGGAAAAACTAAATTTGTAAATACATTGCAACGCAATTTAAAATTATTAAATAATAATTTTGAATTGATTAATAATTAATTTTCATACATATATACACATACACATATATATATACATATATCACTCACACACACGCACACACAAATTATAAAACACGCGTATTGCATGTCCTTTATATATCTATACGCGTACATACGCACTCTGATGTATACATACACATTTATATAATCATGAACATGTAGCACAGTACATACATATATACAAATACATACATATATATTCATAGTTGCGATCGCCTTTATACATATATAGATTAAATCATAAAATCCGAAGCGATAACTTCAAATTGAAAGAAATAGAGTTTATCGAGATTAATCACTGAATGTAGTGTAATACCGATATTACAAGCAAAAATTATCCTTGCACTCAGCCTTGCAATATTGTATAAATATGTACGTAATCATAAATGTATTTAATAGCGCGATATATGTATATAAGGATAGCGCGTACAGCAAAAAAAAATTTTTTTGGGGAAAAAATGTAAATTTCAGGTGATTGTATTGCACCTACGATAATTTCATTTACATGACGTAAAAGTTGAGAAAAAAACACGTAAATTCAAAAAAAAGCATTACCGTAGGACCTTTGATTGCCATAAAAATGAATTTGCATCTAAGCGCCGAGCGGCGCGCGGCCGCGCGCGCTAAAATCGCATTTTTGGTTGGTCGGTTTAAATTAAAATTTAATCATTTAGAGTATAATTTCAGCAAGCTCTGTGCCAATTTGCAACTAGAAATATCAAGTAGTTTCGGCGTAATCGTCGAGTGGAAAAATTTTTGTATCTCGGCTACTCTTAGTCCGATCTTAACAAAATTTATGCGAAAATTCATGGTTTTTTATGTACTTCAAGATGCATTTTGCCGCGATTCTTTAACTCCAAAATTGAGCGAAATAAAAAAAATTTTTTATTAGAAATGTTGCTAAATATTAATCTTAAGAAAATTTATTTTTACCGTTTGTTAATTACGTCGTAAGCTGTCGATTAAACATAGTTCGATTCAATTATCGTTCCTGGATCGAATTGGACATCAATTTGAACTTTTCGGCTAAATAATTTTGCAACAAGACGCCATTTTAAGATATCGAGGTCGGGCTTCAATTTTTACGTTGTCTGTACTAAAAGTCATATTTCAGGGCTAATCCGATAAATAAAGATCATATTTTACAAGAACCATGGCAATGTGAAACTTGAAAAAAAAATTTTTCATTTAACAATTTAGCGGGAAAAACATTAATTTTGCATTTCGGAATATATGTATCTTATAGAAAATTCAATGCTGATCAACTTTTGCCCCTATTTATTTTTACGTAAATTGAGTAACAAAAAAGTTAATCAAGAAAAACTGAAAAAAAGTTTATTTTGGTAACTCATTTTGCAATAATAACAATGTTCCCGATCGGGTCCGAAGTCGAGACTTTAGAGCTATTTTCAGTAAGTGGCTACCAACATATTTCAGTGATAAAATAAACTCTTGCACCAACTTCCTCGTAATATGCTTTTGAACTCCCTGACTCCCGGACTAATAACCTATGAAAAGGTACAGTTGGATACAATTGAAACATTGAATAATTGCGACTGAGGCCCCGTTCTGTGCATCCCAGCTGACGTCTGGTGACCGATTACGCTGACGCTGTATTTACCGATGGAGGTTAGGTCATCATTCTTTCGGTAAATCAAGCTTCGCGTGACTTATCAGAAACATGCGCAAATTCGGTATTAGTCAAAGTTTCAATTGTACCCGATTGTATATGCGATAGAATCGCATGATGTTCTTACATAACATTATCACATGACAAATGTGTCCATAATATGTGGTAATATCATGTGTATGTCCAAAATTATCGTGTAATAAACAGGATTGTTTCGCATCATGAAAAATTTTTCTGTTATTTATGGAAGCAACGAGCGGAACTAAAATCTACTTTAGTTATTAATTCAGTAAATTTGTTACTATTCTTCTTTTTTATGGAAAAACTTGCCGTCCCGTCCTATGATAGATATTCGATGAATTACTAATTGTCAGTATAATCAACAGTATCACCAATTTTTAATAATCAACAATTTTTAATACAGTTCATTCATCTTTCTATTATCCTGTAATGGATACTACTCAATTATGTTAAACTGTGAGAACAATAGCCTCAAATGATAATTAGAGTTCTATTTTCTAAGTAAAAACAGATTTAAAATTAAAATCTGTAAACTATGTAAATTTAATATATTAATTTAATATTTTTAAGTTTGATTTATTTCCCTACTTCAGTCGCAGAAATTTATTTTATAATAACATTTTTTTAATAATAGTAAGTACAATTATTTTTAATCAACTTCGTGTAATATTTTGTTAATAATGACAGACTTTCGCCAAACATACATACAAATAATTGAAAATTTAGCTTAGAATGATTACAAGATTAAGGGGTTATGACAGGGTAAAACCTAAAAAAAAGAAAAATTATTAGTGCTGTAAAAAATAGACATATGTATGTGCTCTAAAAACTACATTTTTCATTTGAAATCTAAGTATTATACATCACTTTTATGCATAAATAATATGCATAAAGTGAGTATAACATGTAAAAACAATTAAAGATATTTGCTTACCAAAAATCATGATTTTCATCACTTTTGTTTGCTTGCCGCATGTTTCTGATGGAACCGTAACATCAATCCTGATGAATCAAAGTGCGAAATCTTCCTTATGAGTCTGGTCTCAGACTAAGCGGAACAGATTCCTGAAAAACACAAAATTAATATAATTAATTAAACATATATTAACAATATTAGTAATTATAGTGAATGTTACATATGTAAACATACGTAACATTCACTTTGAACTTATATTTGCCAATTCTGCTCCGCTCAGTTTGTGACCATACCCATAAGGAAGGTTTTCCAATTTGGTTCATCAGGATTGATGGTACGGTTCCTTCAGAAAGATGCGGCAAGTACACAAAAAGCCTGAAAAAAACTAAATTTGAGTAAAAGGCATTTAAAGTTTATAATGTAAATCATATAAATGAACTCAACTATACTTACAGAAACTATCTGGCATACCTTGATTTGCTCTTGGTACTCAAATATACATACAATAAAGTATATTTGGTGGTACACGCATGTCATGCTGTGCGATAATAGCATTTAGAAGCTGAAAATAAAATAAAGATTATCGTTAGCTATTCATAATCAAGTTATGTTTATGAATTACAATTGCATGCAATACTTACCATTATTAAATGCACTTCAAGTTATTAAAAAGTGTGCAAAATACTACTTCAGACAGTCAATATAAACTCCCATCTTGCTGGCTTGCACCCGTATACCTAAAAGCAACAAATAAACCAAAGAAAAAGCTCATTATGAACACAATTATTAGTAATTAGTTTCCAATACTTATCTGAATAATTTTTGCACTCTGCAGAAGCTCTTGCACTTTTACAACACCACTGAGGTTATAAGCATTAGCAGTTAACAGACTAACTGCACTGATCTAGTGTCTTGGATGAAAAACAGCTGTTTGGCTGCTTTCTGCTGCTTTACAGAAAATTCTACTATATCGATCAAATAGTAATCTTCATTCTCGACCGGACGCTGTGAAGCACAACTTGTTCGAATGGCAAATTCAAATTTGTTGAATGCCTTTACTTTAACACATTGAGTTTAGTAACATAAAATCACACGTAGAAAAATTAATTTTACGGATTTTATTATATTTTACGGAAATAAATTAATAAATCTTGAGAAAAAAACGGTTTCTAAAACGGTTTTTAAGTCGTATTTTCAGTAAGATTTCTTATAAAATTACTCTAAAAAGTGTGGTAGAACAATCCTTTCCCCAAGTTTGGCCTAATTAAAATATTTAAAAATCACGATTTTTCAAAAATTTACTTGAAATAGATTTATCAGTTTTTTGTCTATATCTTCGAGGCAAATGTTTTTAGCAAAAAATGGCTTTGAGGACCAGATTCTACAGACTGTGAACTGTGCAAAAAGTGAATAAAAAAAATTGATATTTTCATTATTCTAACCATGTCATAACCCCTTAAATTTGAATTCTTTAAAAATTGGTTAAGAATAGCAGAAAATACATACCGAATGACAAATCGATGACGAGATTTTCAACAGTCCTTCGTCAACAACAACTTACTTTGATTAACCATGCATAATTTGAAGATGATATCCATCGTTATCTATGATAGGATGGGACGGCAAGCTTTTCCATAAAAAAAAAAGAATAGTAACACATTTACTAAATTAATAACTAGAGTAGATTTTACTTCCGCTCGTTGCTTCCATAAATAACAGAAAAATTTTTCATGATGCGAAACAATCCTGTTTATTACACGATAATTTTGGACATACACATGATATTACCACATATTATGGGCACATTTGTCATGTGATAATGTTATGTAAGAACATCATGCGATTCTATCGCATATACAATCGGGTACAATTGAAACTTTGAATAATACCGAATTTGCGCATGTTTCTGATTAGTCACGCAAAGCTTCATTTACCGAAAGAATGATGACCTAACCTCCATCGGTAAATACAGCGTCAGCCTAATCGATCACCAAACGTCAGCTGGGATGCGCAGAACGGGGCCTCAGTCGCAATTATTCAATGTTTCAATTGTATCCGACTGTACCTTTTGATAGGCTATCTACCTTTTTACATGCTACAATTTGGTCGACTGTTTATATGAATACATTTATTTTTATATTTTTCACCCACTTAAACAGTTATTTATTTATTTATAATCGATTGCTTTTTATAAAAACTTCCCAATTTATTTATTCATATCATAACTTTATTTAGCTAAAAATAAAATGGCAATTTATGTAAAATCGAAGGTATAGAGAAGTAACACTAAAGAAAGGGTAGTCTGTCCAACAGACTCTTTACCCAAACATGTTTACGCGTTCATATTTTCATAGACAGTTAAGAGTTTTGAATTATTCAGCCAAATGTATAAGCATCATGTCCTTTCAGTGTTTGTGATTCACTCATTTACGAGGTAAAAAAAGACATACATCCTAACATAATTATTTTTGAACTGATTATAAACACCATTTTTTCCACACTGTGCCGAAAGTACTACTTTCGCTCCCGGGCAATAGAAGAGACATTATTACGCACCACGGGAGTAAATTCGGATAGCCCATATCTCTTTTTTGTTACCCTCGCCTTCGGCTCGATGGCATAATTAGTGTAAGATGTAATAAATACCAAGTTGTTCGAAGAGCTGATAGGATTCATTTATCTTCTAAATACATTTATACTTATAAATACATTTCTGATAAATTCATTTATCTCATAAATTCATTTATACTCATAAATACATTTCTTATAAATTCATTTATACTTATAAATACATTTCTTATCGACATGTAGGAAGGAAAAAATTAATAACCGTATAGAATAAACCCGCTAGAATACTTTCTACGTTGTTATCGAAAGTTTGATTTTAATTTACATAATGAAATAACCGTAAATAATAAAGCACTTAAAATGAAATTTTGGTTTTTGGTACATTAAGGTTATTAAGTCCTAAAAAATTGATCTTTAATTTTTAAACGAAGAAATGACCTTATACTTGCCAGCCTTTTACCTTGAAAAGGTTTTTTTTTGGGGGGGGGGCAAGATTTCACTAGTTTTAAAAGGTATATCGCTACCCCGTACGAAGACTATGTTATACCAAACTCGGAACGAAAAGTATGTTAAACGCTAATCCCAGCGAAAAAAAAATCAAAACAGCGCTTCCAGCGAAAAATATGACAAATTAAGTTTCCCAGCGAAACACATGTCAAGTTGTATTATCCCCGCGAAAAACATGTCAGACAGTATTCTCCCAGCGTAGAACATGTCAAGTCGGAATCCCAGCAAAAAACACAACAATTTGGGGTCTAAAAATTATGAAAAAAATTATTTTAACTTGGTGGTGGTATTTATAAGGGGGGGAGCATACATACATGCATACATACATACATATATATATAACCCTATATATATGTATATATATGTGTGTATATATATATATATATATATATATATATAATAATTAATAAATAAATAATTTTTTTCATAATTTTTAGACCCTCAATTTGCTTTTCCCTGGAAGATTCCGACTTGACATTTTTTTCGTTGGGAGAATTAGACTAAACATGTTTTTCGTTGCGAGAATCGGACTTAAAATGTTTTTCGCGGGAAATATTAATTAGAAATATTCTTCGCTGGGAAATGGACCGGACATGTTTTTCGCGGGGATTAAGCGTTCGTCATGTTTTTCGTTCCGAGTTTGGTATCACATAATCTTCGAACGGGGTAGCGATAGAATACCTTAATTATAAAGAATAGTTAAATTCAATTAAATATTTTATAAATTTAAAAAATTAATGTACATAATCTTATGTATTATTGTGATAATAATTATTTTTTCGACACCATCTGTAGAACAAATAGATATTTCTTGAATCATTATTATTCAAAAGGAAATATTTATCTTTTCCACACAACCCTAAAGGCAAATAGAATAGGGCGTTTTTTTTCTTTTATTGACACTAAATTTTATGCTAAGTTCCATAATTATATATATCACAAATATACATTTAAAGAAGTCTGTACGTACATAAAATTATTGCTAATTAATTAATTGATAACTGTTTTCTTGAAAGCATTTCAACGTTATGTATACTATTCACACATAACATGTTTGATGTAGGATTGTACTATTTATTAAGGGGCGCCGTAGCGCCATGATACAAGTTTACATCGTATCTTTCACAAATTTTTAATCCATATTATATTTTGAATAATATTTATAAGTAAGTATATGTAAAAGTATATGTAAGGAAGTATATGTAAAAAAAATAAAATCTAAAAACTTGTGTTTTTATTTACTTATAAGAGATTCAAAATAATACATACACATATCTTTATAAGAACTTATATAATTTTGACTTATCCATAAATACTTACACTTTTGACTTCATGCCTTTACTGTTTCAATTTTCAGTTAGGTACCAATATGAAAATCAAAATTATAAGTTTTTAGATAAATTTAATTACAGGTATTGTATTAATATGTTAAAACTAACTTATGTATAAAATTTCAGCCCTCTAGCTATGATAGATATTAAATGAGTGTAAAGAATATAATTGAAATAAGTAATCATCCACAAGTTACGAAAGCTGCATTTTGCATATTTCGGTCTTCACCTCATTTAAAATCTGTTATAGCTAGAAGGCTGAAATTTGGTATCCAAAATTGTTTTAACATGTTAAAACAATGCATACAATTCACTCGATCCAAGAACTTATATTTTTGATTTTCATGTAGATATACTTACACCATTGATTTCATGGCTTTAGAATCTAAATTGTCAGGTATGTAACTATTTTGCTAAGCCGTTTCGACTTGACAATTCTCATACTATCGCTCTGAGTGACAGACTTGACAACTTATAAGATTTCGTTACCTTTTACAAAGCAAAACATGCATTTTCCATTGGAAAATACTCCTTACATCCAAGATTTGGAAACTGACTGTACATATTGCTCTCTCAAAATTGAGAATAACTAATGTTTCATTAAGCAAATCAATCAGAGGGATAGCATAAGAAATTTCAAGCTAATAGTCTAGACCAATTTTGTTCCATTTTGAATGCCATAAATGATAATTATTTTGACATTGGTTTATGTGATAAACTTAAACTTTCACATGCTATCCTTACGATGGATTTCTAGATAGAAAATAAGTTTTTCTCAATTTAAAAGGAGTACGAAGTATACTCATTTTCTAGATGATGGATATAATGAGGCTTTTCCCAAGGGAAAAGCATGTTTTGTTTTGTATAAGGTAACAAGAACTTATAAGTTGTCAAGCCAGTCACTTAGAGGGATAATATAAAAATTTTCAAGTTGATACGGCTCAGCAGTTTTGAATTATAGAATTTTGAAATTTCTAATCTCTGATTATCTTAATACTGCTCAACTATACCATAAACTTGAAATTGCTCATGATATTCCTTTGATTCGTATGTTTAATGAAAAACTTAGTTATTTTCAATTCTCAGAGTGCCCAGAGTACAGGCAGTTTCCAAAATTAGGGTTGAGCGCCTCTTTTCTCAATGGAAATACATGATCTGCTTTCCAAACAGCAAATAGACCATATAAGTAGTTAAGCCCACAGCTTAGAGGGATAGTATAAGAACGTTTAAGATGGTACAGTTGATTACTATTGAGATAATCATAAAATAGAAATTTCAAAATTAAAAAATTCAATTTTTACTGGGCCCTATCAACTTGAAAATTCTTATCCTATCCCTCTGAGTGACTGGCTTGTCAACTCATAAGTTCTCTTTACCTTATATCAAACAAAACATGCTTTTCCCTTGGGAAAAGTCTCGTGACGTCTGAAAACTAAGTGCACTTGCTCTCTCAAAATTGTGAAAAACTTCTAAATCACTTGTCTTCTGAACTTATATAATAATTATAAATCTCGAAAAAATATTTTTCACATCACTAGCTTCTCACAGGAATTCCTTCCTTTTTAACATGACAGTTGCGTAACTTCCCAATAGAAATTCTGTAAAAACTTTCTTCGATACTTAAACGTTGAAAATGCAACACTTTCACTAGCTTGTCACATTACAAGATAATTCTTTATAACCTGATAGTTGTATGTGTTGAGGTTTTAATTGTGTAACGCGGAAATAAATAATCGACCAGGATCTTACTTTACTTTATACGTATATTATTAATAAAAGATCAAGCTGAATATTATAAATTATTTCATGGCGCGATAATTGCTTCCTTTCTCGGTCGCAGTCCGTCGGACAACTGAGAGTGCCGCGCTCTCTCTAGCTCAGTCCTAAAGGAGTGGGGGGGCTCTAGGAGCTGACTCGATGCAGCTTGAAGGTGCTCGCTTTTGCTTCCTTACACTCCCTCCCGAGCACTTCCAGCTGATCCAGCTAATTTGCTTCTCCTGTAAGGATTAATACATTAATTATTGAAATTAGTATTAAGGATTAAGTTAGTCAGCTTTAAATGGAAATCGAACGGTAAAGCTTTTGTAAATAGATCAGCTATTTGATCTTTCGATGTAATCCAGCTAACTTTGATCAGATTTCTAGCTTCACATTCTCGAACATAATGTTCTCGAACTTCGGACATATGTTTTAGTTTATTTGTAGTGCTTATTTGAGAGCTAGCTATTGCTGCTCTATTATCGCACCAGAGCGTCATAGGTAAAAAGTTATGTTCTATTATCAAGCTGAGTGTATTTGTTAATGCAACCATGCTTTGACATGCTTCACTCATGGCTACATATTCGGCCTGACAAGTTGACAAAGCAACATAATTTTGTTTGTGAGTTTTCCAAGCCACAGTATCTCCAAACAATTTAACGACAAACCCACTGGTAGTCAGTGAGCTTTTACAGTCAGCAAAACTGGCATCAGAGAACCCTTGTATATCATCAAGCTAACCTATATACCTTAAACCTCTGCTCTTAGTGTGCTTTAAATACCGACAAACTCTTTGAATCATCGACCATTCCAGCTTAGTTGGTTTAATTTGGTGTCTACTTAAAACATTTACAGTATAAGCTATATCAGGACGTACAGTATTTGCCAGATACAATAGTGAACCCACAATCTCTCTATATCTGGTATTCAAGCTGTTAAAGTTTTCCTCAAGCTGATTATCGTCTTCCTCTCTTTCTCTCCTTTCACGATTGATCACTTGAGCTGTGACCATAGGAGTTCTTTGGGGATGTGTTTCACTGTATCCAAATTTCTTTAGTGTTTTGTCGATATATTTCTCCAGTGTTAACGTCATTGTATGACTTTTCCTGTCTCGGTTTATTTCAATGCCTAAGAAACACTTAGGCTCACCAAGATCAGTCATTTCAAAGTCCAGCTTGAATAATTTGGTTAATTCCTCGAGCTTAGTTTTATCATTACTGGTTATGATTATATCATCGACATACACCAAAAGTATTAATAATTTATCCTTTTGTTTCCAAGTGAAAAGACATGGTTCAGAATCATGTGTCTGTAGTCCCGGCTTAACTGCTGTTTCTGTAAATTTTTCGTACCATTTCTTCAGACTGATTTTTAATCCATAAAGAGCCCGTTGGATTTTGCAAACTTTCTTACTTCGAATTTCTGATGAACACGCTATTCCTTCAGGTAGTTCCATGTAGACTTCACTGTCTATTTTTCCATTCAGAAAAGCAGTTTTTACATCAAGCTGTCGAACTTCAAAATCAAACTTATTAACTGGAACTAGCACTGATCTTATTAGAGGCAGTCCGGAAACAGGTGCATATGTCTCTGCCAAGTTGTATTTGTTTCGATCTTTGAAACCTCTTATTACTAATCGAGCTTTGTATTTAATTTCATTATTTGATCCAACTTTTGTTTCTAGAACCCATTTAGAGTCAATGATGTTTGGCTTTTCACCTTCTTTTCTCAAAGGTTTATCAACGATTTTCCAAACTTCATTTTTCTCCATGGATTCCAATTCACTTTTTACGGCTTTCTGCCACTCAAGCTTATTCTCAGAGCTCATTGCTTCCCTGTATGAAACTGGATCTCCTTGTGTTTTAGCAATTAAAACACTGATTACATTGTCATCCAGCTGTGCGAGATCAGATTCAACCATATTTGACTCTACTGGTAGCTCGATTTCCTTCTGTTTCCTTGAACGCCCTCATTTACGTTTTTCTCCCTCCGTTTCAGAGATCGGAGCAATTTTATCATCATCAAACTTAACTAACCATGTCTCCTTGTTTACCGCCTCCAGTATGTTGTTCCAGTCTTTGATACTGTTTTTATTGTATTTGTCGCCGAAGACAATCTTTTCATTAAATCGGACATCCCTACTTTCATAGAATTTGCCTTCTTCCGGCTTTGAAAACAAGTATCCTGTTGGTTTGTACCCAATTAAAACTACTCTTTTCCCCAGCTGATCGAACTTAGGTCCAGTTTTTCTTTGTACCTTAATATAGGCAATACTGCCAAAACGTTTTAACTGATTTAAATTGAGTTTTAATTTAGGTTCAAACTTTTGAAGAGGAGGTACCATATTATTCGAGCTGTGTGGTGTTCTATTATAAAAATATACAGCCGCATTCAGAGCTAGGTCCTACATATTCTCAGGCAATCGAGTATCATACATAAGAGATCTCGTTTTCTTCTGGATAGTTTGGTTAAACCTTTCAGCTACACCATTATGTTCTGGTGTATCAGGACTGGCTAATTGTAGCTCAGCACCAAATCTATCCAGAACTTCCAGCGTATATCCACCTGTAAATTCTGTTCCTTGATCGCATCTAAGGTAACAGAATTTGGAGTCTTTACCTAGTAAATTCCTCGAGCTTTTTATAAACGACTCCAAACAGTTTCCTGTTTCGGACTTATTTTTCATGGGATACGCCATTGCCAACCGAGAATAATCATCTATAAATACAGATATAAATTTGTATCTCTTGGGATGCGACGTAGGGCTAATAGGACCCATTGTATCTGCATGAATAATTTGGAGTGGTTCACTCGCTCTTTGTCTAGTCGAGCTGAAGGGCAATTTATTAAATTTTGAAACTATGCATGCTTCACAATCCAGTACAGAATCATCGAATTTAATGTCTTGAATACCTTTAATATCAGGAAATTTTCTTTGAAATTCTTTTAAATATTTTAACGATGCATGTCCAAATCTGACATGCCATAACATGGCTTTATTGGTATTCAATTCATTAACTCTACTACCCGCACAAAAATCATAATTTATGCTTTCAAACTCATCAGACTTATTTACATTGCAAATTTTTCTGTCTCTCAACGTATTTTCAAAGTTTGAGTAACCAGAGCTCGGCTCATTATTATCAAATTCTAAACCTGATGAATTAAAATCGATCTGCATTCGTTCATGAAGTGTTTGATTAACGGTTTGATCAGTATTATTATTATTTTCCAGCTGAGAAGTTCCAACTTTATCAATAATTTCCTTTTCGAGCTTAGACTGATCGCAATAGTTTTATACGGATATTCTTTGCGTCTTGTTGAAATATAAGCGATTATTTTACTTGTACGAGATTTTAAAGGTGTTTTCGTTTCATTGATTTTATCCATTTCCAATTCTATTATCCAAAACGGTTTTTCATAAATTCCGGAAATAAAAACAGTGTTAGATTTTGGATCAAAAATATCAATTCGCGTATTATCAAGATAAATACTTAAGCCTTTATCAACAAATTTTCTTAGTGATAATAGATTTTCTGACAGTGATTTCGCGTAAATTACATTATTCAAACATAAAATATCATTATTACTCATGCAACCAGAAACACAACCAACTCCCTCCGATTTCATAATTGCGGCATCATTGTCATTTGCGCATTTTATAACAAGCTGTTTTGTATTATCAAACGTTCTAAAAATCAATTTTAAGTTGGTAATGTGTTCTGTAGCACCTGAATCTGCAAGAAATCTGATCAATTGATTATCGCTAGATTCTACAACATCGGACATATTTGCATAGAGGGCTTTACACTTACCCGAGTTTGCCTTATTCTTTTCATTAGGCTTGTTTTGACCTCTCTTTCCTCGCGAATTTCCACGCTTCGAGTTTTTATCGAACTTAAATCTCTTAGCATTTTCGCCTCTAGGTGCATCGGCGTTACTTCGTTTACCGCCGCGACGATAATATCCGCGTTTGCTACCCCGGAAAGAAAAGGAATTTTCATACCTTCTTTGATTCTCATTTTCTTGAAGAATCTTCTTCAGCTGTTCTCCCTTATAGGTACAATCTGCTCGAACATGTCCAGCATACCTCTTACAGTTGAAGCACATTTTTCCAGGCCTTGTGCAATCCCCGGTTCGATGCCCTTTGTTTCCGCACTTTAAACAGTGCGCCTTTGGAGTAAAAACATAGTATGTTTTTACTCCAGCTGATTCAACCTTTTGGCCGTGGCTTGTTTCTCCAGCTGATGTTTCTCGAGCTGTTTCCTGCTGTATATAGTCCTTTAACTGACTTACTGACAGCAGTTTGCCCGTTGCATTTTTAATTAAAAACTCTGTTTCTCTGACTTGTGGCAGATTCGAAACAATAGCTTCAAAAAATGCATCACGAATTTCTACATCGGACAAAGGTGGAGTGTCGGGCAATTTATTATATAATCGAACTATATTATCGAACTTATCCCAAAATGCGGAAGCCTTTTCTTTATTCGGTCTGTATTTAATGTTATGGAGCTGTTTTCTCAAACTTGCAGTAGATAAATTTATTTCATTTTCTTTAATTTTTTTAATTTCATTTAATAAATCCTTTGGATCTTTTACATTAGAAACTTTATCATAATATGACATGTCTATTCTATTAATAATAAGATCTCTAACTCTGACTTTATCTTTTTCAAACTTTGATTCGTCAACATTACGAGATGTTACATTCGAATCAATTACATACAATAGATCTACAACTGTTAGTTCAGATTTAAGAAAATCTATAAATGAATCTATATTCAAGCTTGAAGTGAGTTTATAATCTCTACGGAGAGAAGTTTGAGTGTGTGTTAATACAATTTTTATTTTATCAGTGACACTTCCGGTGTCTCTATGCAATCCAGCTTTTTGTATTTCAGCTCGTATCAATTCGGACAGTTGTTCATTACTTACAGGTTTTTCCACATTTTGAACAGATAACTCCTTGTTTAATCGAGCTGATGAGTCCTTCTCAGATTGAGTAGGTCCATCCTTTTTAGATCCAGCTGGTTTATTGATTTCGAACTGATTCTTTTCCCACTCCTCGTCTTCAACCCATCGTTTAACGTGACCATCAATCGACTCTACCTTCTCAGTCACATAACGTCTGCAATCTGCAAATTCTTCGACCATGTCATGATACACTTTATTGCATTCATGATCGATTTTGTCGTCGAATTTGCTTATAGTAGCTTCTGCAACTGCCAGACGTTCGATTAACTCTGAAATTGGATTGTTTTTGTATGAGCTTACAATTGGTGACAATTCAATCCTTTTAGGATTCAAATGACACTTAACTCCAGAATAAGTAGAGTTCATGAAATCAGAATTTTTAAGAAATTCTGATTCATTAAATTTTCCAGCATGCAAATCAATTTTTGATTCAAAATCGGACTTAAAAAATTTCCCCTTCTGACGGCTTTTATTCAGTCCCAAATTTAAATTTACCACCTTTTGTGATTTTACGATTGGAGTAGGTTTACCTTGTAACCGAGACTCGAACTTAACCTCCAATTCTTTTAGAGCGGATGCACCAGGCTCTATGCTTCCAGCTTTTTCGGACTTATTTAATTCGGACATTTTGGCCATATTGCTGTCAGTTTCTTCTGTTTCATCGGACTTAAGGGGTTGAGGCGTTTCTTGTCGACTAGAAACGGACTCGGCCTCCATGGCTTCTTCATCAAATCGAGCTTTTTCAATTTCTCTTTTCAGAGACTCCAGCATGGTTTGTGATAATGTAGAATTATCTAGAAATATTATTAACAAAAGAGTCATTTATTTGACGAACAACAATCAAAATAAATTTCTCAAAAATAATTTAAGGCAGTTTTAATTAAACACACTCAAGTGACGAACAGCAATCAAATGAGTATGGTTACTTGCCTGACCCATGATTGATCTGTAAAGTTTTCAGTACACACAGTGCAGCAGCAACAACATACACAACACTGTATATACCGGTCGACAACATAACTTGGGACTGAAAAGCATGCTTTATGAATTTCTTTTGAAATTCATTTCGTACGTTTAAATTTTAATTTTAATCCAGCTACTAACGTTAGTAATTCGAGCTTTTACCTATTTCATATTTATGACCACGTGACGTCACAGTACAAACACATCCAGCTTCATCAAGTTCTGGGTAAATAGAATCATCCGGATATTGCTCGGAGATTCCCAGTTCTTGATCTTGGAGTAGCAGAAACAGAGCTACGGTCTTCTGATCTGTTTAAATCAATCAAGTTAATTATATATAATTAAACTTTATTCGAGCTTAAATTTATTCAAGCTTTAAAATTCAAATTAATTGAATTTCACCGGTTTGCAATTTTGTTTTAAATAAATATTTTCTCGGCCCGAAGGATCCATTCGCACCGAGATTTATTTTAAAACATACATGTACATGTATTCCAGCATTGTGTTAAATCGAGCAATTTGTTTCGCGTGTAGTTTTGTGTTGAAGGTTAAGAAGAACCTTTCATCACGCTTATAACTACATGCACCAACAGTATATACATACTGTATCGTTCTCACAAACAGAGATCGTGTTAGGCACGCCAGCAGCCCATATGAGTATATACGAGTCGGCGCTTCCTAGTATTTGCACGCGCTGCCGAGTCAGCTGGCGACGGGTTCAGCGCCAGCGCCAACACCAGCGCTAGTATTAGCCGTATACTCGAGCTGTTTCTCTCTCCAGAGATTCAAAATGGCGTGACGTCAGCCTATGCAGGCGACCACGACCGCCGCTCTCGCTCTCCAACGCTTCCGCGTGGAGCCGAAGCACGAGCTCAGCACCAGCGCTAGTGACATCGGCAGCGGCAGCGCAATCGTCAGCACCAGCGCAGACGGTAATACACGCGGCATCGGCAGCACCAGCGCCAGCGCAAGCGGCAGCTTTCAGCGTAGCCTATACAGCAACAGCGGCAACGACAGCACGATCGTCAGCGCTAGCGGCCACTCGTTTGTTTTTCGAACATCGAAAAGACTCGCGCGATTCTCAAAATCTCGAACATCGTCGTTTTTCGGACTTTCGTCTTGATCGAATTTTACACTCACCTCTCGTTTTGAGATCGTGCATGAAATTCAGACTCTTCCTGTTGGCCATTTTCTCAAGCTGTCGATGGCGATGAAAATTTATAAGTCGAGCTGACGATGTCCGATGTGATTAAGCAGATAAGACGATGAGTCGAACTTAGTAAATTTTGGAATCGAGCTGCGTCGCGTCGTGCTGTACACCTTTGTTACACACTGAGCCGAATCAAACTGATTTTCACTTACTCAAGCTGAAAGAAAACAACACTAAAATCACAATCACACACGAATTCGACCTTCCGCGTAAACACAAAATGAGCTTGTTCCAAGCGCAGTGGAAGCGTGCTGGGCCCATAACCTGTTGAGGTTTTAATTGTGTAACGCGGAAATAAATAATAGACCAGGATCTTACTTTACTTTATACGTAAATTATTAATAAGAGATCAAGCTGAATATTATAAATTATTTAATGGCGCGATAATTGCTTCCTTTCTCGGTCGCAGTCCGTCGGACAACTGAGAGTGCCGCGCTCTCTCTAGCTCAGTCCTGAAGGAGTGGGGGGGGGGGGCTCCAGGAGCTGACTCGATGCAGCTTGAAGCTGCTCGCTTTTGCTTCCTTACAGTATGCCTTCCAATAAAACCTGAAAAATAAAAGAGAACATTTTAACAAAGAATCAGTTCACAAAATTTTTCATTATATTATGTACGATTTATAAAAAACTAAAACTAAAGGAAATGACCCGCAGGTCTGAATGGCTAAATAGGGTGGCAACGCACGAAGTTGAGGAAGAGGCTGAGGTAGCAAATCAAGAAAATCATATTGAAAATTAATAAAAATATATGTAAAAAGTACTAAACCCAATACTTTGATTATTCTTTCAACAAATAAATTCTGAGATCCTTAAAGAAAAATTTTAATACTATTTAATTTCTAATTATACGTAATGTTATAAAATAAGAGTAACTTAATGACTTAAATTTATATTATGCATAAAGAAATACATGCAAAGATATAGGTATTCATGTTGTGCATATGACATTAAACTTTAATTATTATGATAAGAAATATACAAAATCAAAATAAAAAACTTACTCCTGCTCTATTCCAATTGCTGGTCTAAACTTAATTCATAGATATGCCAGCTATTTAGTAGTCTAGTAATAAATAGAATCAGTAAGGCCGATAAAATATTTCAAACACACAGAAACCTTTTTATTTTGCAATATATTACTAAATGACGCTAATTACATTACGATAAGAAATAATGCAAAAATAAAAAACTTACGCTTGCTCTATTCCAATTGCTGGTCTAAACTTAATAGATATTCCAGCTATTTTCCTAGTTTGTTAATAAACACAAAGAATGAGGCCAATAGAAAATATTAGACACACACAGGAACTTTTTTGTTTTCCAATATTCCCTCCAAGTATCTAACCTCACATGAGAAATAACATAAAAGATAAAAATCTCAAAAAGAAAAGATAACATTTAAACAAAGTATAAGTTCATAAAATTCTATATGTATATGATATATTTACATGTATAGGTTTGAGCATCATGATTTGAGTGCTGGTGATTAATTCATTTACGAGGTTCGAAGACATGCGTCCTAACATAATTATTTGTCTTCAAAGTTGATCTATAAGCATCATATATTCTTCCAGTGTTTGTGTTTCAACCACTTATAAATTCAAAATTCAAAAATTCTAATTCTGCTGAACCGTATCAACTTGAAAATATGAATCGAAATACTTATGTCATTGTGTTCTCTTAATGATTGTGTTCTCATAATTCATTTTTTCCATAACCGTGTAAAGACAAAAGTACCGCGCCCTTTGATATTTGGCACATCTGTTTTAAAATCTATATTTATGTGATTATTTAACACTATTTAGCAATAAAAAACAGCAAAAGAAAATCCACGTTGATAAAAAATAACACTGTATGAAAACACCGTCTATCGTCTGCGGAAAAACAACGTATACTAAAGTTATCTGTATGTATAGCCCAGATTATTATGTAGATGTACGTCATATTAAAGTTATCTATATGTTATAGCCTAGATTACGTAGATGCTACGCGACCGGATGACCTTTCTATATAAAATGTGACACTGATGTGATTTTATTACTTTCGTCCCAAGCTTTCATTTAAGTGCTCATATGTAAGAAACTAAGCTGTCACTACGAAGAAAATCGTACGCTTAGGTTCCAACAGGGCAAGCTTAAAGTATAATAGGGTCTGGCTAGCGCCCGATGGCGGCTTACGTACTGAAGTACTTACACTTGCCATCGTGGCGCTCCGCGCCCCTTGATATTAAGAATTATTGATTCATAAAATATATGATGCTTATAGATCAAGTTTGAAGACAAATAATTATGTTAGGACGCATGTCTTCGAACCTCGTAAATGAGTTAATCACCAGCACTCAAATCATGATGCTTATACCTTGAGCTAAATAATCCAAAACTCTCATGGATGAAAATATGAACGTGTAATACTATCTTCGCATTATCGACTCCTTCGATTTTATAAAAATTCCCATTTTAATTTTAAGAAAAGAAAGTTATGATATCAATAAATAAATTGGCAAGTTTGTTGTTATAAAAAGTAATCGTTTTGAAATAAATAAATAACCGTTTAAATTGAGGAAGGATCATAAATATGTATGTATTCATATAAACACTCGACCAAAGCATGTAAAACGTAAATAGCCTGAACGGCAAATGGGGCGTTGCGTGCCTGGTTCGAAACATTCGCATAACATGGAGCCATTTCGGAATTATTCCAAGTTTCAATTGTTACCAATAGTACATGTGATAAAATCGTATAATGTTCTTATATGATATATTATCACACGATAAATGTGCTCATAATGTGTCATAATATCATGTGTTTGTCCAAATTTATCATGTAACATAACGGAATTGTCTCGCATCATGAAAAATCATAATTTTTAAACTAATTAATGTCTATTATTTCCTTTACCTTTTGTTATTTATGGAAGCAACAAGCGAATGTACAATCTACTCTAGTTAGTAATTCGGAAAATAAGTTACTATTTCCTTATTTCATGAAATCTATAGCATATTTGTCAAGGACGTCTGTTCATATAAAAAATCGATCCCAGATTTTTTTTAATAAAACAGGAACAAATTCTAGCATGTAGAACGCAATTTTTTAATGGAAAAACTTGCCGTCCCGTCCTATCATAGACAATGATGGATGCGGTCATCAAGTTATATCTCTCTCAAATAACTGATACTTCATTTAGAATGTGTTTCCTACAATTTTTCATCAATATTGGAAGAATCGAAATATAATTTTCTAATAATTATAACGTCAAATTTTCATTATTCTTATGTATTTTTTCACAAAATTAAGTTACTATTTTCAAAAGATAACAGAAAGTTGATAAAAAATAATTTAAGCTATTATAGTGTATTAAAAAATGGTATAAAGTCAATTTCTATTAGTGAAGCTAAAAATAATAAATTAATATTTATGCTGCTTATAGATTATTTATAAATTTAAATGTACACTTAACTAAAAAATATAATTCCTGCTATCATTTGAGGTCATTCTTTTCACAGTTTAACATAAATATTTTGTGTAGTAGCGATTATAGGATAATAGAAAGATAAGTTAATTATAATTCAATATTTTGTCATCTAGTTGATTACACTGATATTTTATAATTCATCGATTATCTATGATAGGACGGGACGGCAAGTTTTTCCATAAAAAAATTGGGTTCTACATGCTAGAATTTGTTCCTGTTTTATTAAAAAAAATCTGGGATCGATTTTTCATATGAACAGAATATTTAAATCTCATATTTCATTGTAGATGATCGTCATTGACATATATGCTATAGATTTCATGAAATAAGGAAATAGCAACTTATTTTCCGCATTACTAACTAGAGTAGATTATACATTCGCTTGTTGCTTCCATAAATAACAACAGGAAAAAGAAATAATAGACATTAATTAGTGTAAAAATTATGATTTTTCATGATGCGAGACAATTACGTTATATTACATGATAAATTTGGACAAACACATGATATTATGACACATTATGAGCACATTTATCGTATGATAATATATCATAT
This sequence comes from Philotrypesis tridentata, assembly GCA_018906965.1. Classification (NCBI taxonomy): domain Eukaryota; kingdom Metazoa; phylum Arthropoda; class Insecta; order Hymenoptera; family Pteromalidae; genus Philotrypesis; species Philotrypesis tridentata. The sequence continues at coordinate 73,206 of JACCIB010000380.1, forward strand.
AAGAACATAATACGATTTTATCACATGTACAATCAGTAACAATTGAAACTTGGAATAATCCCGAAATGGCTCCATGTTATGCGAATATTTGGGACCGGGCACGCAACGCCCCATTTGCCGTTCAGGCTATCTACGTTTCACATGCTTTGTTCGAGTGTTTATATGAATACATACATATTTATAATCCTTCCTCAATTTAAACGGTTATTTATTTATTTCAAAACGATTACTTTTTATAACAACAAACTTGTCGTGGTTTAGCCTATAGCTTAGAGAGATAGTATAAAAATTTTGAAGATGATATAGCTGAGCAGTATTCAGATAATCGGAGATGAGAAATATCAAAATTAAAAAATTCAAATTTTGCTAAGCCGTATCAACTTGAATATTCTCATACTATCCCTCTGAGTGACAGGCTTTACAACTCATTAGTTTTCGTTACCTTTTACAAAGTAAAACATGCATTTCCCTTGGGAAAAGACTCATTACATGCAAGATTTGGAAACTGAGTGTACATGTTGCTCTCTCAAAATTGAGAATAACTAATTTTTCATTAAGCAAATTAATCAGAGGGATAGCATAAGAAATTTCAAGTTAATGACATAAATGATAATTATTTTGACATTGGTCTATGTGATAAACTTAAACTTTCACATGCTATCCTTGCGATGGATTTCTAGATAGAATATAAGTTTTTCTCAATTTGAAAGGAGAACAATAAAGTATACTCATTTTCTAGATCATGGATGCAACGAGCCTTTTCCCAAGGGAAAAACATATTTTGTTTTGTATAAGGTAACGAGAACTTATAAGTTGTCAAGCTAGTCACTTAGAGGGATAATATAAAAATTTTCAAGTTGATACGACTCAGCAGTTTTGAATTATTGAAATTTGAAATTTCTAGACTCTGATTATCTCAATACTGCTCAACTATACCATCATCAAAATTGTTATACTATCTCTCTAAGCAGTAGGCTTGAAAACTTGAATGATCTTTTTATCTTTTAGAAAGCAAAACATACATTTCGAATGGGAAAAGAGATGCTCAAACCACATTTTGGAAACTGCCTGTACTCCGGGCACTCTGAAAATAACCATTTTTTCATTAAGCAAATCAATCAGAAGGATAGCATATGGAATTTCAAGTTAATCGTCTAGACCAATTTTAGGCTGTTCAATTTTGAATGCCTTAAATCATAATTATTTTGAAATTGGTCTAGAAGATTAACTTGAAATTTCGTATGCTATCCCTCTGATTGATTTGCTTAATGAAAATCTAGTATTTTCAATTTTCAGTGTGCCCTGAGTACAGGCAGTTTCCAGAATATGTGTTGAGCGTCTCTTTTCCCAATAGAAATACATGTTCTGATTTCTAAAAGGTAAAAAGACCATACGAGTGGTTTAGTCCACAGCTTAGAGAGATAGTATAGGAATTTTGAAGATGATACAGTTGAGTAGTATTCAGATAATCGGAGATTAGAAATTTCAAAATTCAAAAATTCTAATTTTGCTGAGCCGTATCAACATGAAAATTCTGATACTATCCCTCTGAGTGACAGGTTTGACAACTCATAAGTTCTCGTTACCTTATACAAAACAAAACATGCTTTTCCCTTGGGAAAAGTCTCGTTACGTTTGGAATCTTAGTGTACTTGCTCTCTCAAAATTGCGAAAAACTTGTAAACCACTTGTCTTCTGAACTTATTTAATAATTATAAATCTTGAGAAAACATTTTTCACATCACTAGCTTCTCACAGGAATTCCTTCCCTTTGTAACATGACAATTGCGTAACCTCCCAATAGAAATTGTGTAAAAACTTTCTTCATACTTAAACGATGAAAATACAACACTTTCACTAGCTTGTCACGTCACAAGAAAATTCTTTCCTTCTATAACATGATAGTTGTAGGCCTTCATAAGTTACCTTATACAAAACAAAACATGCTTTTCCCTTGGGAAAAATCTCGTTTCGTCTGGTAACTTAGTGTACTTGCTCTCTCAAAATGGGGAAAAACTTCTAAACCATTTGTATTTTGAACTTATATAATAATTATAAATCTTGAAAAAACATTTTTCACGTCAGTAGCTTGTCACATCACATCATATCACAAAAAAATTGTTTATAACCTGATAGTTGTATGCCTTCCAATAAAACCTGAAAAATAAAAAAGATCATTTTAACAAAGAATCAGTTCACAAAATCTTTCATTATATTATGTACGATTTATAAAAAAATAAAAGTAAATACTTATCTAATTCTAGCCTATCATTCATATTTGTGAGATGTCCTAAAATATTAAAATAGCACTGTTTTTATAAAATATATATTTAGGTTAAATTTTACTATATTTTCACTGATTTTTAAAATTACTTATAAATAGAATTTCTTGCTGATATATTAATAAACTCTGTTATTGTAATCGTCATCTGCACCACAAACTGTATAAAAGTGTATTTCTTTAACATGACAGTATGTGTTATTGTATTGCATAATACAAAACGTCTGCATCTGCACATAAAAATGTCTGCTCGTCTGCATTTGCACACATGTAAACTGTATACATACAATAGTATACGTAGAGCTGACGTCACACGATGACGTGCTTCCGCGGAGAACATTTTCTCCGGGAGAAGAATTTTCGTATAGGAGAATTCGTGATGCCGAACTTTCACTTCGCAATAACTTTTGATAGAAGCAATTTCTCAAAATATGACCCCGATGTCATTTTGTTAGTTTTATCGTAAGCTTTCATCTGGATGCTCATATGCAACAAACAAAGTTGTTAATGTGAAGATAACTGTATGTCGAGTTTTCAACAGGGCCAATTTACAGTATATATAGGGTCTGGCTTGCGCCCGACGGCGGCGTACGTACTGACGTACCTTATACTTGCCATCGTGGCGCTACCACGCCTCTTGATATAATGTTAGGTGATGCATGTAAGTAATAAATTAGATTAAAATATTACGGGATTATAATTAATTAGAAAACGATCCAAAATTATTTGGCGTTGTGGTGACAGATAATAAAAATGCTGAGATAGGTGTCTTCTGATTGAGGACAAAGGAAGTGCCTACATACAGCTAAGTACTCTACTCTAGTATCTACTCTAGTATCTATCTAAAGTGTTTCACGTTAAAGAGTTAATTTCTGTTTTCCACTAACTTCAGATTTCAGTGCTTTTCCTATGGATTGTAGAAGCTCATTTGTTTTGGTTGGTTCTAGCCCTGCAACGATTTTATTTGCTTTCACAGATAAGTGGTCTCCAGTTTTTGATTCTAAAATATACAATAAATTTTCAATATTGTTCTCATTACCGTAGTTATTATACCTATTCATTTACGTATAGTTGACTTCTTATGCATGATTTATAATTATATCTGGAGTTCTATCACACGTGTACTGACTTACCTAAAATATAGATTAGTTTATTTAAGAATTTAATTTTTGTCGTTCTATCATTTAAAGATTCGTATTTTAATTCTTCCACTGTAAAGAATCCATTTAGAAATCCTGTTTCTTTTATAACCTAAAAAGTGGAATTAATGCTACTTTAATACATAACAAATTTTAGATTAGTATTATAAAAAATATGCATTTAACACAATATACAGAATAATTAATATGCATTAAAATTATAAAGAACGTAACAAAGTTTAATTACAGACGAAATTATATCATGTATAAAACGGAAAGGAGGCTTTTTTAATAATTTTTCCGTTAAAGGAGGCTTTTTAAAATACGGCAGAAGCATTTTTTGAGTTTTCTTGATAACTTCTTCTTTTACATTATCACCCATATCAATTTAAAACTTAATATTTATAACAAAATAATACAGAGTACGAATAGAGTCTTTCTTATATTTTTAGAGTTTACTGTTTCGTTGCTAAGAAACGAATATTACACATGAATCGAACAAAATATCTCACGATAAATATTATCAATTCGTTCAACAATGTTTGAAATTATTTTTTATTTAAATGTGTATTATTTACACTCAATCAAAATCATATGTAGCTTATATATCTTTGATTTATATCAAATTTCCTTTATCCGAACTAAAAATCCGAATATCTAATATTGTTAATAATTGAAAAAAATTTAGAAAAATGTATATAAAAATATTTACAACATAAAAAAATGAATTTTTCTTAATATAGTTTTATAGAACATTTTAAATTCGTTTTTCAAAAAACTATTTTGGCCAAGTTATAAATGTTGAACAAAAATCATCTACATATCTATACTCATTGTAATAACAGGCTGACGTATCTTGTGCATACGCGCTGTGAATTAAAGATGAAGATGAAATATTTGATTTAATTTTTATCGTACGAAATATACGATTCAACTTTCAAATACTAAAATTTATGAGTGACTGTACTCTCCAAATCATAAAGAAATTTCAAATGACCTGAAATGTGAACGTACTCAAAGAAATAAGTAATCACCAGAAGACAAACGATGAACACCTTGTTAAAAAAGATAGTTTGCAATAAAAGAAAATATACTTCAAAACTTTTTTGAATACCGATTCTTCATACCAGCTTGTGGTATGAAATCATATTTAAGTGATCTAAAATAGTACTGCGAAAATAAATGATTTTTAATTTTAATTGAATTTAATAATATCGAAAATTCATTAAATATGATTAAATACAATAATTATAAAGTCAATTTTCAACAAATTTTATATATGTTTGACAAAAGTACGATATAAAAAACCGCTGCATGATGTTAGGGTTTCAATGGTAGGGTGATTTAATTGTATAATACAAAGTTGAAAATAATAAAAATATGTCATTTTTCCAAATTGGTGCTTAACGTACAAATTTTTTTTCAATTAAATAACTATGCGTATGAAAATGTACGATTATTGATATTTTAAATAATATTTGTAGAGATATTGACCAAGGTGTTTAAATAAATAAATGAATTAGTTGTATTTGCAAATATAATTAATTTATTTAATATAAATTTAATTTATTCTTTATTTAATATTTAATATTAAATTATATATGGTTTAGAATTACAATTCTTTATAAACGAAATTTTTAACTTTTAAATTTTCTCTACGATGATCACCTAAGTAAATTTTTGAGTGAATCCCATGATCCAACTCTGGACATTGCCACGTATAATTGTGATCAATAGTGATTTTTTCAAACGTTTGACCTTGTGATTTATTAATTGTCATTGCGAAAGCTAACTTTATTGAAAATTGTAGTATAATGTGATACGATTCAAAAACACAATATTATTAGATTTATCACCTGTTAGAATTTTACAATTTAACAAATGATTTGAAAAATCAATTACTCGTAATCGAGTACCATTGCACAAGCCTTCATTATTATTTATATTCCTGATGAGCAGAAGAATGCAATTTTTTCGTAAAATTAATTCATATGGAGGTAAACTGGATGGATTTAAACTATTTAAATATTCTGTTAAAATTACCTCGTCTAATTCTCCATTATTACAATTCTCGGTACTATCTATGCCAGTATATATATGTTCTGAATTTATGTCTAAAAGATCAGTAAATTCTTTATTGATTGAGTTAACATCAATGTTACGTGCTGATAAAATAGCACACTTACTCATTTCTTCAAATTTATTTTGTGCAATAAAATTACCGAATACTGCTTGAGCTGTATTACAATTGGCTTCTGCGATGCAATGTTGAGGAAGAGTTAAGTTATCATCGGTATCGTTTAAAGTTCCATCACCAACTAATAATAAAAAATTAGAAAAATTAACATCATTAGGCAAAACTCTCATATTAGTAGAAAGATTATATGTTATAAAATTATTCCATAAATCACTATATTTAATAGAAAGACTCAGTGTTTCACTTCTTGTTCCATTCGCTTTAATGATGAGAGGTTGTTCAAAATCACCTCCTAAAATCATAATTTTTCCACCGAAAGGTAATTCATTGTTCATTATTGATTGTAACGTTCTATTAACTATTTCCAAGGTATATCTTGGATCCATGGGGGCTTCATCCCAAATAAATACTGTTATTTGTTTTAATGAAAAAGCTTCTTTAGATTGAATTTTAATTTGTTTGATGATGAATCATTAAACAACGGAACTGGTAGTCCAAATGTTTTATGTACGGTCCTAGCATTTGGAAGTAAAGTAGCAGCAATACCTGTGAATGCCATTGAACAAATTTTAATACCTTTTGCTGACAATAAATTATAAATAGTAGTATAAATAAAAGTTTCATTAGCTTTTAAAATAATATCAAATATCTGTTTTTGTTGTTCATTTAATTGTCTATATTGTTGTTGACCGATTTCAGGCATTTGTTCTAATGGAATGTCATTTAAATCAGGTATATTCATTTCTACAACTGTTTGCTCCATTGAAGGAAAGTTAGATAAGCTTCGACCTTCATTACAAAGAAGAGTATTAATTTGAGCATAAGCAAGTTGATGACTAATATCGTGCGAATCAGTGCGCGAAAAATCTTCGGACATAGCATCTTTATATTTATTCCATAAATCTTTAGGATGAAAGGGATTATAATGAATTAAAATTGTAACAAATAAGCTACGTAGTCTTTGTGGCATCATCCAAACAGTTGATTCTTCCATTGCTCTTGCCCACTCTTCATCGTCTTCTATTAAACCTAGAGCTAGACAGGTCACTGTGAACATCGGTTGTAAAACCGCATTTACTGTTTTTAAACCATCACAACTTGTAGCACCTTTGACATGTAGCAATAATAATTGCAAATGAAATAACTCGATTTGTGTAGGACTAACTGAATACATACGGCCTATGCAATTAAAACGTTTTTTTCGAGGAATCCACTTAGAGGCGATCATTATCAATGTTTTCCTTTTTATACGTGAAAAAGGATGCAATGTCTTTGTAAAGGTATTGTCGAGTGTCAATGTTTGTTAAATTTAATTTAAAATAATCAAGCAACATTGTAGAGAAATAAGTTTGATCGATTGGTATTAGTATTAGTGTGGCCATCTAGTGCCGATCTATGTTTCGAAGGGATCGAACGCTCTACGACCGTTTGAGGGCTTCGACGCAGGTCAATGAGTCAGTTGACAGCCGACCTTTGACAGACCCAGTTCAGTTTTGTGTGCATTTCCAAATAAACTAAATCCATTAAGAGTGTTTTCAAGAGACTAGTTGTGTTATTATTGCTCAACCCGAGAATCAACCCAATCATTTATCCAAGGAATTCCAAAAAATATACTACTTGCTTGTGCTAAATTTTGAGGAATATTATTTCTAATAGAAATAATTACACTATGTGGCATTGGCTCATATATTGGTAATCGAATTATAGCATGACTTTTATCTTGTAGCGCTTTACCGAATATTCGGTAACATGCTTCGACTGGATCTACATATCGAGTTTCAAGAAAATCTTTAACTTCGTCCTGGTTAATAATTCCTTCATTATTGCATTCGCCAATAGTTACAGTAGCTGAATCATGACCTTTATAGACATATTTATGTAGGTATTTAACTGATCGAATACTTGGTACTATTTCTACATTAATATGACAATTAAATATTTCTAGTAATGTTGGACAATATGGTACAATCCATCTGTTATCAGCTACATGACCATTGGATCATTCAACGGTAATATCGTTGTTTCTTCTACGATAATTGGGATAACCATTTTCATCCATATTTGTTTCATTACAAAAATCTTTATGAAATCTTTTAGAGCATTTATTATCTTTGAAATAACAACTGCCGCAAGGTCCATGTATCATATTTTTTGTAGCAATTTCATGCAATGGAGGGTTTTCATTAATATCAGGGATTTCAGCAGATTTAAACTTATTAACAATATCAGGAGTTGTTATTTTATAAGGCTGTTTTAAAGTAATTAATAAATGCATGTGTGGTAAACCTCTTTTTTGGAATTCTATAACATAAACGTAATATGCAACATCAAATCAAGTAAACGATCTTTTTTAAGATGAAATACGCGAGCTACAATATCGGGTCTATCACATGCTTGTTGGCCAGGTAATAGGTTTTTAACGATTTCTGGCCATTTTGGATTGCACGTTATAGTAAGAAAAATATCTGGCTTACCTTTGTTATTAATTAAAGCCATTGCTTCTTCATAACATTGTTGCATATGGCGAGGCGAACCAATAAATGTAGATGGTAAAATTATAGTTTTTCCTTCTTGACCATTAACGTCATTAAGGGGTTATGCTTGAGTTAAAATCTTTAAAAAATCGATTTCTTTTATTGACATTTTCATAAGAAATTATCTGTAGAATACAATGTTGAAGTCCCTATTGCTAAAAAAAATTTGTTGGAAAGTTGCAGACTAAAAACTGAAGGCATGCGAATAGCTTATTTAAAAAAAAACCGTAATTTCCGCGTTTTATTTGTCAGTGCTATGTAACCGAACATAATTATTTTTAGCGCCTTTATCGCTTCTCATATATGATATATTTATGATATTTGTATGTAAAATACAATAAAAATATCAATTATGCATTAAAAATTCGTTAAAAGATATTAATAAAATGAGCAACATTATGCAATATTAGAAATTTGCAAAGTTGCTCATTCTTATATTTGCGTTTTTTTGTTTATTTAAACGGAAAATTTATAAAAAAAAACATGTTATTATATATCATCCTTTGTAAGAAACCAATTAGACACAAATATTCGCTAAGAAATTAAGTTATGAAAGTAACAAATTTTGAATTTGGCACATATTGACTGGGCCGTGCGATATTCTTTCGGAAAGGTTATTCGTCTAGATGCATGTTTTACCATACAGTTCAGGATTCACGAACAATAACACTTGCTTTGAATTTTGATATCTGATACTTTTATTCTGCATTGCTCAATATTATTAAATAATTAATTTTATAATATTGATAGCATTTGTGGTTAAGAAGTATAGTGCACAAGTGTAAATTTGGGATCAAGATGAGTCCAGACTCAAGAAATAGAGTTCCAGGATCATCAGATAGAAAAAGAAGATTTGGAAGAAGAAAGATAAGATCAAAGATTTTTAATCTGAAACAACAAAAGGAAGTTTCAGCATCAGCATCGACATCAACATCTTTACAACAATCAGAACGAGCAACAGCAATCACTTCAGCACCTACGCCTGATACAGTTCCTTCGTCATCCAGGGCACGGAGTCCAAGACCTGTTGTGCAAGCTTCATTAGGTATTTCAGCAACATTTATACAGCCAGAAATTCCTGTGTCTAGGTCTAGACAAAAATTAAAATCTAATTATTTAGAACCTAGTGTTATTCAAAACAGGATATTTGATGTTTCTTTGCTTCTGCCAGGATTACAGCAATTTCTGGCTTGTAAAGCTTGTGGCAGATGTGTTAAATTTGATGAACTTGATGTACGAGGTCTTGGTTGCAAGTTAGCCATCACCTGTACTTCGTGTAATGCAGTTGCTTTCATTGACTCTAGCAGAAAAATTGGAAAACAGAGTAACGCATACGAAGTGAACTGACGTGCAGTTCTAGCCCACTGAACTTGTGTTATTCTTTCCGAAGAATAACACAAAAGAAATGGTAGTCTGACCACGTGAAGATGTTTACGCGTTAATATTTTCATAGACAGATAGATTGAATTTTTACCATATAAGGGTTTTAATTATTACAGCTTGTTCTATTAAAAAACTGACTGAACACGAATCAGTTTCGATTGAATCTTACAAAGATTGCTTTTCTATGTTGTATTCTACATTGATTTCTACGATGTATTAGGGTTTTGGGTCGTTCAATAATATATGAAAATTTTAAATTTATAAATAATAAATTTTATAAAACACTATTAATTATTTAAATAAAATGTTTTTTAAAATAATTCTTATGATTATTTAAAATTATTTACTCACATAATGTATCATATTTCAAAATCACAGAAGCGTGGGGTGTGTTGTGGCTTTTGTGGGTTTGAAAAATATAAAAAAATTACAATTTTTATAAATTAATAATTTAATTAGTAATAAATTTTATAAAGCATTATTAATCATTTAAATAAAATGTCTTTTAAAATAATTCTTATGATTATTTAGAATTATTTACTTATATAAAATATCATATTTCAAAATCACAGAAGCTTGGGGTGTATTGTGGCATGGTTTTGTGGGTTTGAAAAATATATAGGAAATTATAATTTTTATAAATTAATAATTTAATTAGTACTAAATTTTGTACCATTTTCTAAAAAAAATACTTTGAAATTTTTAAATTAATTTTAAAAAAAAGAAAAGAAGTTGGCATTTTTCATGATTATGCTTTGTTATTGATCTAAAAAATGGTGAAAATGTCAACGTGCGTACGCTGATTTTCGAAATTTTCAGTCATCTACAAGAGCCCATATCTCAAAAACTAATTGGGTCAGGTCAACTTTTTTAAACATGATTCGAAGCGCATTGATAAAAGTAATGTACTCATTTTCTCAAAATACGCTTTTACCGTATAGTTTTGCCAGGATCGAGGATTCCTTGCAGGTGTGATTTTTACGATTTTATTCTTTTAATATAATGTAGATGTAATATGGTGAAATTGTACAGTATTTTATTGTCTTTCCAAATTTGTGCGGAAAGTTACCCTCATATACTATAATTTTTACCAGTGATAGGCCTGTTCTGCTAAATGCTAATTTTATAAAAATGTGTATTTTAAGTATAAATATTTACAACAAAATATAAAATAATTTTGAAAAATCAAATATCTCGCTTCCGTTTTTTATGAAAACCGAAGATCTCGTCTCCATTGAATAGCTGAGTTGAAAACATTCGATTTCGTTAATTCATTAATTATTGAATTATTTAATTATTTGATTTAAAAAACACAGATCTCAAGAGTATCGTACAACATTATATGAAAAATCGAATAACTCGCGTCCTTTTTTTATCGATAAAATGGATCAATTTTGAGATATAGAAAAAAATTACGTACGTACGTACGCTGATTTTCGAAATTTTAAGTCATCTTCAAGAGCCCATATCTCAAAAACTAATTGGGCCAGGTCATCTTACACTTTGTAGAAAATAATGAATGATGGATTTTTATAAAACAGTATACATATCTTATCTAAAACAAAGAATTCAACATTTTTTATAAGTTAAAATTATTAAAAATCAATAGAATTATAAAAAGTAATTAGCTTAACATTTATTTATTAAAAAAATGGTTGAAAAATTTGAAAATATAAAAAATTTAACTAACTTATAAATTAATATGAAGTTTTATCGAATTTTATTATATAAACAAATAGCTTTAACAAAACACTTTGTAATCATATATATATATATATATATATATATATGATTACAAAGTGTTTTGTTTAGCTATTTGTTTAGGGGCTTACAAAATAAATTATATTGTAGAATGATAAATGGTCGGAATTGTATTCATACTTTACCAACAAATATATAAAAAAACGGATTGACAAAATAAATTCAAATGCACAATATCAACGTTGCAATAACGACACAAATTTTAAAGACATTGTTACTTTACCCTATGTCAAAGGGTTTTACGAACAAACGCAACATTCTTTAAAAGAAAAATTTATTATGACAGTGCCGAAAATACACAATCATATGTGTAATATTATAGTTAAAGGCAAAGACAAAAGAGAAAAACAATTAGAAAAGAATGTTGTATATAAGTTGCAATGTAATGATTGTACGGCTACATATGTGGGCCAAACCAAGAGAAGTGTGTGTACACGTATTGAGGAACATAAAAAATCTAAAAACAACGTCATACATGAACACAATAGTAAATTCAATCATAATTATTTGATTAAAAAAACACAGATCTCACGAGTATCGTATAACATTATATGAAAATTCGAATAACTCGCGTCCGTTTTTTATCGATCAAATGGATCAATTTTGAGATTTAGAAAAAATTTTATTTACGAATGTATAGCGCAATGGAAAACATTTAATTTCATCGGACCATATTTTTAATTTTTTGTTCCTTTCACAGAAAAAAAGCACAGTTTCCAAGCACTTACGTACGTACATACGTATTCATGAGGTAAGTATTAATAAAATCATATTGCAAAATTTTTTTACTTTCATTGACAGAAGAATTGATTATTTGTTAAGTATTTATTATTTTTAGATTTAGAAAATTTAAGCTTTTCTTAAGAAGTTAAATAGAAATCATAATGACCAGGTAATTATTAATTTATATTTATTCATCAAATTTTCTTAAGCAAAAATATTTTAATGTATTTAAAACAGTATAGGAAGTGTTCTTTAAATTAATTTTAAATAAAAATTTGTTAGAATTAATAGTCAAAGTTTACGTTTGTATTTGGGGAATAAATATTATTAAGGGGTTATGACAGTGTTAAAACCTGAAATAAAAGAAAAATTGTTAGTGTTGTAAAAAATTAAAAGATATATAGGTGCTCTAAAAACTATATTTTTGCTTTCAAATAAACGTATTATACATTACTTTTATGCACAAATAATATGCATAAAGTGAGTGTAACATTTAAAAACAATTAAAGGTATTTACTTACCAAAAATCATGATTTTCATCACTTTTATTTACTTGCCGCATGTTTCTGATGGAACCGTACCATCAATCCTGATGAATCAAAGTGCCAAATCTTCATTATGAGTCTGGTCTCAGACTAAGTGGAACGGATTCCTGAAAAACACAAAATTAATATAATTAATTAAACATATATTGCCAATATTAGTAATTATAGTGAATGTTACATATGTAAACATATGTAACATTCACATTGAACTTACCTTTGCCAATTCTGCTCCACTCAGTTTGTGACCATACTCATAAAGAAGGTTTCTCACTTTGGATCATCATGATTGATAGTATGGTTCCTTCAGAAAGCTGCGGCAAGTACACAAAAAGCATGAAAAAACTAAATTTGAGTAAAAGGCATTTAAAGTTTATAATGTAAATCATTCAAATGAACTCAGCTATACTTACAGAAAATATCCAGCATACCTTGATTTGCTTTTGGTACTCAAATATACATACAATAAAGTATACTTGATGGTACGCGCTTGTCATGCTGTGTAATAATAGCATTTAGAAGCTGCAAATAAAATAAAAATTATCGTTAGCTATTCACAATCAAGTTATGTTTATGAATTATAGTTACATACAATACTTACCATTATTAAATACACTTCAAGTTCTTAAAAAGTATGCAAAATAATACTTCAGGCAGTCAATATAAGCTCCCATTTTGCTGGCTTGCACCCTTATACCTAAAAGCAACTTATACTTATCTGAATAATTTTTCTACTCTGTAGAAGCTCTAGCTTGCACTTTTGTAACACCACTCAGTTTATAAGCATTGCTACAGCAGCTAGCAGACTAACTGCACTGATCTAGTGTCTTGGATGAAAAACAGCTGTTTGGCTGCTTTCTGCTGCTTTACAGAAAATTCTACTATACCGATCAAACAGAAATCTTCATTCTCGACCAGACGCTGTGAGGCACAACCTATTCGAGTGGCAAATTCAAATTTGTTAAATGCCTTTACTTTAACACATTGAGTTTAGTAACATAAAATCACACATAGAAAAATTAATTTTACAGATTTTATTTATTTTACGGAAATAAATTAATAACTCTTGATAAAAAAACGGTTTGTAAAACGGTTTTTAAGTCATATTTTCAGTAAGATTTCTCATAAAATTACTCTGTAAAAAGTGGGTTAGAACAATCCTTTCCACAAGTTTGGCCCCATTAAAATATTTAAAAATCACGATTTTTCAAAAATTTACTTGTAACAGATTTGTTAGTTTTTTGTTGATATCTTCGAGGAAAATTTTTTTTGGCAAAAACGGCTTTCAGGACCATATTCTACAGACTATTAGCTATGAAAAAAGTGAATAAAAAAAAATGGGTATTTTCAAAATTTTAACACTGTCATAACCCCTTAAGGGAATCAAGAACGTTTCAAAGATCTCGAAGCTATGTGTCGATAACTTAAAATTACAGTTTCCTCTGTAACTATTGTTCTTTTAAAGTTAGACGAATTTCGTAAACGTGATTGTACATAAAAAAACAAAATTTATCTTCAAGCATGGATAAAAGTTTCAAAATATTAGTTTATTTTAATAATTAGCATAAACGAGTGGTGCCATCTTCTATCTTTCCTTAGCTAAAGGTTTTTTTTGCTTTCTCCTACTAGTCCGGGCTGATCAACGCACACCAACGGTAGCAATGCGTGGCAGGCCAACATGTGTTCATTACCTTCTGAGAGTACAGTACAGCTTACTATGCAGTGGCTACCACCTACGCATGTCCCCGACGAAACGCGCGATGCTGAGAGTATGGGCAGAAAAAATTGGGCATCAAATACTATGGTGAAAAAATGGGTAGTGTTTCCGAAAATTTTATGAGGGTAACGGGCGATCTCGGAGGCTGAACGTGAACAATTCATAATAATTCAAAATTTGCAAAATAAATGCTTTATGAACAGATATATAATTCTACAGAAAAGGTTTATTTCAGCAGAATTTGAATGATAAAAATCGAATGGTACCTACCTGAGATTATTAGACTAGTTTGATAATCTTCACTTACAGACTGTGAATTGATAACAGTGAAAATGCTCCGATTTTCGTGATTCAAGTTTTGTAACTATAAGTAATCATTACGCATGAACTGACGTAAGCCAAAAATTACCTTTGTTTAAAAATTGTTTATTTGAAAATTGAGAATAGAATTTTTTTCTAATGCTGTCTTATATGGGTACCCGTACAGAGAGGACTTAGCCTTTTATGACACCAGTGGCAGACCCTTGGCTAGAGCGTTCTAATGAGGGTCACACCTGCTCACACCTAAGGACACAACCTCTACAAATAAAATTTTTCCTTACGATTTTTCAATTTTTCAATATCATGAATTTTTGTATAAAATATTGTTCATTTTTCAAATTTACTGATAATAACAAAACTTGAATCATAAAAATCGGATGATTTCATATTAATTAATTTAGGCCAAGCGCCCTAGCTTTTTTGTGGACTAAAAAGTAGCTCGGCAACGGATACCGCGATCATATAGAGAAAGGGAAGCCCGTATACTTTTGGACACGAAATCTGTGCGGGAACGTTGTTTATTATTAATAGTAAAATGCAAAAATGTATTTTTTTTTAGTTTTTTGCTTTTAACTCGTAAAATAAGAGCTTAACGTAAAAAAGTAAAGAGACAAAAGTTGTAGCTGATTAAACTGCGAAGAAATTCATATATTGAATGTCTCTATCCGATGAATGGACATGGAGTTCATGTTGCCAAAAAAATGGAGCTCTGCGCCAATTACTTTTTGCATAATTGCGAATTGAATTTTTTATGTACGATTTTAGTGCACTTTTGTGTGCGCGAGCACGAGAAATTGGGAAGTCCTACTGGAATTTGGAATAGAGCGTTGAAAATTTTATGATTTGAACAACGAAGTGTATATTTTGGATTTGCGAAAAAAAGGTTTTGAATCGATGAAAAACGAACTGAAACGTGAGCGAAAACGGCCGAGCGCGCGGCAGTGGTGGCAGAGAAAGTGTATATAGATATACATGCGCGCTACGACGCCGCGCGCTCGGCCGTTTTCGCTCACGTTTCAGTTCGTTTTTCATCTGTTCAAAACCCTTTTTTCGCAAATCTAAAAAAATACATTTTCTCGTTCAAATCACTCCAGTTTTTGGGGACATGAAAGTAGGTATAAAGCCTTTCCTTCATTTCAAATTTTAGCCTTAAAAGTTAAAAAATGGCTGAGTTTTCAATTTTAAAAAAACGTCGATTTTGCGGTGTTTTCCACGTTTTTCCGAGGTTTCCTCCATGTCCATTCATCGGATAGAGAAGTCCAATATATGAGTTTCTTCCCAGTTTAATCAGCTACAACTTTTCTCTCTTTACTTTTTTACGATAAGCTCTTATTTTACGAGTTAAAAGTAAAAAACTGAAAAAAAATACATTTTTGCATTTTATTATTAATAATAAACAACGTTCCCGCACAGATTTCGTGTCCAAAAGTATACGGGCTTCCCTTTCTCTATATAATCGCGGTATCCGTTGCCGAGCTACTATTAAGTCCACAAAAAAGCTAGGGCGCTTGGCCTAAATTAATTAATATGAAATCATCCGGTTTTCATGATAAGTTTTGTTATTATCAGTAAATTTGAAAAACGAACAATATTTTATACAAAAATCCATGATATTGAAAAATTGAAAAATTTTAAGGAAAAATTTTATTTGTAGAGGTTGTCCCCTTAGGTGTGACCAGGTGTGACCCTCATTAGAACGCTCTAGTCAAGGGTCTGCCACTGGTGTCATAAAAGGCTTAGTCTTCTCTGTAGGGGTACCCATATAAGACAGCATTAGAAAAAAATTCTACTCTCAATTTTCAAATAAACAATTTTTAAACAAAGGTAATTTTTGGCTTACGTCAGTTCATGCGTAATGATTACTTATAGTTACAAAACTTGAATCATGAAAATCGGAGCATTTTCACTGTTATCAATTCACAGTCTGTAAGTGAAGATTATCAAACTAGTCTAATAATCTCAGGTAGGTACCATTCGATTTTTATCATTCAAATTCTGCTGAAATAAGCCTTTTCTGTAGAATTATATATCTGTTCATAAAGCATTTATTTTGCAAATTTTGAATTATTATGAATTGTTCACGTTCAGCCTCCGAGATCGCCCGTTACCCTCATAAAATTTTCGGAAACACTACCCATTTTTTCACCATAGTATTTGATGCCCAATTTTTTCGAAATTTTTGAAACGTTCTTGATCCCCTTAAGTCAGCTGTTTATAGTAATGTAGCTTGCGGTTTTGGAAAAAAAGATGAAGATGAACATACAGATCAGTGGACAGTTAATGTGAAGTCTTAGAAGAATGGAAATATATATCAGCTTATATGGAAAAGTACATTTTAAGTTACGTAAAAGTTGAAGTCATCTAAATAGAACAGTGCAAAACCACTTTATAAGTATGGATGGAGAAAATTTGAAATAGTTGTTAAAATTTATTTTCGTGATGCTAATAAATGACCTACAAGTTATAAATGTAAAGTTAATGATGATTTACTAACATTGTAATATAATGATTGATAATATTTACAGAGATGACAATATATCGTGTTTTGACATTATTTTAGTCTTTATTAGAAATTCAAGTTGCTAAAAAAATCAAGTTTTAAAGTTGTTCTACTAGTTAAGTGTCACTAGGTCAATCTACACATTATATTAAGATAATAAAATCGTAAAAATCACACCTGTAAAGAATCCCCGATTCTGGTAAAACTGTACGTTAAAAATTTACTGTGAGACAATGGGTGTATTCCTTGCATCAATGCGCTTCGTATCATGTAAAAAAAAGTTAACCTAACCCAATTAGTTTTTGAGATATGGGCTTTTGAATATGACCTAAACTTTCGAAAATCAGCGTATGTACGTACGTACGTGCTTGGAAAGTGTGTTTTTTTTCTATGAAAGGAATAAAAAATTACAAATATCGTTCGATGAAATTACATGTTTTCCATTGCGCGATACATTCGTGAAAAAAATTTTTTTCTAAATCTCAAACTTCATCCATTTTATCGATAAAAAACGGACGCGAGTTATTCGATTTTTTATATAATGTTATACGATGCTCGTGGGATCTGTGTTTTATTTTAATAAAATAATTAAATAATTCCAAATATGAATTAATTAAATCGAATGTTTTCAACTCAGCTATACAATGGAGACGAGATCTTCGATTTTCATGAAAAACGGAAGCGAAATATTTGATTTTTCAAAATTATTTTATATTTTGTTGTAAATATTTACAATAAAATATAAACTTTTCTATAGGCCTTAAGCCAGAATATTAATCAGTTTTTGTAAGTAGAGCTTGATTCATGTATGCAGATCAATACAGATATTTTTATACTTAAAAAACAAATTTTTATAAAATTAGCAGAACGGGCCCATCACTGGTAAAAAGTAATTATTTTCATGGATTTTTTTCACATTTTAGGTATATTGGCGCTACCAAGCATTTATCTACCACAAAAAAATCGTAGATACGGTTGTTCTATGGGGCTTTTTTTGAAGCTGAAAAACATTAAGACTGTGTTTTAAGACTTTTCAGTGTTTTTCTTTTATGAATTTTAACCCTAAAATTGTTATGGTGTTGTATTTTATGGTTTTTTCATGGTAAAGATGTTATTTGTGTAGTTATAAATCAGATGATATGGCGTTTATGGTGGTGTATGGTGTTTCTATGGAGTTTCATTTTGTATGAAATTTTGAATTTTTACTGCGTTTCATATTTTATACATTTTCAAGTTTTAAGTGATTTTATGGGGTACATGCGGGTAACTTTTCTCATAAATTTTAAAGATAATAAATCTAATATCTGCCTTAAAATAATTTACACTAGGTCTAGAAATTGAAAAAAATTGTTTAAAGCTAGAGGCTTCAGACCAATGGGACTTTCTTCTGTAAGCCAAAAGATGATAAAAAATGCCGAGGAAAATGCGAAATATAGAATATGAATATCTTATCTTATATTATATTAAAGTACAATAGA
Organism: Philotrypesis tridentata; assembly: GCA_018906965.1. Taxonomy (NCBI): domain Eukaryota; kingdom Metazoa; phylum Arthropoda; class Insecta; order Hymenoptera; family Pteromalidae; genus Philotrypesis; species Philotrypesis tridentata. Next base: position 91,782 of record JACCIB010000380.1, read on the forward strand.
GATTACAAAAGAGCTTCAATTTAAAAAAAAATGTATCAAGTTTCGATGCTCAGATAAAAAATTAAGCCCATTTAAAAAAAAAATAATAAAAATCCGAATAGTCAATTTTTTTTTCCTCCATATGCCTCCCCATGTTAAATTTTCATATTCTATATTTCGCATTTTCCTCGGCATTTTTCATCATCTTTTCGTTTACAGAAGAAAGTCCCATTGATCTGAAGCCTATAGCTTTAAAAATTTTTTTTTATTTCTAGACCTAGTGTGCCTAAAATTATTTTAAGGCAGATATTAGTTTTATTATCTTTATAAATTTACGAAAAAAGTTACCCAAATGTACCCCATAAAATCACTTAAAACTTGAAAATGTATTAAATATGAAACGCAGTAAAAATTCAAAATTTCATACAAAATGAAACTCCATAGAAACACCATACACCACCATAAACGCCATATCATCTGATTTATAACTACACAAATAACATCGTTACCATGGAAAAACCATAAAATACAACACCATAACAATTTTAGGGTTAACGTCATAAAAGAAAAACACTGAAAAGTCTTAAAACACAGTCTTAATGTTTTTCAGCTTCAAAAAAGGCCCCATAGAACAACCGTATCTACAATTTTTTTGGTGGATGAATACTTGGTAACGCCAATATACCTAAAATGTGAAAAAAATCCATGAAAATACTTAATTTTTACCAGAGATGGGCCTGTTCTGCTAATTTTACAAAAATTTGTTTTTTAAGTATAAAAATATCTGTACTGATCTGCATACATGAATCAAGCTCTACTTACAAAAACTGATTAATATTCTGGCTTAAGGCCTATAGGAAAGTTTATATTTTATTGTAAATATTTACAACAAAATATAAAATAATTTTGAAAAATCAAATATCTCGCTTCCGTTTTTTATGAAAATCGAAGATCTCGTCTCCATTGTATAGCTGAGTTGAAAATATTCGATTTAATTAATTCATATTTGGAATTATTTAATTATTTTGTTAAAATAAAACACAAATCCCACGAGCATCGTATAACATTATATGAAATATCGAATAACTCGCGTTCGTTTTTAATCGATAAAATGGATCAATTTTGACATTTTGAAAAATTTTTTTTAGGAATGTAAAGCGCAATAAAAAACATTTAATTTCATCGAACCATATTTGTAATTTTTTGTTCCACTTTCCAAGCACCAATACGTACGTACGCTGATTTTCAAATTTTAGGTCATATTCAAAAGCCCATATCTCAAAAACTAATTGGGTTAGGTCAACTTTTTGAAAGGAATTGATGAAAGGAATGCACCCATTGTCTCAAAATACGTTTTTACCGTATAGCTTTGCCAGGATCGAGGATTCTTTACAGGTGTGATTTTTACGATTTTATTCTCTTAATATAATGTAGATATGCTTGTGTATTATTGCAATAATAATTACTTTTTCGACACCGTCTGTACAGCAAATACTTATTTTTGGATCATTATTATTCAAAAAAGAAATATCTAACGCGTAGTATGAGCTTTAGGAGCTTTTAATGCGATTTAAATAATATAGTTTATAATAAACTTGGAGTTCCACGTGAACGTTGTAAACTAGCAGAAACCAATAGTAGACTATAATACTTCATAGCTTCGTTATAGGGATCTCTATATTCCCATAACTTGGTGCCAACCAACTTTCGTACTATAACTATGACTTACACTCTAACCTGAAGTACTAATCTACTGTTGGTTTAATTCTGCTAGTTTATAACCTCCGCGTGGATCTTCAAGTTTATCACAAATTATATTATTGAAATTGCGTTTAAAACCCTTAAAACTCACACTACGCGTGTGCAATAACGTTTAATCTAGAACCTGCAAAAAGTTTCAAGTGAAAAAATACATTTACAGAAAAGATGGCATTAGGATCAAAATACTATTAATGGATTTCACTCAGTCAGATAAGTATATTTTAATTATCTTCAAATAAATTAACTTTATGATAATAGAACATGATTCTTTGTTTTAAAATAAATTATTCTTTCTCTGTTACAGGTGTTCCGATGAACTTGTAAAAAAAAAATTTATAAACAGCAGACTTTACTGAATCAGCCTTATTTATCACTGTAAGTAATATCATTAAATCTATAGCATATATGTCAAGGACGATCATCTACAACGAAATATGAGATTTAAATATTCTGTTCATATAAAAAATCGATCCCAGATTTTTTTTAATAAAACAGGAACAAATTCTAGCATGTAGAACGCAATTTTTTTATGGAAAAACTTGCCGTCCCGTCCTATCATGGACAATGATGGATGTGGTCATCAAATTATATCTCTCTCAAATAACTGATACTTCATTTAGAATGTGTTTCCTACAATTTTTCATCAATATTTGAAGAATCGAAATATAATTTTCCGATAATTCTAACGTCAAATTTTCATTATTCGTATGTATTTTTTCACAAAATTAAGTTACTATTTTCAAAAGATAACAGGAAGTTGATAAAAAATAATTTAAACTATTATAGTGTATTAAAAAATGGTATAAAGTCAAATTCTATTAGTGAAGCTAAAAATAATAAATTAATATTTATGCTGCTTATAGATTATTTTTAAATTTAAATGTATACTTAACTAAAAAATAGAATTCCTGCTATCACTTGAGGCCATTGTTTTCACAGTTTAACATAAATATTTTGTGTAGTAGCGATTATAGGATAATAGGAAGATAAGTTAATTATAATTAAATATTTTGTCATCTAGTTGATTACACTGATATTTTGTAATTCATCGATTATCTATGATAGGACGGGACGGCAAGTTTTTCCATAAAAAAGTTGCATTCTACATGCTAGAATTTGTTCCTGTTTTATTAAAAAAAATCTGGGATCGATTTTTTATATGAACAGAATATTTAAACCTCATATTTCATTGTAGATGATCGTCCTTGACATATATGCTATAGATTTAATGAAATAAGGAAATAGTAACTTATTTTCCGAATTACTAACTAGAGTAGATTGTACATTCGCGTGTTGCTTCCATAAATATGAACAGGAAAATGAAATAATAGACATTAATTAGTTTAAAAATTATGATTTTTCATGATGCGAGACAATTCCATTATATTACATGATAAATTTGGACAAACACATGATATTGTGACACATTATGAGCACATTTATCGTGTGATAATATATCATATAAGAACATAATACGATTTTATCACATGTACAATCGGTAACAATTGAAACTTGGATTAATTCCGAAAATGCTCCATGTTATGCGAATGTTTGGAACCGGGCAGGTAACGCCCCATTTGCCGTTCAGGCTATCTACGTTTCACATGCTTTGGTCGAGTATTTATATGAATACATACATATTTATAATCCTCCCCCACTAGGGGTTGTCACTTTGACGTGTGCCCTCGGGGCCAGTGTGGGGGCTCGTCTGGCGGGTCCAAGCGGCCGGCCCGGCCTCGGTGTCGGGAGTGTGGTGTCCCGAACCGGGTCGGGGGGTGGGGGGGCGATGCACCCGGGGACGGGAGCATCGGCCGACCGCCCCCCGGGCTGGGGGTAGGGTTCACCCAGGCATGGCGGCGAAACCGGACTGATGCGGGGTACCGCCTCTCGGGTTCAGGAGTAGCTTCCCTGGTCTGGGATCCCCGTAAAAAGGGCTCTTCCGGCCGGGCCTCTCCCTGGGACTGGGAATGGGTCTTGGGGTTCTCAAGAACGGCCATGCGGGTCAATCAGAGGCTAAGAACGACCCCCCAATGCGTTCGGGAGGAGGCGCAATGGGTATTTTTATCCAACCCCTAATCCCAAGGTGTGGCTGTCGTGCCGAGGGGACTGGTTGGCCACCGGGGTCCAGGTGGTCGCGAACGACGCCCAGGGGCTGCTGGGTGAAGCTCCTGCGTGTGCACTAAGCCCCCCCCCGACAGAGGGTGGCTCGGGGTAAGGGCCGGCCCTCCCCTACCAAGCGAATTGCGGCAGTGCTTGGTAGGGTACACTATACAGCACAAGTACACGGACACACACTACAAGACACTACACTGTAGGATCACTTGGATTCCCCGAAGCCGCGACCTCTTTCTGTGCCACTCCAGTAGGAGGCCTCTCTTCCTTTCCGGAGGGTACAGCGGGAAAACTGGGTTAATGGCGTTCCTGGGCCGCCGGATAGTTTTAGGGGCCCGGGCCGGATTAACCAACCGGACCTGGCCGCCCCCTCAGCCGGCGAAAAATCCCGTAAGGTCTGCTGTTGCCGGCTGGTGACCGGATAGGGCCACAGCAGGCTGGACGGGGGGCCCCGCGGGGCCACTGAGGGGGAGAGGGGGCTCTTCAGTGGGAGGAGCAGGGGGGGTATCGGAGTCGGGGAGGAAGGGTCTGCCTGCCACACACACATGATACACCCGCTCTATAATTACAAAGCATGGAAGGTAAAAAAAAAGAAATGGTTCCAAAAGCGTCTGGAACCGAAGGGCTCCCTAGCCCAACTATAGAAGGACCGCAGGCTGAGGCTAGCAGGCCGGATGCCGCGGGTAAGGTATTCCCGGAGGTCTCGGGGGTAACCCCGATGACTGAGGGAAAGAAAACAAAGAGGAAAAAGCCCTCGGGTACAGAGAGAAAGAGGAGGGCGTTAGCTAGGAGGGAGGAGGCGGTGGCACCGCTGACACCCTCTAAGAGAGCGCACTCCGACAGCTCAACTCCGAGGGAGGTAAAGAAGGGCTCGGGCACTGGGCAGAGGGCGTACAGCAGAGCGGTCGCCACCGAACTAAAGATGGCTATCGTTCCTACGCTGTATCCTGACGCTCGGTTGAGCGAAGGGGAAGCCCACGGGGTCCTCGATCGCATCGACGGGGAGATCACCGACGCACCGGACGATGCCTATTTTCCCAAGTTTTGGGAAAATTGGCAGCAGAGGGGCGCGTTGATACTCAACTGCCAGGCGAAAGAGGATAAGGCGTGGCTTCTGGAGAAGGTAGAGAAGTGGAAGGGCGAGGGACTCCAGGTCAAGGCAGTTGGCATGGGGGACCTCGCGAAGATGACTAGGGCCTTGGTCTACTGCCCGGGATCGAAAGATCCCGTGGTGTTGATCAAGAACCTTGGCCGTCAAAACCCGACTCTCAAGGCCGAAACCTGGGTGGTGACCAGCTCTAACAAGGTCACCAAAGGGGTGGAGGCCGGGAGGAGGGAGGAGACGGTGGTGAAGGTCCTCCTGGAAGGGTCTGAGGTCGAGGCGCTGAAAGCGTTGGACTGGCGACCCTTCCTAGGAGCGGGTAGGGCCCATGTCGTCCCCCTGAAGACGAAGGAGGGGGAGGCCATGGAAAAGGACGATGCCATGCAGGTGGACACCGACATGGCACCGGGGGAAGGGGCGGGAGCCATAGAGGAGGGTCCTCCTGATGGTGTGTAGGAGGACGGGACCGGGCGCGGACGCGATCACGGGGGCTGGCTCTGTAGCAGCAACCAAAATTGCGTTCGCGCAGATTAACTTACACCACTGCAAAAGTGCCACGGCGGTTCTAGCCAGGCACATGGCAGAGGTGGACACAGGTATCTGCCTAATCCAAGAACCTTGGATTCACGGGGGCAGGATAGCAGGTCTAAATGGCTGTGGAACCCGGATCAGTGGTACAATGAACTCGGTGAGAGCGTGTATCATTGTGAAGGGACTACAGGTAGAAACGGTGCCGAAGCACTGCACAAGGGATCTGGCCACGGCTAGAGTAAAGTATATGGATGAGGGGGGGATCAGGAGAGACCTACTCGTGGCAGCAGCGTATTTCCCCTACGAGGGGGAATGCCCGCCGATGGTAGTAGAGAATTTGATAAGGGAGTGTGAGAGGAACGGAACCGAGCTGGTAATGGGGTGCGACGTGAATGCGCACCACACGGCTTGGGGAAGTTCCGATATCAACACGAGGGGGGAAAGGCTGCTAGGGTTTCTGGCGTCCACGAATTTGGATGTGATGAATGTAGGCAACAAGCCGACGTTTGAGAACTCGATAAGAGAGGAGGTTATTGACATCACTCTGGCATCGAGATCTCTGTGGGCAAGAATAGAGGGTTGGAGGGTTTCGGATAAGGTCACATTGTCGGATCACAATCAAATCGTGTTCCACATTGGCGGTAAAAGCACATTGGCAATCTATGGGAGAAATCCCAGGAAGACCAACTGGCAAGGATACAGGGAGAGCCTAGCAGCAAGAATAGGTGCCTTCCCGAGATCTTATGGGTCGGTGGAGGACATCGAGCACTGCTGCGAGGTTCTCACAGAGATTATCATGAGCTCGTACGAGGAAAACTGCGAGCTCAGGAGGAAGGCTAAACCCAAGGGAGCCCCCTGGTGGAATAAGTCACTGGGGAAGCTGCGTAAGGGCGTAACAAGGCTCCGCAATAGATCTAAACGAACTAGGGCGGAGGCGGATATGTAGAGGTTTAGGGAAGCGCGCAGGAACTATAAGAGGGCCATTGAGGAGGCCAGGACTATGGGGTGGAGGAAGGCCTGCAGCGGGTGGACGGAACTTAGGGATACGGCCAGACTGTGCAGGGTTCTCCAACATCCCAAGGGAAACCTGGCTGACACAATAAGAGTAGGGGCGGACTGGGCGAGGGGTGCGGAAGAAGCTCTTTCTGAGCTACTTAGGAAGCACTTCCCGGACCACCGGGAATGGGAGAGGGAGGAAAGTATTGGACATAGGCCAAGGGGATGTGACTGGCGTATTGCCAGGAAGATCACCGGTAGGGAAAGGATAAAGTGGGCCCTAGACTCCTTCGAGCCCTACAAGGCGGCAGGACTGGACGGAGTCTTCCCAGCTCTTCTACAGCAGGGGGAGACAATGATCGGGACTGCCTTGGAGAAGTTATTTAGGGCCTGTCTGGCTTTTGGGTACACGCCCAAGAAATGGAGGAGGGCGAAGGTGGTGTTCATCCCTAAACCGGGGAAGGTACAACACTCAGCCGCAGGTGACTATAGACCAATTAGCCTGACAACGTTTCTGTTGAAAGCGCTGGAAAGGCTGGTAGATAGGTATATCAAGGAAGAAAGCCTGGTGACGACACCCCTACATAGTGGGCAGCACGCGTACCATGCGGGGAAATCGGTAAACACGGCACTAGTTGAGGCCGTCTATCGAATAGAGAAGGGTATGGAAAGGAAGGGTTTTGTGCTAGCGGCCTTCCTGGATGTGGAAGGGGCATTCAACCACACAACCAGGGAAGCCATAGCGGAGGGATTGGAAAGGCACGGCGTCCCCCGGACGGTGCATAACTGGATCTGGGGCATGCTGAGTAGTAGGGTCATTGAAGCGCATTGGGGCGCGAGCACCAGGAGGTGCAGGGTGGGGAAAGGCTGCCCTCAAGGGGGAGTGCTCTCTCCCACCCTGTGGTGCCTGGTGGTGAACGGGTTGTTAAGGAAGTTGGACGATGCGGGCATATATGCACAAGCGTATGCTGACGACATCTTGATCTTGGTTAGGGGTGACGACGTGGACGTGGTGGCGGGAGTCATGCAGTACGCGTTGAGCCTCGTGGAGGAGTAGTGTGAAACGGTAAGGTTAAGTGTGAACCCCAGGAAGGTGGAAGTCATGCTGTGTACAACGAGGTACAAGGCCAAGGCGGTAGAGGGGCTTGTCTTGAATGGCATTCCACTGAAACTGTCAAAGGAGGTCAAATACCTGGGCGTCACGATTGACTCGAAACTCAACTGGGGCAAGCACATAAGGAGCAAATGTAGTAAGGCGGTGAGTACCTTCTGGCTTTGCAGGAGGGCAATAGGAACACACTGGGGACTAGGACCGACACAGGTAAGATGGATCTACGAATCCATCATAAAACCTAGGCTGGCGCACGGGGCCATAGTATGGGCGCACAAATGCGAACAAAAGGGGCATGTAGAGGAGTTTGATCGGATCCAAGGGCTGGTGATGAGAGGAATGGCGGGCTCTATGAGGACAACCCCGAGGGTCGCCCTGGAGCTTCTGCTGGGACTCCCACCGCTGGGCAAGGATATCAGGGCCAGGGCCTTCAAGACATGGGCCAGGCTCGCTGGGACCAGGTCTTGTGACAGGTTCAGGGACGAGGAGATAATGGCAGGGGCCACGGAGGGTGAGAAGTGGGAGGAATTTGATAGGATGGGGGGGAGATTACTCTTCGCCAAATCATATAAGGTCCATTTACCGCAGAGAACGGAATAGGCAGGGGGCACACACGAACTACTTAAGGTGGGTGAGGTGTGGTTCACGGACGGGTCAAAGGCGGATCAGGGAGTTGGAGCGGGAGCGTGGAAGAAAGGTGGCACCGAGGAATTGGTTTGCAGCCTAGATTCATACGCGACCGTATTCCAAGCGGAAATTAGGGCCATTAGGGAATGTGCCGATTGGATAAGGGACAAGGGAACCAACCATGGGTTGATTACCATATGCTCTGACAGTAAGGCGGCACTTCTGGCACTGAACGCAATCCGCATCGACTCGAGAGAGGTGATGAGGTGCAGGCAGTCACTAGAGGAGCTGGCGAGAGGGAAAGAGGTTAGGCTAGTCTGGGTGCCGGGGCACTCGGGCATCATCGGCAATGAAAAAGCAGACCGACTGGCGGGCAGGGGCTCCAGCCTGGTAAGGGCTAAACCCTGCAGGGTGGCGGTACCTGACTGCGTGGTCGACGGAGCGGTAAAATGCTGGCTCCAGAAGGAGCTGCTTAAGAAATGGAGGGAGGCACCTGGAATCAGGCAGGCAAAACGTCTGCTGGGTGACGACCCACCTAAAGAGTGGCTGAGTACCTTAGGGATATCCGATAGGACTAGACTTAGGGTGGTGGTGGGATTTTTGACGGGTCATTGGCGGGTGGGTTACCACCTGACTAAGATGAGGTTAAAACAGAATGCAGGTTGCAGGTGGTGCGGATCGAAGAAGGAGACCACGTTGCACCTCATGGGTAGGTGCCCGGCGTTCGTTGATACGAGGCACAGGGTGTGGGGGGTACCCTTCGCGGACCCAATTTTTATAAGGTCGCTGGAGCTCCGTTTGGTGCTTAGCATGATGAGGAGCATAGACAGTAGGCTGGGTTAGGTTGAGAGGGGCGTCCTAAGGGATGTTTGACAGTAAATGATGAAAGTACAGGAGGAAAGGCATAATGGGCTTGACCTAAGTGCCAGAACCGGCACGTCCCCGGGCAGGGGCCGCCGGTATCACCTCCGGGAACTTACTGATACTAATATTTATAATCCTTCCACAATTTAAACGGTTATTTGTAGAATAAAAATTGATGCGTCTCTTCGAGCCAAGTTGTTTATTTTGAAAAAAGGCCATTTTTTCAAAATAAACAACTTGGCTCGAAGAGACGCATCAATTTTTATTCTACACTATTCCATCATCGAGCGATAGATTCATTATTAAATAAACGGTTATTTATTTATTTCAAAACGATTACTTTTTTAACAACAAACTTGCCAATTTATTTATTGATATCATAACTTTCTTTTCTTAAAATTAAAATGGGAATTATAAAATCGAAGGTATAGATAAAATCGAAGGAGACGATAATGCGAAGATGGTATTACACGTACATATTTTCATCCATGATAGTTTCGGATTATTTAGCTTAAGGTATAAACATCATGACTTGAGTGCTGGTGATGAACTCATTTACAAGGTTCGAAGACATGCGTCCTAACATAATTATTTGTCTTCAAACTTGATCTATAAGCATCATATATTCTTCCAGTGTTTGTGTTTCAATCACTTATTCACAAGGGGAAAGAAGATATATTATTTGCTGATCTGATGACTTTATTATCAACACCTCTTAACAGCATGCAGTGAAGCTGCTAGTATTTTGTCTAAATAAGTGTTATCAAGATCTTTAATTTACTTAATTTAATAACTGTATAGGATAAAGCACATATAATTTCGGCCACATTAGAGTTGTCGAAGTTTGAAAATTAAAGTTTAATTTTAGAGTAAGCTCTTAGAATTTTTTTTTTTTCAGAATGAGTGTTAATGAGAGTTTGGTTTTGTCTGCATAAGTGTTATCAAGAGTTCAAATTTTTGTTACATTAAGATTATCAAGAGTTGTAAAATCAATTTTTAATTTTTACAGGAAGAAACAACCTTATACTTGCCAGCCTTTTACCTTGAAAAGGTATGTTTGGGGGGGGGGGCAGATTTCACTACTTTTAAAAGGTATATAATATGTAAATTACAAAGAATAGTAAACAACAACTAAATCAGTAATAAATTTAAAATATTAATGTATATATGTTCAGAGATTATTGTAATAATAATTATTTTTTGGGCAGAATTAATCTGTAGAACAAATAGACTTTTTAGATCATTATTATTCACAAAGAAATCTATCTTTTCCATACCACCTTCGAGGTAAATAAAATAGCGTGTTTTTTTTCCTTTATTGACACTAAATTTTATGCTAAGTTCCATAATTATTTGTCTCGCAAATATACATCAAAGAAATCTGTACATATAAAATTATTGCTAATTAATTAACTGATAACTGCTTCCTTGAAAGCATTTGTACGTTACGTATACTATATCGACATGCAGAAAATTAGTGATATAGCATTTAAATATTTGTACAAGTTCACATCGTATCCTTCACAATTGTTTTATCTATATTATAGTATTATGAATAATATTTAGTAAAAAAAGAAGTATATGTAAGTTAGTTTCCAATATCCCTATGATTCCTTTTGATATACGTATTATTATTTTTAATGCAAAAGACCTAATTCGGTAAGTGTTTAGAAAATTGGAATCGAATTTAAACTTTATCAAAACTTGTAAAAAATAATGTCAATAAAGTTGCGGTATCCCCTGTAGGCCTAATCCACAAAATTGACACAAAACTTTATTCTGTTTAACATAATTATTTACTTGATACAGATAGTATGAAAAAGTAAAGATCATTAAATGAAAAATAAATTTTTGGTTGATATGATAAACTTGAAATTTTTCATGATTTCCCTCTGATTAGTACGTTTAATGAAAACATAGATATTTTCAATTTTCAGAGTGCCCGAAGTACAAGCAGTTTTCAGAATATGGGTTGAGCGTCCCTTTTTTCAATGGAAATACATGTTCTGATTTCTAAAAGGTAAAAAGACCATACAAGTGGTTGAGCCCACAACTTAGAGAGATAGTATAAAAATTTTGAAGATGATATAGCTGAGCAGTATTAAGATAATCGGAGATGAGAAATATCAAAATTAAAAAATTCAAATTTTGCTAAGCCGTGTCAACTTGAATATTCTCATACTATCCCTCTGAGTGACAGGCTTTACAACTCATTAGTTTTAATTACCTTTTACAAAGCAAAACATGCATTTCCCTTGGGAAAAGACTCGTTACATGCAAGATTTGGAAACTGAGTGTACATGTAGCTCTCTCAAAATTGAGAATAACTAATTTTTCATTAAGCAAATTAATCACAGGGATAGCATAATAAATTTCAAGTTAATAGTCTAGACCAATTTTGTTCCATTTTTAATGCCATAAATGATAATTATTTTGACATTGGTCTATGTGATAAACTTAAACTTTCATATGCTATCCTTGCGATGGATTTCTAGCTAGAACATAAGTTATTCTCAATTTGAAAGGAGTACAATAAAGTATACTCATTTTCTAGATCATGGATGTAACGAGCCTATTCCCTAGGGAAAAGCATATTTTATTTTGTATATGGTAACGAGAACTTATAAGTTGTTAAGCCAGTCAATTAGAGGGATAATATAAAAATTTTCAAGTTGATACGACTCAGCAGTTTTGAATTATTGAATTTTGAAATTTCTAGTCTCTGATTATCTCAATACTGCTCAACTATGCCATCGTCAAAATTGTTATACTATCTCTCTAAGCAGTGGGCTTGAAAACTTGAATGATCTTTTTATCTTTTAGAAAGCAAAACATACATTTCGAATGGGAAAAGAGATGCTCAATCCACATTCTGGAATCTGCCTGTACTCCGGGCACTCTGAAAATAACCATTTTTTCATTAAGCAAATCAATCAAAAGGATAGCATATGGAATTTCAAGTTAATTGTCTAGACCAATTTTAAGCTGTTCAATTTTGAATGCCTTAAATCATAATTATTTTGAAATTGGTCTAGAAGATTAACTTGAAATTTCATATGCTATCCCTCTGATTGATTTGCTTAATGAAAATCTAGTTATTTTCAATTTTCAGTGTACCCTGAGTACAGGCAGTTTCCAGAATATGGGTTGAGCGTCTCTTTTCCCAATAGAAATGCATGTTCTGATTTCTCAAAGGTAAAAAGTGCATACGAGTGGTTTAGCCCACAGCTTAGAGAGATAGTATAGGAATTTTGAAGATGGTATAGTTGAGTAGTATTCAGATAATCGGAGATTAGAAATTTCAAAATTCAAAAATTCTAATTTTGCTGAGCCGTATCAACTTGAAAATTCTGATACTATCCTTCTGAGTGACAGGTTTGACAACTCATAAGTTCTTGTTACCTTATATAAAATAAAACATGCTTTTCCCTTGAGGAAAGTCTCGTTACGTCTGGAAACTTAGTGTACTTGCTCACTCAAAATTGGGGAAAACTTGTAAACCACTTGTCTTCTGAACTTATATAATAATTATAAATCTTGAGAAAACATTTTTCACATCACTAGCTTCTCACAGGAATTCCTTCCCTTTGTAACATGACAATTGCGTAACCTCCCAATAGAAATTGTGTAAAAACTTTCTTCATACTTAAACGATGAAAATACAACACTTTCACTAGCTTGTCACGTCACAAGAAAATTCTTTCCTTCTATAACATGATAGTTGTAGGCCTTCATAAGTTACCTTATACAAAACAAAACATGCTTTTCCCTTGGGAAAAATCTCGTTTCGTCTGGTAACTTAGTGTACTTGCTCTCTCAAAATGGGTAAAAACTTCTAAACCATTTGTCTTTTGAACTTATATAATAATTAAAAATCTTGAAAAAACATTTTTCACGTCACTAGCTTATCACATTACATCACAAGAAAATTGTTTATAACCTGATAGTAGTATGCCTTCCAATAAAACCTGAAAAATAAAAAAGATCATTTTAACAAAGAATCAGTTCACAAAATCTTTCATTATATTATGTATGATTTATAAAAAAATAAAACTAAATACTTATCTAATCCTAGCCTATTAGTCATGTTTGTGAGATGTCCTAAAATATTAAAATAGCACTGTTTCTATAAAATATATATTTAGGTTAAATTTTACTATATTTTCACTGATTTTTAAAATTACTTATAAATAGAATTTCTTGCTGATATATTAATAAACTCTGTTATTGTAATCGTCATCTGCACCACAAACTATATAAAAGTATATTTCGTTAACATGACAGCATGTGTTATTGTATTGCATAATACAAAACGTCTGCATCTGCACATAAAAATGTCTGCTCGTCTGCATTTGCACACATAAACTGCATACATACAATAGTATATGTAGAGCTGACGTCACACGATGACGTACTTCCGCGGAGAACATTTTCTCCGGGAGAAGAATTTTCGTATAGGAGAATTCGTGATGCCGAACTTTCACTTCGCAATAACTTTTGATAGAAGTAATTTCACAAAATATGACCCCGATGTCATTTTGTTAGTTTTGTCGCAAGCTTTCATCTGTGTGCACATATGCAACAAACAAAGTTGTTAATGCGAAGATAACTGTATGTCGAGTTTTCAACAGGGATAACTTAAAGTATATATAAAGTCTGGCTTGCGCCCGATGGCGGCATACGTATTGACGTACCTTATACTTGCCATCGTGGCGCTACCGCGCCCCTTGATATATAAAAGTATGAAAATATAAAACATAACATTTAAACACAAAATGAATTTAAGAACGTGAACATATTCATTGGACACCTTTTGAAACAATCAAAGATTAAATCTTTCAAAATTTCAAAACTCAAAGCTCGTCCAATGGATAAACCTGCAAGTTGTCATGGAATCTCTGTGACGAATTTACGTACTGAAAATTTATTTCTTTTCAATTTCCAGAGAGTAGAAAGGATAACCAGCTTCCAGAATGTAGATCAGCGTGTCTTTTTTTCAAGCGAACTATACCTTGTGCTATTTAAAAGAAAAAAAGAACATATAAGATATTAAGCCCATCACTCAAAAAGATAGAATGAACAATTTTAAGTTGACATCATTAACTAGTTTTGAATATTATAATTTTGAAACCTTTAAATGTTGATATTTTAAATCTAGTCAATGGTATCAATTTAATATTTATCATAGTATCCCTTGGACTAATGGGCTTCACAACTCATTAGCTATTTTTATCTTCTAGATAGTAAAACGTACAGTTCCCTTGAAAAGAAGGCAAACAGATCCATGATCTGGAAGCTGGTTGTACTTCTTTCTATCTGGCAATTGAACAGAACTAATTTTTCATTTAATAAATTAATCACAGGGATTCCATAACAACTTTCATATTTATTGGTTGCACCTACTTTGACTTTTTAAATTTTGAAATCTTTAATCTTTAATTATTTTAAGCACTTAATCTTAATAATTGTGTAAGTGTATAACACGTAACCATAATAAATGTTGCGACAAAAATACTCTTTAAACATAAAATTTGGTTACACTGGATAAAAGTTGTTAAAGTTCATATATTTAGTGATCCATCATTAAATAGATACAATTATTATTCTTGTCAATTGAGTTCTTCCGGCATTTCTTATAAATGATTCTTGATTCAAAATATTTTTCCACTTGAATAATTTCATTCCATAAGTATAATGTTTATTATTATTGTCAATTGAGTTCTTCCGGCATGTCTCATAAATAATGTATGAATACGTAACCGTAATCAATGTTACGTCAGAAACACTTTTTAATCATGAGATTTCATTACACAGGATAAAATTTGTTAAAGTTCACGTGTTTAGTGATCCATTATTAAATGGATACATTTATTATTCTTGTCAATTGAGTTCTTCCGCAATTTCTTAGAAAAAATTCTTGATACAAAATATTTTTCCACTTCACTAATTTAATTCCGATAGTATAATTTTTATTATTCTTGTCAATTGAGTTCTTCCGGTTTGCCTCATAAATAATTTATGAATACGTAACCGTAATAAATGTTACGTCAGAAACACTCTTTAATCTTGAAATTTCAATACACATGATAAAATTTGTTAAAGTTCATATGTTTAGTGATCCATTATTAAATGGATGCATTCATTATTCTTGTCAATTGAGTTCTTCTGGCATTCCTTAGAAAAAATTCTTGATTCAAAATATTTTTCCACTTCGCTAATTTTATTCCGTAAGTATGATGTTTATTATTCTTGTCAATTGTGTTCTTCCGGCATGTCTCATAATTAATTTATGAATACGTAACCGTAATAAATGTTACGTCAGAAACACTTTTTATTCATGAAATTTATTAGAGACTTTCTTGACTCAAAATACTTTACTAATTTCACTTCGTCATAGGAACCTTCTTTTTACTGGTCTAAACTTGATAGATATTCCAGCTATAGTCGCTATTTATAAGGATCCCTTTCGACGTACAGCCTGAAAGTCTACCTTCCAGGAGACGATAGAAAAAGTTATGAATTATTCATATCCACTTCAACAACGTAGAAACTTTCTTGCATGAATGTTGAATTGCATGAAGGTTCAAAATATTCTTAACACTGTTTTATACTCTAGATTTTAGCCATATTTAGGCACTTCCGTTGCTCTGGATCAGAAGAGACGTGTCTCAGCATTTTTATTATTTAACTCCATGAAGCCTTGCAAACTGCTATATGATTAAAATCCTGTAATATTTTAATCTAATTTATTGCCTATACGCATCACCTTAAGTTATATTTGATTAATTAACATCTAACATTTTTTATATTCTCTTCCATCAGGAGAAGAATATATGTAATAATTAATTACACATCTTTTTTTCATTTAATTAATAGATGAAATCCTTTTGATACGTTCAAAAATAATACTTGCAGTGATAAACAAAGCTACTACGGTAAAGTCTGTTCATCATACGTTGCTTTATCATCCCGAGTACATCAAATCATCTGTAACAGAGAAGGAATAATATATTTAAAAACAAAGAATTGTGTTTTTATTTAAAAGTTAATTTAATTAAAGATAATTAAAGTATACATATCTGATATAGTGAGATCCGTTGATAGTATTTTGATATCCTTATCCATCTTTTCTGTAAAAGCATTTTTGTACTTGAAACTTTTTGCACGTTCTAGATTAAACACTAAGTATTGCATACGCGTGGTATGAGTTTTATCAGCTCTTAGCACATTTTAAATAATATAATTCATCTTAATCTTGGAGTATCCAAGCGGAGGTTATAAACTAGCAGAGATCAGTAGTAGATTAATACTAGTTAGACATAATGACTGGTCTCAATACATTTTCGTTTCCGCTAGCCATAGACATTTTAAGTCTGCAAGCTGACAGTGTAGCTGATAACCTCATCTATGTTAGTACTCAAGGTTATTAAAATTATATTATTTAAAACATATACCGCGCATGTGCAACAGTGTTTAAACTTGAACCTGCTAATAGTTTAAAGTGCATAAATGCACTTACAGAAAAGATGGAAAATATGAAAATACCATCTACTATCACTATATCAGATACGTATATTTCAAGTCTCATTAAATAAATTAACTTTAAAATAAAAGAACGTAATTCTTTGTTTTAAAATAAATTATTATTTCTTTGTTACAGGCGATTCGACGTACACAGTAAGAAAAAACAAATTATAATCAGACTTTATTGAACCAATATCATTTATCACTGTAAGTACTACTTTTTAATTTAATTATTAGTTAAACTCTTCTTGCTCGTATAGTGATCATCCCTTTATTCTAACATCAACTATTTTCAGAAACATTTTTAATTGTTGATTTAATACTTACAAAACAACTGTTTGTTTCATCCATTAATTAAATAAAATTTGCTATTTAGATGATTATGTTATAAAATACCTAAATATATTATTTTCCTAATGGAAAAGAATATAAAAAATATGAAGAAAAATAATTCTATGATTATTTTAATAATAACTAGGAAAGATAAATGCATGATTTTAAAGGCGGAAATAGGTATTTTTGTCATGATTTGTTAAATATGCCTGACCAACTTTCACCATCTGTAGTTTGAAATTTGAAAAAAAATCTGTGGTTTGACGGAAAAAAAATCTGAGAAAATTCAAGATATATGACATTGAATAGAAGAAATTTACCATATATTTTTGAGGGAGAAAAATTTTCAGCCAGGGGATCTAACAGAGAATCACCGGTATAAGTTATAATTAATGTAACAAAATTTTAATTTATATTTTATTTATATAAGGAGTGGAGAATCCTCGGCGTCAGCTAAGTCCTCAGCCTCAGCAAAATCAAGGAGGTGGTGGAATTGCTGTCCGAGGTAAATTAAAAAAAACATCTGGTCATTGTAAAAACATTTGAAAAACTGATTGAATGTTAAATATCAGTATCGAATATTAAAAAAAAGAAAACATTAAAACTTTTAACATTTTAGGTAGAAGAGGAGTACGAGCTCGACGCAATCGGAGGAGACCATATTACATTAGACCATTGAACCCATACCAGCAGAATCTACAAAATCTTGCAGATTTTATAAATCGGTTGGTTATGGGTAATGTGGAAATGACCCGCAGGTCTCAATGCCTAAATAGGGTGGCAGCGCAAGTTCAAGAAGAGGCTGAGGTAGCAAATCAAGAAAATCATAATGAAAATTAATAAAAAAATATGTAAAAGGTACTAAACCCAAGTCTTTGACTATTTTTTTTACCTCTTCAACAAATAAATTCTAAGATCTTTAATGAAAAATTTTAATACTATTTAATTTTTAATTATACGTAAAGTTATAAAATTAATGACACCAATTTATATTATGATCAGAAATTATGCAAAAATAAAAAACTTACGCTTGCTCTATTCCAATTGCTGGTCTAAAACAGGAAATTTTTTGTTTTCCAATATATTCCCTCCAAGTATATAATCTCACATGAGAAATAATATAACTTATAAAATTCTGAAAAAATAAAATAACATTTAAACAAAGAACAAGTTCGTAAAATTCTAGATATATATGATATATTTATCTGTAATATGAAACGAAATACTTATCTGATCATATTCTCTTAATTAATGATTGCGTTCTCGTAATTCATTTTTTCCATAACCGTGTAAAGACAAAAGTACCGCGTCCCTTGATATTTGGCACAGCTGTTTTAAAATCTGTATTTATATGATTATTTAACACTATTTAGCAATAAAAAATAGCAAAAGAATATCCACGTTGATAAAAAATAATAACACTGTATGAAAATACCGTCTGTCGTCTGCGAAAAAACAACGTATACTAAAGTTATCTATATGTATAGCCCAGAGATTATTATGTAGATGTACGTCATATTAAAGTTATCTATAAGTTATAGCGTAGATACGTAGATGCTACGTCACCGGATATCCGTCGAACAATTGTTCTCCCTTGAGGAGAATTGAGGAGCCCGAACTTTCACTTTACAATTTCTTGACCCTGATGTGATTTTATTACTTTCGTCCCAAGCTTTCATTTAAGGGCTCATATGTAAGAAACGAAGCTGGCACTACAAAGAAAACCGTAAGCCAAGGTTTCAACAGGGCAAGTTTAAAGTATAGTACGTACTGAAGTACTTATACTTGCCATCGTGGCGCTACCGCGCCCCTTGATATGTACTTCATAAACGTAACCTTTAGAACACAAGAAGATAAAAGAATTTTAATTTTAAAATTACCTAATAGCATCAATTTCACATTTTGGTGATAAGAACATACACAGATGGTATGGGTACCAGTAGTTCCGGCCAAAACACAATTTCTAGGTCGTAGTGTGTAAAATTTTGAAAATCCTATATTTGCATCAGGGTTTTCTTCTTTGAACAAACAATAAATTTCTGTCAAATTTAGTAGTAATAACTTTTTGTGAATTTTGACTTTTTTCTGATTGTCATTCTTAAGGGGTTATATCTCCCTTATTGTTTAAAAAACAAGGTATTGTTAATTCATTTTTTGAAAATACATTTTTAATTATAGGTATATAAATGATATAACAATTAGTTAAGTGGCTCTTGAAAAGCAGAAAAAAATTTTATCAGAATTTTTTTTTTACAAAATGGCGGCGATACAGTACTTCTCGTGAACCGCTTTTTTAAAAAAGTGTTTTGCGGCGAGCAGTAGAAGTCTTTTCCAACTCCACCTATAACAAAAGGATTTTTTCTTCATTATCTACATGAGTTGGGCTAGTGAAATACACAAGATTATATTTTTAAAATTTTTTTTCGCGAAATGGCGATTGTTTGAAAAAACGATCGTGTTTTTGACGAAAAAAGTCGACTTTAATTGTTTATAACAATTTTTTTTGTTAATTATTTGCTATAATCGTGTGTACTTCATTAGGTAATCAAACAAAGAAGCTACTGTTAAAATTTCAAGTCAATCGGATCTAAACTCTTTGAGATCTACTGCTTGCCGTCTATGAAAACATGATTTCGAGAAAAACGCATTTGAAGTTTCGAAATGCTATAAATCTTAAGAATTGCAGAAGTACGGTCCGTAATAATTTTTTACCTTCAATCTGCTATCCCCGCACCATATAATTGACCTTCCAGAGCCTTATTTTCTTCTTCTTCTTCTGCTTTTTTGTCTGATATAATGCTGCGCCTGGCCTCTTTCGCAAAATCAGACATACGATGCTCAGCGGTTTTGACGCGATTGTCGTCTGTTTCCATGCAAAACTCGTACATGTTTGGTCCAACAGTTAATCCAAGAGCATCGTAAATGTTAAACAGACCCGAAAAGCCGCCATTGAAGGTAATGACAGCTACGTCAGTCGCAATGTCAACTATAGTCTTACCGCTTGAAACCGTCTTTGGAGCAATTGACCACACTACAGCATTAAACGACTCGTTATTGTTCTGAGTATACGCACCCAAGCAGCGTGATAGAAGGGTGTCGGAGCTGAGCTCATTATAGATGGGTTCTAGTGCTTTAAAAATGTTCTCTTGCATTGGACTCTTGTGACTGTACGTTGCAAGTATACCAAGCGCTTTACTGCGCTGCCAAGAACACCAAGAATCTACTCCGACGGGACATTTGTCGTGCTGTGGATTTTCGTTCGTCGACACTTTGTGAAATAACGTTGCCCAAATATCATTCCGCATTTTTTCGACTGAATCGGAATTTCTCCTAATAGCAAGTCCGTAATAAACAGAAAGTTCATCAATTAACTTTCCGGTCAATTTTCCTTTGCCACTAAGACCTTTTGTTTTTTTTATTAAATTGCGCAGACGCGTTCCCATGCGCTTCTGAACGTGTCCGACACACTCTTTTTTTTCGACAATCAAATCTTCATACGGTTTTGAGTCGACTATAGCTTTATATGTCTTTGAATCGCCGTCGCCGATATATTTCACATATTTGATATCATGTAGTTTTTCAGACCGTTCGAACATTTCTATAACTGCGTCGATCTCCATTTTCCCGGCACTACCCTCATGGTTAGCATCACACTTCTCTTTATGAGAAGGGTACACCTCTTCGTATTCAGCAGTATCTTCTTTTTTTTGCCAATATTCACATACTTTACAGTACTTTGATTTTACACACACATCTAATACTTTGCCAGTGTACCAACCAATCAAAGTAACCAATCCGAACAAAGACGGAAAACCTCTCTTTCGCCAAGATCCATCGCCTGACACCGTGAGACCTTCTTTTTCACCTCGTTCAATAGAAATTTTCTTTTCTTCATTAGCAGCTTTATTTACAGATAGAATTCGAACAGATGAAGTAGCAGTGGCGATATTAGATATAATTATACTATAAGTTTTTTGAAAAACAGGCTTTGCGAGATCCATCATAGCACAGAACTTTTTGATACCATTGATGCATATGCCTATGACACGCATAGCAAAAATAATACGGCAGTTGATCTCATAAGCGCGACTATTTATTAGAGAACAGCTGTTTATTTCGGCATCACCACAGTTCGAACAAGAGACGATAATTTTAAAGCCTAGTCCACGCTTGCTCGACTGTAAAAACCGCACGTCACCGTTACATTCTTTACATACTACTAATTCTGAAAGAGTAGTATATACGGCGAAAAAATGCACGAAACAGTAGCCGAAATTATTGTCAACATCGCGATCACAGTCTAAATCTGTAGTTTTTAATTTCTTAGCCGAAGTACTAACGTGCTCAGAATCACTCTCCAACAAATGACGGTTCGGCGGGCGTCGATTGCTAATTTTACTGCGTTTTGTACTTGTACTTGTTGTTTTACTACCTTTGCGGCCACTGTATACTTTTTCACTCATAATGATGTACTTGTAATATATAAATCACAGTTAAAAGGTAAAGCAAACTCCAAAACGAAAACGTAAACAACGAGACCGGCAATGATAATAGATAATTTCTACACTGATAGAATTTTTGTAGCATTGCAGCGCCAAACGGGAGATCGGGGAGTTACAGAGTTACCACAAGAGGCGCGTTGGACGAATCGGCGCCGGCAGCAAAAGCCGCGAAATTTAAAAAAGCGAGAATCTCTAAAATAAGCGAAAATTGTTATTTTGAAGCAAAAAATTTGTTTAGAAATTATTTATTTAAGAAAACTTAGAGATTGCATAGGCACTTACCGTTGTAAATTTTGATTCTAGGATTGTTTTGGCATGTTTTAAGCCAATAAAAAAAACTGGAAAAAAAAAATATTAGGGAGATATAACCCCTTAATAATAATAACATCTTTTATGCATGATAATGTTGAACTTATCTCATCTCTCAAATAAAACTGTTCAATTAGTTTGGTAATTTCTACTGGTAAAGTTTTTCCTAAAAATTTTTTTTATAATTTAAAATCAACCATGACACAAATAGAAATATTTTGGAGATTCTATGAGTAGGTGTACCGTGTACGTTCTGGCCCCGCTGGGGGACCTGACCCCGCTGATGGGGAGGGAAGCTAGCCGATCGGAATATACGGAGGTACGTTCTAGCCCCGCTGATGTAAGAGATGGGGAGGGCAGCTAGTGCGGCAGCGGCGGCGGCGGTGGAGAGAGCGAAAGAGATGGGACTAGATGCAGCACTGTGCATCTAGTCTATAAGAGTGGGATGTATAGTTTGGCTAGTGTCCGACTAGGGCTATTGTAGCTCTAGCCCAGATGTAGTGGCTGCGAGAGAGAGAGCAAAAGCGCAGTCGCTCGATAACTTCTGCCGAGGATGGTCAGCTTGCCTGAACTCCATTTATAGATTGATATTATTTTTGGTTGAATGAATATTTAGAATTTCTTCCATTTTGTTGTAAGCAGCAAACTAATACACAGGATATTTTCCACCACGAGGGGAATCGTCCACGATTTTTAGTTTTAGACTTTTTAGAAACTAAATGCTCTGATGCGTGAGTGCTGTGGTAGCTCGCTGTCGACTGATCGCCGGACGACATTTCAGTCGGTTAATATAGCTTCGACCAGCTTTGAGATTATATACTATCCCCATTATTTTTTTTTGAGGAATGGAAAAACTATGCGTTTCTTCGAGCCAAGTAACTTTATTACTGCCAAGGAGGAGGTCGGAGAGTCCGGGTTGCCGTGGCAACGCACTGACCATACTGTATACTATATAGTAATATAGTCATGGCAGGAGCGCTTCACGCGTAGCGGCTCGGCCTCCCCGCTCTACTATCTGAGTATTAGTATAGGCCGCCTCTATGACGTCTTGCGCTCCTAATACACCGAGCGAACTTGGGTATCTGTGGCCGCTATATTTTGCACACCTTTATATTTTTGTGTATGAATATCTGTTTTGGCGGATGTATTGAGATGGTTAAAAGGGCGATTTTTGTCGCGAGATCTTAGTTGACCTCCTGCCTCGGCCGGTGCCGCTTTACCACCTAGTGGCACCGGCATGATTAGCTTGTAAGAAACATCGAGTCATAGTTCCGTAAGTCTGTTAGATTATTATTTCTTGTGTAATTATTGTATAAATTCATTAGCTTATTTATAATATTGCTTTCATTAGATCCGTTTGCGATTGCTTTTACTGTTCGTCGATCAGGAAGACGGCGTTCGTTTCTAATTTCTGGTAAATTTTAAATTAAATTCCTTGTCTATTATTATTATATTTGTAATTCTATTATAGTAATTTTGTAAAATTTAAATTTTCTGTAATTTTTGTTATAATTTCAATTTTTGTACTTATTTAATTTAGCCACTGATGAGGGGATTAATACATCCCGAAACGTTAAAAAAAAAAAAAAAAAAAAAAAATGGCAGTAATAAAGTTACTTGGCTCGAAGAGACGCATAGTTTTTCCATTCCTCAAAACTTCCACCATCGAGCGATAACGTCATTATTTATAACTATCCCCATTACTATACTATCTTCATATGCAATCGCACTGTGATAGTTTCTCCTCGAAAATTTACCAATTTTCGGTCTTGATCGACAATACGTATCTGTAAATGATCAATGCTTCTGATGGTGACTGGAAGGTAAATGACGTGAGAAGGCATTTCTATGATCTTATATCCTGGTGGTACTACTGGAAAAAACTCGTGTATAGCGTGTCCTTTGCGTTCATTTATATTGCGACGTAGCAATAATTATTGCTGCGTCGTGATCATTGTTGCACGGCCAGCTGACTTACTCTCGGCGAGTTGACAGCTCCTGGAGCGGAGCCAGCGCTCGGTGGCGCTCGCAGGAGTTGCCTCTGACCGGCCGCGTGCGGAGCGCAGGATGTGAGCTCCCGAGTCCCACCTGCGCGGCGCGTTGGCGCTCGGGAGGGGGCATGGCAGGAAGCGAGCCGGCGGCCGCGCGCACGCGGTTACATGCATGCGGCGGTGTGTAGAGGGGAGAGCGCGAGTGTGAGCGTGAGCGAGAGAGTGGGAGTCGAGCGTGTATGAGATAGAGAGAGAGATAGTGCGCGCTTGAGAGAGAGAGAGAGAGTGAGAGGAATATAGTGGCGCGAAGTTGACGGCGTTTGGAGCGCTCAGAGTTGACTTTACGTTAACTCGCGGACGTCATAAAGATGTATAGAGGATTATACAGGTTGGGTTAGGAATCTTTGCTGACTCGCCATATGTAGTGCTATGGTTTACTCGAGGATGATAGAGGATTTTCAAATATCGCGCGGCTTACAGATTATCTATAGGTGGAGCCACTGAATGGATATCGACATGATTGATTGATTGATCGATATCCATAAAGGGGGCGCGAATTTGCATATTAAAGGAAATAATAGAGGACGTTAATGGATTTTCTAACCAATGATAAAATTGGATTTGGAAAAGAGGGCGCTGGGGAAAATCACGGATAGAGGAATGAACTAGTGGTGGTCTATTAATGGCCAATAGAGGATTTATTTCAGATAAAGGACCAATTGGAAAATTCGGTGATTAGATCGACGCTTCCGTGAAGAAGGAGGCCGGGTGGGAAAAACGCGGCATCCTTCCTCGGACGAAGCGTCGACCGCGTCACTCTGTCGGCGGACGCCTTGGCGATAGTTCGCACTCCACTCCGTCACGGGCAATTGTATTGGCAAGTCGCTCTCCAGAAGTTGTGTTTTTCTTCGCTCCTATTCTCCCTTGGGAAGCCATCTTGGTGCTGCGGACTTGGTCGAGGAAGTTGAAGGAGGTTTTTTTCCTTTTCCCATTGGAAAACTTTTGTGGAGGAATTGGTGGCAGGAGAATTCTGGTGGAGTAGATCATAGAGGAAATTGGTAATGTTTTTTTTGTACATTTTTGGTGGAATAAATATTTGTGGCGGAAAGAGGTTTCTATAGAGGATTGAGGCGAGAGTGACGCGTAGAGGAAACTTCGCGTTTCAGGTTTGGACTCGAGATCTCCCTCTTGTTTTTCCCAATATAAAGTAGAATCAGCGTAGAGGTTTATTTCGCGGCCCTTTTCAGTGTTCCTGACTAGCCGGGAATTAGTAATTTGGCCGCGTGCCCATGAATCTATGTCGAGTCACTTTGAAATTGTTTGCTAATCGAATAATTGTGTAGAAGGAAACAGAATATATTCGTGATTGTTCTTAAATATATATTGATGTTTTGACATTTTTCAACCCGATTGCCACCACACACTCCCGTTTCTACCATTGCAGGTTTCCACGAGCCGAGAGATAAGAGTCAGCCGCAAGATTTATAAATAATTGTACATAACTGGAATTCCCGTGCGGGCGGGAAAATTCCACGTTACAATATATGCACCTGCAGTGATATTACACTCTATACTTATAGCGTTGACTTTGAGTATAGTGACTGGTAAATCAGAATTATTCGTTTGGAGTCAGTTCACGTTTAGTAAAAATTGTTCCTATAGAATCGTTCGGTTTGAAATTTATTTTATGGCTACACTTAATAACACTACGTAGTGTATTATTGTTTGGTTTTAAAGTTAATGATATTCCCTTGGGAGTTAACTCTTCTTGAAGGAAGGTCTCGATATCTTCTATTTCATAACTACCTGTTGATAAAACAATTTCATGCTTATCAACATAAAATTTATTACTACCAACGTCAATATTTGGTATTGAATTAAAGGTTAACAGCTCTATTAGCCCGAGTTCATACTTGTTATTAGGATTCAGCTCAATCGGTGGGAAATAATATGCTTCGAGTACTGATTTATTTCCTGTTAGACTCAATGTTAGTGTATTCACCATGATAGTTCTTTATCGAATGACTGTTATTCATGTGTTATCTATTTTTTATAGTTCATTCAAAAGAAATTTTAAACAAAGATAGCTGCAATTGTACGTATTGAAATCCTGATATCTTTCATAGTTGTATTTAACGTTAGCATTTTTAAGATACACTAATAAATCTATAGGTGGTTGTAGATCTCCAAAACTATCAAAGTAGATAACCACAATTCCTCTCTTTCTATAGGCTATCCAATGAGTACCCGGTCCATTCTTATCATCTAGATTCACAACAGCTGATTCTTGATAGTGCGAGCCATTAGGAGGTAAAGCGTTACGCATAAAAACACCTCGAAAATTTTTAATTCTCATTGATTTTGCATACTTTTTTATGTCTAAATCATTTAACGCACGCTTCGGTAAAGCTATTTTGAAGTTTTTTTTTAAACCTTGTCCATTAACATAAGGCTTAAGGTAAAGACCATAACCTTTGCGATATGGCTTGAGATAAAGACCTTTACCTAAAGCAATAGCTTCCATAGATTTGTTATGTCTCTGAGACTCTTTTAACTCGTTTTGAACCTTCTTAGCATTATTTACTGCTGTAGCTATTGATGCAGCACCACCAGCTAAAGCTCCAGTTGCACTCAAGCCAGCAAATAATGGAATCAAAAATGGAAGAACTCCACCTATTTTGGCTGGAAGTGGTAGAATACGAGGTATATTTATTTTACGCTTCCCACCTGCTTTTTTAACCGCTTCCTTAGCCCCTTTTAAAGCCGATCGAATGACTACGAGTGATCTGTTGCTAGGTGTTGCACTTTTCGTCATAGCTTCAATAATTTTCTTCAATGTAATTATTGGTTTTTTACTTTTCCTACATTTCTTCCGCTTGTTTAAGCCTCTCCCATGTTTTTTCTTTGTTTTCTGTTTCTTTCTGTACGTTGACGTCATTTTGATACCCATACCAAATTTTCTTTTAAGATTCATAATATTAGCTATAGCAAAAGCAGCTGCTTTTTCACCAAAAGAACTGTCGTTAGCTCGCACTCTGTTTCAAGCTTTTTCAGCTAAAATTTTATCAGCCTCGTGTCTTGCTGTAATATTTTCTTGATTTTGAGAATAAGCAATGTCGTGGTCTTTACAAGCTGCGTCTAGTTGATTTATACCAGAATCACCCCGAGCCAATCGTTTATTCAATTTAGTACCTGGTCCACAGTACTGATAGCCCGGCAAATGAGCTTCAAACGGTAATCTATTAAGGGGTTATGACAGGGTTAAAACCTAGAAAAAAAAGAAAAATTATTAGTGCTGTAAAAAATAAACATATGTATGTGCTCTAAAAACTATATTTTTGCTTTCAAATACAAGTATTATACATCACTTTTATGCCTAAATAATATGCCAAAAGTGAGTGTAACATTTAAAAACAATTAAAGGAATTGCTTACCAAAAATCATGATTTTCATCACTTTTATTTGCTTGCCGCATGGTTCTGATGGAACCGTACCATCAATTCTAATGAATCAAAGTGTCAAATCTTACTTATGAGTCTGGTCTCAGACTAAGTGGAACAGATTCCTGAAAAACACAAAATTAATACAATTAATTAAACATATATTGACAATATTAATAATTATGGTGAATGTTACATATGTAAACATACGTAACATTGACTTTGAACTTATTTTTGCCAATTCTGCTCCACTCAGTTTGTGACCGTACTCATAAGGAAGGTTTTCCACTTTGGTTCATCTGGATTGATGTTACGGTTCCTTCAGAAAGCTGCGGCAAGTACATGAAAACCATGAAAAAACTAAATTTGAGTAAAAGGCATTTAAAGTTTATAATGTAAATCATACAAATGAACTCAGCTATACTTACAGAAACTATGTGGCATACCTTGATTTGCTTTTGGTACTCAAATATACATACAATAAAGTATATTTGGTGGTATGCGCATATGATGCTGTGTGATAATAGCATTTAGAAGCTGGAAATAAAATAAAAATTATCGTTAGCTATTCATAATCAAGTTATGTTTATGAATTACAATTACATGCAATACTTACCATTATTAAATACACTTCAAGTTATTAAAAAGTATGCAAAATAATACTCCAGACAGTCAATATAAACTCCCATCTTGCTGGATTGCACCCGTATAACTAAAAGCAAAAAATAAACCAACAAAGAAAAAGGTCATTATGAACACAATTATTAATAATTAGTTTTCAATACTTATCTGAAAAATTTTTGGATTCTGCAGAAGCTCTTGCACTTTTACAACACCACTGAGGTTCTAAGCATTGTTACAGCAGCTAGCAGACTAATTGCACTGATCTAGTGTCTTGGATGAAAAACAGCTGTTTGGCTGCTTTCTGCTGCTTTACAGAAAATTCTACTATACCGATCAAACAGTAATCTTCATTCTCGACCGGATGCTGTGTGGTACAACCTGTTCGAGTGGCAAATTCAAATTTGTTGAATGCCTTTAATTTAACACATTGAGTTTATTAACATAAAATCACACATAGAAAAATTAATTTTATGGATTTTATTTATTTTACGAAAATAAATTCATAACTCATGAGAAAAAAAGGTTTGTAAAACGGTTTTTAAATCGTATTTTCAGTAAGATTTCTCATAAAATAACTCTGTAAAAAGTGTGGTAGAACAATGCTTTTCACAAGTTTGGCCTAATTAAAATATTTAAAAATCACGATTTTTCAA
Source organism: Philotrypesis tridentata (assembly GCA_018906965.1). NCBI lineage: Eukaryota > Metazoa > Arthropoda > Insecta > Hymenoptera > Pteromalidae > Philotrypesis > Philotrypesis tridentata. The sequence goes on from JACCIB010000380.1 coordinate 120,241, forward strand.
AAATTTACTTGAAACAGATTTATCAGTTTTTTGTCGATATCTTCAAGGCAAATTTTTTTAGCAAAAAACGGCTTTCAGGACCATATTCTACGGACTATTATCTGTGAAAAAAGTGAATAAAAAAAAAATTAATATTTTCAAAATTTTAACACTGTCATAACCCCTTAATGATTTTATTTACTAGACCGCAACCTTTCTTTATCTTTTGTCGCCGATGAGATATCATCATGCACCTTCGAGAGACAATGTGTTAATGAAGTTTGAAATATATAAAGACCCTTTATATACGTTAAGAGTTTATTCGTTGATGGTTTGGGGACCGACAAACATCATGAATTTTAAAGAGCAGCCGCTTAAGCTTCAAGTCATAAATTTCGATAGAGTTGTAAAGACGGAAAAAAAAGAAAAAAGACATGGTGAGCTACTACCTAACACTATACGTGCAGTGTTCTGTGGACCAAGCAACTGTGGAAAAACTAACTGTTTACTAACATTAATTACACATCCTAATGGACTCAGATTTGAAAATATATACGTGTACTCGAAATCACTTAACCAACCTAAATACAAATTTCTGAAGGATTTATTAGAGTCTATTGAAGGTGTACAGTACTTCGCCTTTAGTGAGCACGAGTCAGTTGTCTCTCCAGATAAAACGTTACCAAACTCTATTATGATTTTTGATGAGATAGCCACTGAAAAGCAAGATAACGTAAGAGCATTTTTTTGTGTGGGTAGACATAAAAAAGTAGATATTTTTTATCTTTGTCAATCATATGCTCGCATTCCAAAACATCTCATTAGAGATAACGTAAATTTATTAGTACTATTCCGACAAGATGATGTTAACATTAAACATATCTATAATGATCACGTCAATTTGTATATGCCTTTTAAGAAGTTTAAAGAAATTTGTTCAAAATGTTGGCGTGACGATAATCATGGATTTTTGGTTATCGATAGAGATAGACCAATAAATAATGGTAGATATCGCAAGGGATTTGATTCTTTTGCTATAAATATCATGGAGTAAATGGATAGAGATTATTCCTTCTTAGATAACACATTTGTTAAAATTTAACTCAAGCTCATGATGCAATCAGACGTAAGCATCAGTTATTAAAGAAAGGACAAGCTAGTTTAGAAAAGACTTTAAATGAAACTTTTAAGCCAATAGTTGACCCATTGAACAAACTCGTAAGGGTGACTGATGAGGGTGGTGTTGCCAATGCTATTACTTCTACAGTACCATTAAAAAAAGAGAAAACAGAATTACGTTTGAAACAGAGAATAAAACCAGTTTATTTATTTTAAAAATGAAAGTGTGACAGTGAACAATAAATCGTATGTAAAGACTCTCGGATTAATGGAACTTCTCTTTCAGAAAGAACCTAATACTAAATTAGTTAGCTCATTGGATCAAGATAATTATATGGAAATTATTAAAAGTACTAACGTTCATAAAATAAGATTTGACGTGAATGAAAAATATCGCTATTCGAATTTGAATAAATTTAAGACTTTCATTAAACCCAATTTATCTCCTATCACCAGCGGTACTAAGAAGCGAAAATCTATTGGTGGATACGGTCTTTTCCCTAGATACAAAATAGCTAGAAAGAAAACAGCGTTTGATTATGTGTACAGGGATGATCCGAACGAGCTTGTTGATCGATTAAGATTACTCATTGCAGAACAAGCAGCTGGTAATCCTAGTCATGTCAATGAAATTCATTCTATCATAGAGGAACTCCGAGAAGGTGGTTATGTATATTAAGAGAACCCTTTTATAATTATCATCAGTATTGAAATGAGTGTCGACGTGTTTGGTCGAAAATTGAACAAAAAAACGGAAGACTCTCGAGGCCCACCTGGAATAGGATATAAAATTACAGAAGACGGTCAGTATGATGCAGATAATAAGAGAATCTGTAACGTTGCTTATCCACATAAAGCCACTGATGCAGTAAATTTGGACTTTCTTTCTCAATTAATTGAAGCTGAACTGAAAAGTTTCAAGAGTACGATTATTGAATTGCAAAAAAATATTAAAAAAATAGAGGTTACAATGAACCAAAGACATGAAGAATTTTTAAAATACATTAAAACAAAAGAATAAACCATTAGAGCACCATAATGAGTATTGACGTATTTGGACGTGAATTGAATAAAATAAAGAAAAACTCTTTTAATATAGTATAATGATTATATAATACAGTATAATAATGATATAATATAGTTTAATATAGTATATATACTTTTTCAAAATAAGATTGATAATGAGCTTTTTTTATTTGATAGAATGTATAATACTGCGCATTTATTAAACTGAATTTATAAGTCTTATACTAGTTTTACATGTATTCTTATATTAAACGATAGAATTTTTATACAAATTCGAAGGTGCTATCTTTAATATGAAGCAGGAACAATTCTCCTTCGCTAGCTTTCTTAAGAAGAGCATTTAATAATGTTTGATTTGATTCCAAAATTGTGGCGACTCGCTTAGGAATAAATACTTGAAATTGTTGATCAAGTTCGAGTACAACGCTGAATCCAAATCGAGTATTCAATGATCGGACTTTTGATACACTGTATGTACAATCATTATCTAATTCAGCCATGGTTTTTTTAGGTAGGTAGGCCACCTGCATTGCAGCTTTGTTCAATGCAGAGTAATCCATTCTGCATAAAAAAAATAATCAAATTTATTAGATACAAATATAGCTGAATGTATATGAATAGAATAATTTTATATATTATGCATAAAACTTACTTTTATTATTAAGAGTTGTAGAGCGTTGGAGAGGAAGCGACTGTTATTTCAAGCTACAGTTGAAGAACGGTACTCAAGTCAAGCGAGCTCTCGGTTTTGTTACAAGCATCCCCTCTTTGAGAACTCGAGCCGCCAGTTTCATTTCCCTCTCCAAAGTTTACCCTTCCTCAGCTATTTCTTATTCGGACGCATTGCTCCTACTTTTAGACCCCAAGCGGCAGCTACCGCCGTTTCCCTCTCCATTTCAAGTCTGGGTCTTTTCATTGGAGGACCTTCCTCCCCACTACCACTACAAATACTCTCTTGTGAGAGACATCTGTCAGCATTTTGAGGAACATTCATGCAATCCTGCTGCCCTCTATCGTCATTTGGAGACAGATGTTCTTTTTCTCGTTTATCTTTGAAACGAGATATTTCTAATGTCCTATAATGACCCCAAGGAAGAGTATTGGGATCATTGGGATATATACAGCGTTTGTCATCGTGAGGACTCAGTGCAACCTTCTCTTCCCTAATGGTTCGAACTATATGTAAATTGCTGCGTATATTACATTGTATACGTTTAATAATATGTAATTGTTCTAAACAGTGTCGATAGTCCTCATGATTAATGCTATTTGTGACAATATGTGTTTTCACACCTTTTGCTTTTTTGATTGGTTGTTCATTTTCTATTAAAATACTGTACATTTTACTTCGTAAACCTATAAATTCTTGCATTATACAACCATTACACTCATCTTTCATGATTCCCATAACCTTTTTATTAGCACGAGGTATATTAAATTGATTATTTTCAGGATAGTCAGATGTATCAAACTTATTTATATCATTTTTCATAATTTCATACATATCAGCACCTTCGATTTCATATATAAAGCTATCGGTATCGGTATATAGTAATTTACATTTAGAGCCAACTCGATTCAACATATAACCGTAATGAAAGTCATACATTAGTGTTTTTGAAAGATCTAGAACGCAAAGTCCTATGTATATCGGTTTATTTATACCTATGGTTGTCCATGACAATTATACTGCGACTAGATTTTCATCAAATACAGCACTACTACGAAAATTAGGCAGAGCGATTCGTGTTTCTGCTCCATATCGCCCATGCCATTTATTAATTAATTTTACATCCTTTCTTTTACGTTCATCTTCCATCGTTTTCCCATATACTGCGTTCACCATGAGTTTATAAAAAAGTTTTTCGAATTCATTCCTAGATTGTTTTCTCTTTTCAGTATTTAAATCTACATAAGGTTTGAGCCATGACTTTTGATGGAATTGTAGTGCTCGATGTATCTTTGTAAGCTTAAGTCCGTATTGCAAAGCCTGTTTTAATGCTCGATAATGAATCACATAGTTCTCTTTGTTATATAATGTTGTAAGAAGTTTCTTTTGAGTTGAACCAGGTGCCGCTCTATGTTCCGGACACAGTGGGAGATCTTTATTAATATCATGAAGCTCTTTTGGATACTCTAAATCTACCTCCAAAATGAAACCGACATCATTATCATCCGAAACATTAAAAAAGTCATTGCTATCAATACATTTAACCCATTTAAAATTTCCATACGGTAGAGACTGTGTCATAGCCCAACCATACAGATTATTAACATCATAATACATTAAAATTTTACTCAATTCATTTTCATTGAAATCAGCACCCATATATTTATTATTAGCCTTAGCATATCTATTACAACATTGACTGATACCACCTCGTATACCTTTTTGTATAAATAATATCATATTAATATCAGTCAGAAGCTCTAGCTCAATTTCTGTATATTGTAACATCGCATCCCACGTTAATCCTGGTGTTGTATAATAGTGTGCTGGATCGAGCTTATATGACTGTAAGCATGTTTTACGGAAATTTTCAAAAACATCGGCTAATAGACGCACATCCGTTTTTAAATATAAATCAGAATACATTCCTAAGTCTCTAATATTAAAAGCATTCCAAACATTTTGAGCATGCTGATATTCAGTTTCGGTGATATTACAGTCTATTAATTGACTATGAAATGATTCTATACTAGGCAAGTAAAGCTGATTTAATCTCTCAAAACTATTCACATACTCGTATGGAAAGACGCCCTTTCTCTTTAGTAATTCAATATGTTCTTTAGTGTAATTGTCTTTCTTAAATTCATATTCAACAATATCTTGCGACGAAGCGAGTTCGTCGCTGGATCGCGTGAGACCCCCAGTGCCAACTAGTACTTGCACTTTTTGCAATTACTAACCCCTTTTCAACGACGCCGGAAAGCTGCAGAGACAATTACGCGTGCGAGAGTACAGCGCGAGAGGCCGGTTCGCGGAACTTGTGAACCTGCTGCGACAGGCAAAACCGAGTATGTCGAAGCGAGAGTGTAGGCGCCGGAGCATCGATAGGGTCGAAGAGAAGGAGGAGAAGTCGATACGCAGAGTACTAGTGCGAAGTAGGAGAGCGATCGTCATCGATCGAAGGGGAAGGGCCGGCGAGAGAAGCGCGTTGATTGGCCAAGCGGTAGCGTTGGGGACTTTGACGATCGACGCGCGCGCGGCGAGAACGACAAAGAGTATTAGGTGGACCGTCGCAGAGTATAGTCGTGTCGTGTGTCTCTGTGCATATTCCTTTGTGTGTGAACGCGTGCGGACTTCGAGGACGAGCAGAAGCGAGAGCAACAGCGAGCCAGCGTCTCTAGTGAGCGGAATCTCCAGGAGGTGAGAGGAAGCGCTTCGAGAAGCCCAGGCCCTGACGAGGACGCCGACTGACGGCAGAATCCGTCCCAAGAGCGAGACCGAGCCGAGGTTGGGGTTCCGCGTCGAGCCGAGAGACGGAGGTTACATCTGGGTCGGCACCGAGAGTCGAGCACCGGACTAAAGAAGCCGAGAGAAACATTGAGCGCGGTAAGTTGCCGAAAGAGATCGCGAGTCGGAGGAAGGCCGGAAACAGCGCGAGCGAACGTTCGAACGAGCGAGTGAGTGTGCGTGGCCGAGCAGCGGCCGGAGTGTGTATGAGAGACAGATAGCGCGTGTGCGAGGCCGAGCGCCGGCCATTGTACGTGTGTGCGGGCAAGCAAGTGTGCGAGCTCGAGAGTGAGAGACAGCGCGTGGCGGGAACGTCGGCCGAGCGCGTGGCCGGACGAAGCGGTGTTGAGCAAGCGGACGAGAGCGTGATTGTAAGAGCTGAACATGAATAAACGAGAATAGTCGTAATTGTGTGTGAGTACTTCATTTGTGAGACAAATTTCCATACAGCAGAACTATTCCCGAGTTCGGTGTTCCCTTGCTAACCTCCTCCGAGATCCCGGATTACGAAATAATAGTGCGAGGCCTTCGGGAACTCTACTCGCGGATTAATCCTTCGACGAGTGGTCCAGGCCACGTCACAATCTAATTTTAACAAACAAGAAGCCAGTTTATCCAGTGATGATGGCATGAATCGAAATGAATCAATAAATCGAAAGTGAAAGCTGCTTTTAATTTCTTTTGTGAAAGATATATATCGTTCCTTATTTTCAGCCAATACTTTAATATTTCCTTCAAAGTCAGGATGTCTAGCTATTTCTTTTATAATGAAATGTGAATCGTAGCCTGTTAAATTATGAAATACAACTGGTATAAAACTAGCATTTCTATAATGTAAATTACAATTGTTATGAGCTGCGCCTCCAAATTTACCGGTTAAATGACAATGATCTCGAACTTTTTTTTCTCCATTTATAAAATTTTGTAAACAGATATGACACTTTGTAGCTAATTGGAAAGCATGTTCTTCTATATCTGAAAGATTCATTTCTATAGCATTGTTGTATATTTTTTCTAGCTCAGCTAACAATATCTTAAATTGCTTTATAAAACATTGAGTAGGTGTTTCAGCTTCGATTGTTTTTTTTCTATACGACATATACATTGATCTTTCGTTATCAAAACTATATTTTAAATACATTCCAATGCTAAATGCTTCATGTTCTTGAAATACTCGATCATCTTCTACTGATTTCAATATACATTCAAAGTCAGCGTATATAATAAATGGAACCTGTTCTTTTCGTTTGAAATTTTTAAATCTCAGAATATTATTTTTAGATATTTTAATTGCACATGTATTTATTTTCGAACAGTCCTTCTCATGAATTTTAAGACTAATTTCATGAACAAAATAATGTCAGCAGCGATCACAAAGATATATTTTTTTATGATTTTTTTTTGTTTGACTTCTAATCAATGCAGACAAATTTTTTATCCATACATAATGAAATTTCAAACTAACATTATCTTGATTACTGAGCTCTTGATCATCATTTTCTTCATCAATATAATGATTTTGAATCAGTAGAAGATTAACGTGCTTATCTCGTTTTAATTTCGTTACGTGACATAGAGACGTTTCAAACCTTTTACCATATCTTTTAAGTATATATAAATTTATTGAAATATCATTCTGTTTCTCAAATTTCTAAATATTTTTAATTTCAACTGGAAAGCTTATACCCTCAAAATTAAGATCATTTTCATATTTTTTATAATTTTGCACTTTATAATTATGATTAATTGGATGAAGAGCTGCTAGAACAGCCCACTTAAAACACTGATTATCATGATTTTGTACATTAACGCAAGCTTTTTTATTTGCTATGTATGATGGCAATTCAATGTATGAACACGGTTTAATAGGATTGTGCTTGTTTATATTAATTGTCAAGCCAACAATCGTTTTTAATGTCTAACCAGAGTCTTGTTCTTGAAATTCTTCCATACTTGTTAAAATTACTTTTTTGATATCATTTTCAAACCAAGAATCGAGATTAGTTGTAGTATAAATACAGACATTTTTTGTATTGAAATATTTCATTTGAATTTCCTCCTCTACATTTTGTTTTTTTATAGCAAACTGAGCTCCCATTTCAGTGTTTATTTTCAAAGCATTATGTATTGAAAGAATTGATTTTACTTGCAGTTTCAAAAGTTTATATGCTTCAGTAAGAAAAGTTTCCATGTCTACATGAATACGATTAACAATTATAGCTGTTTGAATTCGAGTTTTAAAAGCAGATTGAATAAGACGCCATTCGAAACCTTCAACCTCTCGTGATTGTTGTTCAGAAGTTGATGGTATAGGTTTTTGTATATTACCTCCAACTTTTATAAGACTATTGAATTTAATTTCTAGTGAAGTCAAATGACAAGAGCATGTTTGATATCTTTGTAAAACCGATCTATTTAATTCAGGACTACTTTGAATATACTTTTTGATATAGTCTATTGCTGCCTTCGCTATATGCCTCCATCTAATAAAATCTTCAACATTCGAAATATCTCGTTTAAAATATGTTTTCCACAAACTTTGTACAATTTTTTCAATATATTTAATGGAAGACATTATTAGATATATTAGCTAATTATAGAAATGAATAATATAAAATGATTTATCAATATAGAATGTATAAATAAATGGTTGTATATAATATAAAATGAATTATCAATATATATAGAATTAATATGTGAATGATTATAGAGTATAATATATAAAGTTAAAAAAGATATTGCGAGAACTATTTTTTCCAGTCGACTGACTGGAAAGACTGAGCTGTCTTCGAGAGAATTTCGTCTTTTAAAGCTAGTCTGTGGCGCTGTAAGCAGCGGTTTTGGCGCTGCCGGTTGTGGGAAGGGATATTCATAGAAGTGGGGATGCTGACAACAGCGCCAACTACAAAAACATTTAGTACTAAAAGAAACAGTGATGATCAACTAAGCTTATTGTTTATATAGAACGCTATCAAACAAATTTTATCATAATAGGATGAGACATCAATTTGATTAGACGTGGATAGAGAAAAAAATTTTTAATTTTAAATGGATTACATCGTGGATATTCAAGGCTTTCAGAGCTATGACAATGTTTTCATTTGTAAACAACTTGCTTTCTCAATCGTTGGAATCAATTTAGAACCAAATATACTTTCCTTTAAACCCCCTTATCATTGGCTTAAATTATCTTTCAAATATAAAAATATAAACAGATGGATAGAAAATAATCATCATGGTAACTATTTTATATTCAATAATCATTAATAGTATTTTGAAATAAGTATCCACGTATTAACGAAATATAATTCACATATAGGTATACTATGGAGTTCTGGTAATATACATACAGGAAATTGATATCTACTTTACAACAAAATTTTTATAACTGGGGTCTTATTCCGTAACGCAATACGTGCACACATAGACCACATAGACTACGTATAATACATAGACAAAATTTACAGTCAAGAGAGCGCTCCCACCACCAAAAAGAATCCGGCGCATGCGCAAACTTCGAAGCCAATGATTTCAGTTTTTGTTTTACATTAGTTGATTCCATAGACATAGCCAGTATACGACCCCTAACCTAAACGGATTTGTAAATTTGTAAAAAGGTTTTGTTGATCCGCATACACCCTTCAAAAAGTATGGATGAACAAATCATTGCAGAATACCCGCATGAGATAGAAGAGTGCATTCAGCACCTTCGCAGATTTCAAAGGCTTCGGATTCAAAGAAGAATATTGCGAGACTTGTCAGATCCATTTACTTTACCACCTCAATATTTTCGAAGATATTACAGGTAGTATTTTATGTTTTTTATATTAAAGTTTATTTACTTAATGTGGTCCTTTTTTCTTACCTTTTGGTGTTTACGTCTAAATTATTCAAAATGAAAATTGGCTCTTGTCTTGTAATTAACACTGTTTTTTGTTTCAATATTTGTTTAATAATTAATAAAAAGATTACGGTGACAGTTTTTACTCGATTGACCATGTTTGACGATTGATTGAGATCCACCTTAACTTAACCTTTATGTATTTTATTTTTTGAAATGTTTATATAGAATGCCTCCTGAACTTGTTATTACACTTGTAGAATTAATCAGAAATAGATTAATGCATAGAAGAAGGACATCAATCCCTGTTCATCTGCAAGTGCTCCTTACGCTAAGATTTTTAGCAGAAGGGTCTTTTCAAAAAGGATTAGCTCAGGACTTCAATCACTCTATCAGCCAAGCAACGGCTAGTAGGTGCATCAATAGGGTTGTCGAGGCAATACTTGGATTGGCGGATTTATTTATTAAATTTCCAACTACTCATCTGGAGAGAGATGCCATCCAGAATCGGTAAAAATTGTTTTAAAGATTACTTACATAAGCCTGATTAAAATTAAAGTTTTCTATTAATTTTTTTTTTTGTTTACTATTATAAATTTTATATTCATTGAATTTATTTCTATTTTTTAGTTTTCGAAGGACCATAAGAATTCCCGGTATCATTGGAATCGTAGATGGATTCCTTGTCAATTTTCGAAGATCATGTGAGAACGAGGAAGCGTTTTATAATTACCGAGTTGGAAGCTCGTTAAATGTTCAAATTGTAAGTGGCTAAAAGTATTTTCTTTAATATGAAATTTTTTCAATAATTTTTTACTAAAGAATATTATCTAGATTGTAGATTCGGACTACCGTATTCTGAATGTACGAGTTTGCCCCGGCAGCAATAACGATCGGTTTGTCTGGCAGTTTTCAGAAGCAAAGTTATACATGGAAAGACTAAGACAAAATCGAAATATTGTTAACGAAGAAGGAAATTACTACATACTAGGTAAGAAAAAACGTACTAATTTAGAATACAAACAAATGAACAAAAAAATGTATTTTACATATATCTTTTAAGTATTTAAAATGTTAACTTTCTAATCATTTTTTAATAATAATCTATATTGAAAAGTGATTTTTGACGAAATTATTTTATGATTTTTATGAATTGCAGCAGACAGTGGCTACACGCCTTCTCCAGTGCTGTTAACTCCAGCATTGCATGCAGGTTTAGGGTCACCAGCAGCTAATTACACACAGGAGCATGTAAGCACTCGAAGATATGTCGAGCAAACTATCGGCATTCTTACAAATGTATGGGCGGCAATTAAACGCACCCGCACTTGTTACTATAGACCGTTAATAGTAAAAAACTTCATCCATGCTGCCTGTATTTTACACAATTTTCGATTAGCAAACGGGTATGTATGAATATTTTAATTCCATTCTTTCTTTACAAAAATATATCATTTATTAAATTTACAGACTTTTTGATTGTCCTCAAGAGCACGATAATAATTATTATCCCGCAAACAATGTTCATGGACAAAGAAATGATTATGCTGCTGGCATGACAGAAAGGAATCGTCTTCTTTATCAATATTACGCTTAACTTGCGATGTTTTCTTAGTAAGTTTATAAGAATATTAATGACTATGATAAAGAAAAAAAATTTAACTTCCTTTAAGAAATTTAAAATCATGTAAATCTGTAATAATATAGGCAACGGAGAAATTGTACAAGAGACATCAGCACAAGGATCAGAAGTACCCGTACCACAAAAAGCAAAATGCCCGATATGTCAAGACGGATTGGTTAATCAAAAAACTTTGACTTGCCAACAAGTATTTTGCTATGATTGTGTACAACAATGGTACCAAAGTAGTTCCATGTGTCCAGTCTGCCGAAGAAGCATACCAGTAGACGACGGACTTTCCTATGAAATTTCGTTTAACCTCAGCGACGACGAATAATTTTATAAGCTTGTTTTTTTATCTGTATTATAATGTACTTAAAAATCAATTTTGTGTTGGTTTGTTGTAAAAACAATGTTGTTTTCGTTTTTATTGGATTAAATTCCATGGCTTGTGTCACGAAATTGATTTTTAAGTCATTATTTTCTAATATTTCCTATAAAGTTAATCTTTTTATAAATCTGTCTTAAAGATCATCAAGATAAAGAAAATTCTTGTTTTTCTAAAAGTTTAATCAGTGATCAAAAAAAACTTCTGGTTTTTGAAAAAGATTAAAATTTTTTGATTTGTAAAAGTACGTAACGGTGCCATTTTCATGATTAAGTATCAAAAAATTCCTTTTAACTTCAAAATCAATTATGTATGCTGTTTTTGTTTTTATTGGATTCATTTCCAAATACATGGGTTATCTCATGAAATTGATTTTGAAGTCATTATTTTGTATAACGTTAATATTTTTATAAATATTGTTTAAAAATCATCAAGATAAAGAAATTCTTTTCTTTTTTATAAAAGTTTAATCCATCAGTGATCAAAAAAACTTCTTGTTTTTTTAAAAAAATTAGCATTTTTTGATTTATAAAAGTACTGAACGATGCCATTGAGATGGTAAAGTACCAACAACATTTTTTTTTACAAGTACTTTTTAATGATAATTAAAGATTGTACCTAGATACATAAATACTAAGATTAATAAAGTTGTCAAAGATTAATAAAGTTTATATTTTTTTATTGTAAAAAGCTGTAGTTTATTTAGCGCCCTACGTTGTCCCATTTATACTATACTAGCAATATATGTCCTATTTATACTATACTACAATATTTTATTTAGTTTCCTGGAATGGCGAATATATTAAGAGTAAAGATAAAGAATAAATGAAAAGTAAAGAAGCCTTAGATTATTTGGATTTTGCTTAATATATTTATTAAACGAAATCTGCGTAAAGTTTCTTTACTTTTAATCAAGTCAGCGAGCATCAAAGAAACTCATCGGTTCTTCGCGCTATTTCAGACACATTTGTCAAAGGCAGATAGAGACACAGAAGGCCGTCATTAAAAGTAATAAAATACCGACAAAGAAAGTCTCTATGATCCAGAGATGAAAATCCTTCAACTCGTATATAGTACTGCGAGCCTGTGTTCTTTTCAAAAAAGGGGGAAAAGAAAAACACAACTACGTTGCCCTTTTCTCTGAAAATAACCTGTATAACCCGGCATGTATATATTATAGAGCTGAGCTTCGTGTAGAACGAGCTGCGAAGAAAAATTGCGGAAAAGCGGCTTTCACAGAGGAAATTCAGTCGAATCTTTCAAACCGACTATCGCCTACACATAAGGTTTTCGACAATTACGGGATTGTGCGCGCACCGCACGATCTCTTAGTGCCAAAAAGAAAAGCTGAGCTTTACCTCACGTGAGCGTACGGCTGTCCTCCACGATACTTCTTGCTCGCGGCTTTTTTCTGTCTTGTGCGGCCCGGCGACAGCGAGCTTTTATCGAGAATGATAGTGAAAGTACATATATCGTGTGCAGCTGTTATTCGTTTTTTACCGTGGAAGAAAGAGAGTTATTTGGCAATGATTATACAGTTTTAAAAAAGTGAAATTCAAAAACGCAGGCTTAGTTATGTCCAAAGTTCATTTATCATGATTGGCTGAATAGAAAAATTCGAAATTTAAAAATTTGTTGGTCATATTATGTTTCGTTAATTTTTATTTTTTTAAAGGTACAACACAAAGTGCACAGTAATTTGCAGACAAAAGTATTAATTGATACGCGTGTCATGTCGGTGAGAAATAATATGAAGCGATGTATTTCATATTATTCATTCAAGACATATTATAGAAACAAGAACGCGAAGAATAAGGTAAAGAATAATCTTCTCTCATCCGCACATCCCAGAACGCCAAATTCGCATTCAGAATTTATGTGCTTATTTTCTCTCCGCTGGTTTAACTTTTCTCGCTCGCTCGTGTTTACGAATTTAGCGCGCGATTTTATGCGCGGAGGGAGAAAGATAGTCGTGGGCAGTGTAGTCAAAAGCGACAGAATAGCCTGTGTTAAAGTGATAACCACGTCCATTGTAGAATCTTCATTCATGTTGTTCTCGTTACTTCATAGTTGAAAAGAAAAATATATCAAATACTGTAAAATAAGGCTTCTTTACTGGGACTTAAATGGGACAACGTAGGGCGGTAAATAAACTACAGCTTTTTACGATAAAAAAATATAAACTTTATTAATCTTTGACAACTTTATTAAACTTTGACAACTTTATTAATCTTAGTATTTATGTATCTCTAAAAATGATCATTAAAAAGTACTTGTAAAAAAAAAATTGTTATTTGTACTTTATCATCTCAATGGCATCGTTCAGTACTTTTATAAATCAAAAAATGCTAATTTTTTTAAAAAACAAGAAGGTTTTTTGATCACTGATGGATTAACCTTTTATAAAAAAAAATTATTTCTTTATCTTGATGATCTTTAAACAATATTTATAAAAATATTAACGTTATACAAAATATTACAAAATAATGACTTCAAAATCAATTTCATGAGATAACTCATGTATTTGGAAATGAATCCAATAAAAACAAAAACAGCATACATAATTGATTTTGAAGTAAAAAGAATTTTTTGATACTTAATCATGAAAATGGCACGTTTGCGTACTTTTACAAATACAAACTTTTAATCTTTTGCAAAAACAATAAGCTTTTTTGATCGCTGATTAAACTTTTAGAAAAACAAGAATTTTCTTTATCTTGATGATCTTTAAAAAAGACTTATAAAAGAATTAACTTTATCGGAAATATTACAAAATAATGACTTAAAAATCAATTTCGTGACATAAGGCATGGAATTTAATCCAATAAAAACGAAAATAACATTATTTTTACAACAAATCAACACAAAATTGATTTTTAAGTATATTATAATGCAGATAAAAAAACAAGCTTATAAAATCATTCTTCGTCGCTGAGGTTAAACGAAATTTCATAGGAAAGTCCGTCGTCTACTGGTATGTATCTTCGGCATACTGGACACAAGGAACTACTTTGATACCATTGTTGTATACAATTATAGCAAAATACGTGTTGGCAAGTCAAAGTTTTTGGATTAACCAATCCGTCTTGACATATCGGGCAGTTTGCTTCTTGTGATACGGGTACTTCTACGGGTACTTCTGATTCTTGTGCTGATGTCTCTTGTACAGTTTCTCCGTTGCCTCTATTATTACAGATTTGCATGATTGTATATTCCATTTTTTGTAATTGCTCAGCATGAATGGTTCTTAATAATCTGTTTTGATTTTCAAAACAGCTCGTGAGTTGATCAGCCAGAAATCGTGCCCAGTATGCAGTTCCTGTTTCTGTAGTTTCCTGAACTGTTTGATTGCTTCCAAATGTATTTGGTTCTGTAAATGAAATAATTTTAATGAATTAATTGTTACGAACAATGTTATAAATTTAAAAAACAATGAAAAACACAAAAGAATTTTTATATGTACTATATATTAAAAAGATATATTTATATAATTAAAAATATAAGAATTTTTGTTCTTCGAATACTTCTTTTTAATACATGGCATATGTAAAAATTTGTATGTGATCTTTTCACTATTTCTAAGCTTATAATATTATATATTGCTCATTATCACAATTAATTAAAATTTTGTTTTTTTTATAATAAATTTAATAATTTAATTGATAATAAATATAATAATTTAATTAATAGTTATTTCTATTACGAGTGTTGGAATGTCCACCAGCAGAGAATTGAGCCCGGGATGGTCCAGCGATAATTCTATTTCTATTCAAAGGATCCATGCAAAATCTTTTTGCTGCGCCACTTGAAGTTGATGGTTGATTTGCATTAGATGCTCCCTGGCTACAACTACCGTAGCTTGTGCTAGGCCTTGGCTCATTTTCTTCTGATCGCTGATGGAATGTTGCAGACAATCCATTGGATGGAGCTGCCACTGTTGTCCTTGGTCCATATAAAGATGAGGGCGCGAATCTCTGTGAGATGTCTTGTTGACATGTAGGTTGTTGTAGTACTTCATCTTTATAGCCGACAATATCGATGATCCTAATATAATTCGTTGACATAGGGGTATCCTTCCTTCCATAACACAAATTAGTCATACTCAGTCTTGCAGCCCTAACCTGGGCCCTCCACGTCTGAAAAAAAGAATAGAAGGTGATTGGCATATATTTATATATATTTTAATAATTTTAAAGCTTACCCTCTGCCATAACAATGTATCTTTTTGAGGTCCTCTGATTGAATTGAGCATTGATGTAAGAGCTACCCACAGCTCGTCAGCATTTTCAGCGGCGTCGGTGGCTAGCTGTGGATTGTTTTCCATGAACTGGATAAGTGCATGCAGTTGAGCATCTGTCGCTTTTTTCACTTGCGGAGTAGCTCTTCTTCTGAAAAAAAATAAAATTGTTCTATGAGGATATGATATCCTAATCATATCTTAACCTTATTAACTATTACACAAAAGAGAAGGCTATTCAACTACGTTTCTTTGTTTTAAGTTTCAGATAGGATAATCGTAGTTGATATTTCAATAAGTATATAGATGGCTTTGTTAATCGAACATTTGTTAACAAAGTCACGTTTATTTCATAGTAAAAAAGATAATAAACTCACTGTTCCATGGTATTATCTATAACGGTATAAAATTCTGGCACGTGCTGATGCTCTTCGATCGTCACTGAGTCGAACAATGGCGTTTCCAAATTCAACGAAACCCTCTCCCTACTCCTCCGTTGCAAACAACAAAGAAAAATTGATGTAACAACATCACTTTTCAGGCGCGGTAAATTTGAAATATGAATGTTTATTCAACAATACAAACAAAAAATAAAAAGTAGTCAAACCCATATACCAGACGTATCGTTTGTTATTTATATTTTTATGCTCATAACGTAAATGTGGCCTTAGATTTTTTATTATTTATTTATTTTTTTATTTATTAGATATTAAATTCGTCGTGTTAAGTTTAGCGCGCCCTCTCAGTAAGCAATAGCGGAGAAGCCATAAGAAGTTTCCATGAACCCTGGGATCTTAGAGGGTTCTAGGTTCTGAATGTATTCGCTATTAATTATGGAGAGGGCGCACGAGTCACTTAACATGACAAATAATATAATTATCTTGAATTCTGTTTTTTGTATTCGTGTAATTAATATTGCTTAACATATAATAATTAAATATATAAAAAAAATAATTAATATAGAATTTCGATGTAAAATTTCATGTAATTTAATTTAATTTTTGTATTAATTTTAAACTGTTTAAGCAATACATTAAGAAGGCAAATCACCTTGCAAAATGAAATATACAAATTATTATTCAATTATATATGTACTACAATAATTTTTACTATTAGTAGACAAAATTGCTTTTAATTTGAGGGATGAAAGTCCTTTGGAAATCCTTCGAAGGCCTTGGAAGGATTCGAAGAGTTTTATACAATACTTAGACTCCTCAAGTTGAATGTCAATAAGTTTATAAAATTTTTTAGTCCATTAATCAAAGAAACATTTTAAAGTTAAAGAAAAAATAAAATTTAATTTTAGATTTTTTAACTTTTCAAAGCTGTATCTGAATAAACAATAAAAACAAATAAAACGTTTAAATATTCGTTAAATTTTCAATATATTAATATGTTAATATTTTATATATTGTTATATTCGTTTTTTTCGTATAAATATTTTTAATAGGGACAATAAACTCTCTTACCTCGATTCGTCTACCAAATCAGATATCCCTTCTTGTACTGCTTCATTATTCGAGCTCTCGGAATCTGAAATAAAAAATAACCGTTAGCGATGCAATATGTAGAGGAAGGACAAAAAACCAGTATCTGTACATGTAATAAAAAACAATTAGCATACTCACCATAGTCTAAATTTTCAGAAAAAATATAATTCATTTCATCAGTGTGAACGCGTACAGGAAATCCCAATTCTCTTCCTAATTCCAGCCCAATCCCATATTTACCAAAAATTTGACTTATTCTCTCGTCAAAAATGCTTAATTGTACGTTGAGCGGACCGTGGCCTGTTTGGTTGACAGCTTTTAAGAATTTTGCCTTCTTGGATTTGGCTTTCAGCCGTAAAGTTGTCCAGTACTGAAGAAAATGTTTATTACATTAAATACATGTAATTTAAAAGATTACTAATATTTTTACTCAATGTTACTCCAAAGAAGTGTGGTAAGCAAGGCTTCAGTGATTATATTCTTTGTGGTTGTATAAATTAATAACAATATAATAATTAACCTTACCTTTTGCCAAGCAGATACGCTTTTTTGACTTCCTCCAATAGCATTTAACGTATCCGATAACTTTTTCCACATTGTTTTATATTTTATGAAGCATTGCGCTCCCAAACTTGCAATTTGCCCCCTTCCAAAAAGTGAGTGAGCTTCCATATATGAAACTAAAGTTTCCATTTGATGATTTTGTATAAGATTCCTATAAAGATTAGTTAATAAGAAATGAAATTCAATTTGTCATTTTTAATATTTTAAATGTGTATCCGTCTTCTTAATTGAGTCTATCAAGAATATATTTCTCATGCGAAACGTTGCGTGGGCGAGACGTGATCGAGGTGTCACGATATCTCGGTCTCTGAATTTGTTTTTGGTAACGAGCTTTTATATGCAATGTCTATGGAAATATATTTGTATAACGATTGCGCAACGATAAAGTTGTACTATATAATTATTGCTTAGGATGATCATAGTAATCAATGTCTACGAGGACAGGCTTTTGACAAAACGCTGCCATTTCTTCCATTATCCTGACATTACTCATGTACGTAAGCTTTCCTCGATTCTCGGAAATGGATTCATATGTGTCAATATAAATAGCCGCCCGTATAACGAAAGTTCAAACAACAGTTCAACAATCTCGGTGTTATTTTCTGTACATAGCCTTGACCAATTGATATCACGCGACATTTAATGTATTTCGGCGGTGATGTGAAATTTTCTGCGGCAGCACGTGTAGCAAGTGCATTTTGAGAAAGCGCACATGTATCGAATTTCTTTTTTAAGGCATACGTGCGCGAGTGCACGCGTCATTACAAAAAAGTCTCGTGTGAATTTACGATTTACGATGGATTACTAACCTCTCGTTGAGCGTCCCCATTGCTCTCTGCCAAGTAGTAAGAGATGTACTTAATTTTCTGGCCTTTTCTTTAAATAAACTTTGTTCCTTATTATTACAATTTGATCAAAACTATTGCACAACATTTTTTATAATTATAAGTATGAGCATTAAGAATTTCGGAGCACAAAAATGTCTATCCTTTTCGACAAAGAAGCAAGCACCAAAGACCATTACGTGTCGATCGTTTCGGAGTCAAGATTAATGTAAAACAAAAACTGAAAACATTGGCTTCGAAGTTTGCGCATGCGCCGGATTCTTTTTGGTAGTGGGAGCGCTCTCTTGACTGTAAATTTTGTCTATGTATTATACGTAGTCTATGTGGTCTATGTGTGCACGTATTGCGTTACGGAATAAGACCCCTGTAGAAATATCTATGTAAAAGGACTGGAAAATAAACAGTGGTTGAAAAAGATATTTCCTAACAATAAAATTATAGAACTCGAATCTAATATGAGATGTCCGCCATTGATCGAGTTGGATTGTAATATCAAAACACAATGCACTTTACATAATCAAAATATTTATAATCCAATCTGTGCAATGAAAAATGTTTGTAAATTGCATAAATGGTTATTTGAAAGACAAACACAAGCCAGCCCTATTGGGATTGATACAGTTGATCGATGATTAATACAATTAAGATTAATTATACGAGGAACTATAATAATATTGATAAAATAATCTATATGAAATAAACTTATATTATATTATATTATAGTTTATATTTATTAACCATATCATATCATATCATATTATATTATAGTAAAATATATTATAGAATATTATAGTATATTATATTATATTATATTGTATTATATTATATTATATTATAGTATAGTATATTATAGTATATTATATTATAGTATAGTATATTATATTATATTATAGTATAGTGTATTATACTATATTATATTATATTATATTATAGTATATTATATTATATTATAGTATATTATAGTATACTATATTATAGTATAGTATATTATGTTATAGTATAGTATATTATATTATATTATAGTATAGTATATTATATTATTGTATATTATATTATATTATAGTATATTATATTATATTATAGTATAGTATATTATAGTATATTATATTATATCAAAAAGAATATCAATCTATAAATGGAGTTCAGGCAAGCTGACCATCCTCGGCAGAAGTTATCGAGCGACTGCGCTTTTGCTCTCTCTCTCGCAGCCACTACATCTGGGCTAGAGCTACAATAGCGCTAGTCGGACACTAGCTAAACTATATATCCCACTCTTATAGACTAGATGCACAGCGCTGCATCTAGTCCCATCTCTCTCGCTCCCTCCGCCGCCGCCGCCGCCGCCGCACTAGCCCCCCTCCCCATCTCTTACATCAGCGGGGTTAGAACGTACCTCCGTATATTCCGATCGGCTAGCTCCCCTCCCCATCAGCGGGGCCAGGTCCCCCCGACGTCAGCGGGGCCAGGTCCCCCCGACGTCAGCGGGGCCAGGTCCCCCAGCGGGGCCAGAACGTACACGGTACACCTACTTCTATGAATATTCACAATTAAAGTATATGTGCAAGAAATATTAAAGAAGTATCATTTATATACAGTAAGATTTATGTAAGACTTGCAAAATGCAAATAAATATTTTATAATTATCCTACAAAACTTGCACGCACACTATATAGTATCCTAAAGATTAACCTTAAAATTTAATAGATCAATTTTTTTTGTTATGTTCCGAATATTCTGGAGCAATTTCGATTGTTCTCGAATATTCGAAACATGGCATGCTGCACGAAAAGTGTGTTGCGCGCAGGCTGGCGGTGTGCTTTCTTGATGTCGACACTCGGCTCAAGGAATGTGCAACGTGAGCCGCAGTGCGATATACTTTGAGTATACGTAGTATAGAGGGCAAGGGACGCGCGTGCAGAGGTTGCAATCTCTGCCGTCAGCGCTAATTGTCGGCCGAAGAAGGCGATCGGCCACAATGAACTTCGAAATGAGTCAGTCTCTCTCGAGCACTGGCTAAGAGTAGTCAAGTTACCAAGCTTAGAAGTATCCAAGCAAATTATTAAGTTGGACCAGAGCAGTGGACCGTGTTAAGGAATAATCAATAAAACAATAGTTCATCACCAAAAGAACAAATCATAATTATTTCCCTGGACTCCCTGGATAAATAGAAATCAGACAAGTAGTTCATTTGGACCAATAGAAAATATATACATACGTATACATACATAGGAAGCATCATCGTATTAACAATAACCAATATTAATAACAATCAATCAAATAATCAACGGAGCAACCAAGGTAAGATTTCATGTTAAATATCCAAATATCGCAAGCCACAACGATAAAGTCAAAGCTCAAGACGGACTGACCATCCGTTGCTTGCGTAGCAAGCATTGAGAGTAAGCTCGATAATATTATTAGCCAATAGTGAGCAATAAATAAATCACTATTTAGCAAATTGGAGGTCCCACCGAGATCAGTTCTCAAATTGGGTGTTGAGTTTATTGTTGTGACAAACATATTAAATAGTGTTAAAATAGGAGAAATAATTTAGTGCGCGAAAAGACGCCAAGTTCGAAAAATTTGAAAATGGCCGCCCGAGCGGGGCGCGGTGGTGCGTCAGCGCGTCAGTGCACATAGCATAATATAGATATAGTGGCGGGTGAAGGAGCGTGCGCGTGGCTAGGAGAAGGAGGCCGCCATGTTGGCCTGTGTAGTATAGATATGCTTATAGCGAAAATGAATTGAGTTTAAGCTCTGCTATAGATATATAGAAATAGTTTTTGGAAATTTAAATACAGGAATAGAGTGAATAGTGTAAATGTCCTGGGGGGCTCATGAATAATATAAAATTTGTTTTTATTTAAAGATTAGTTTGAGAAAAAGTCTAAAGAAAAGTGCAATAGTTTTCTGTGAAGATTCAAACAAACATATATTTTGAAGTTTCATATATGTTTGTTTGTAGTGAGAGGAAAATAGTTTTTTTGGGAAGCTTAGAAAAAAGGATAGGTTAAATAAAAATAATTAATAGGTTAAATACAAGTGCTATATATAATTGAGAATCTATTTATTTGCCTTTTAGTGCATAAAGTACGCATAAAAGTGAATGGGATACTACAAATAATAATATGTTACAGCTGGTTGTTTGAGGGAGTTATATGTTTTTTATTGCAGTGTTTATATAATTTAATTCAAGTTTTTTTTTTGAGTTTGTTGAAGTCCGTTGAAAGTTGATCATAGTGTTCATGTGTGAGGGGTGGCCCATGTCCTATTTTTATTTAAGTGTTGAATCCCTTCGGTTCTGAAAATTGACAAAATAAAATAAAAGTGTATTCAAGAGAGTTAAATTAATATATATTTTTAGATTTATTTGTTTATTTTTGGATGCGAGGAAAATTTTCTTGAGTTAAATAGTGAGCGTTCTTGAATTTTTGTGGAAACAATATAGTTGTATAATTGCTAATTTGATGGGATTGTGAAATATCAGGTAGTGTCGAAAGAGGATTTGGTATTTTGACACTTGCTGATACATGAAAACTAAATTTGGGTTCTCGGTTTGATGTTGAAATGCAAATTCAGCATTTCAATTTAATGGCGAGGAAAGTTTGTCAATTCAATAGGTGCTGAGTGTGTGATTATTGCAAGCTTCAGTGTTGCAATGAGTGGATTTAATATAAAAGTGCAGTGATAAATAGAGAAAGAGAATGCGAAGGAAGAAATTGTGTTTTTTGTAGAAAGAATGAATAGATAGAGATTGTATATGCAAAGCATAGCTCGAGGGCCTTATTAAATAAAAGGATATTTGTTATTTGAGTGATAGGAGAGAATAGAGAAATATATTGAGAATTGATTCAAGTGTATTGATTCGAGAAATATCACTGTTCAGAGTTGATAAAAGTGTTAATGTATTGAAAGTGTCCAAGTAATAGAGAGAGACAGAGATAGATTTTTGACAGGTTGAGGTTAGTCGAGGATCAATAGGTGTTAGATTGGAGTGAATTAATAAAAAGAGTAGTGAAAATTTATTATATTAAAAGGAAAAATGTTGTGTGATTAGAGAATTTTAATTTTGTTATGTTAAATGAGTTTTTGATTGGATTATTGGTAGAGGCGAGTAAATGATTGATGTAAAGTATGACGATAGTGTGTGATATTATAGATAAATATAAAAGTAGTGGTGGATTGAATTATTTAATATTATTTTAATAAATTTAAAGGTGATTTGTGTGTGCGGGAAAAATATTTTGTGAAAAGTGCGAGGTTTTGGAGTTGAAAGTTTTGAGAATTTTGAGTTTAGATAAATTGACGGTGTTCCTAGTGAAGAAAAGGATATCAATCAAGGGGCGCGGTAGCGCCTCGATGGCAAGTATAAGGTACGTCAGTACATACGCCGCCGTCGGGCGCTATAGCCAGACCCTATATACGTCTCATAGGCCCTGTTGGAGATGTGACATTCGGTTTTCTTCGCATTAAGAGCTTTGTTTCTCACTTATGAGCACTCAAATGAAAGCTTGGAATAAAACTAGCAAAATCACTTCAGGATCATATATTGTGAAATGGCTTCTATCAAAAGATATTATGAAATGAAGGTTCGGGGTCACGAATTCTTCAACGCGAAAATTCTTCTCCCGTGGCGAAAAATTTTCTCCCCGGAAGTACGTAATAGTTCGTGACGTCAGCTCTACGTATACTATTGCTTGCATCTATACAGTTCATCAAGTGTACAGAAGAGCAGACGATAGTGTATTCACATTTTTTGATTTTTCAATACAATAACACATATGCAGTGTTAAAGAAAAATAAGTATTGTACAAAATAAAGTACCAAAGTGATTTTATTTTCAACATAATATGCAATTTATAAAGCTGGGTTTGATGAAATATTTAAAAACTGACAGATATAATTATGAAAAATTTTCACAAACAAGACTAATAGCCTCAAATTAGATAAGTATTTAGTTGTACTTTTTTTTTAAATATACAATACATGAAAGATTCATGAACTGATTCTTTGTTAAAATATATCCTTTTATTTTTCAGGTTTTTTTACTATTAGATTATATAAAGAAATAACTATTCTGTGATGTGGCAGCTAGTAAAGTGTTAAGAATTCATCTTTCAAGAAAGTTTACGTTGTTGAAGTGAATATGTAACTTTTTCTATCGTCTCCTGGGTTCACCTTTCAAGCAAGTTTCTACATTCTTGAAGTGGATGTGTAATTTTTTCTATCGTCTCCAGGGAGGTAGACTCTCAGGCTATTCGTCGAAAGGGATCCTGATGAGAAGCTAGTAACAGTGTTGTATTTTCATCATCCAAGAATCAAAGTTAGGATTATATTCAATCTTCCACGCAAGAAAGTTTCTAGAATTGTGGAAGTGCTTATGAACAATTATTAAATGTTCCTATCGTCTCCTGGGAGATAGACTCTCAGGCTATACATCAAAAGGGATCCTTACAAATAGCTAGTGTGTTTTATTGTCTTGGTTCAAGAATCGAAGAAAGTTTTAACATAGAGAATATTCAGTATAAGGAAAAAATTGTCTTGTATTGTGAGAAGCTAGTGAAGTGTCAAGAATATGCATCGCT
The DNA here is from genome assembly GCA_018906965.1 of Philotrypesis tridentata. Taxonomy (NCBI): domain Eukaryota; kingdom Metazoa; phylum Arthropoda; class Insecta; order Hymenoptera; family Pteromalidae; genus Philotrypesis; species Philotrypesis tridentata. The sequence goes on from JACCIB010000380.1 coordinate 144,393, forward strand.
CATGCATGAAAGTTTCTAAGTTGTTTAAGTGTATATGAATAATTCATAACTTTTCCTATCGTCTCCTGGGAGGTAGACTCTCAGGCTATTCGTGGAAAGGGATCCTGATGAGAAACTAGTGAAAGTGTTGTATTTTCATCGTCCCAGAATCAAAGAAAATTTATACAGAATTTCCAGTATATATAATTTTCTTGTGATGTGAGAAGTTGGTTAAGTGTTAGGATTATATTCAATCTTCCACGCAAGAAAGTTTCTACAATTGTGGAAGTGCTTATGAACAATTATTAAATGTTCCTATCGTCTCCTGGGAGATAGACTCTCAGGCTATACATCGAAAGGGATCCTTACAAATAGCTAGTGTGTTTTATTTTCTTGGTTCAAGAATCGAAGAAAGTTTTAACATAGAGAATATTCAGTATAAGGAAAAAATTGTCTTGTATTGTGAGAAGCTAGTGAAGTGTCAAGAATATGCATCGCTCATGCATGAAAGTTTCTAAGTTGTTTAAGTGTATATGAATAATTCATAACTTTTCCTATCGTCACCTGGGAGGTAGACTCTCAGGCTATTCGTGGAAAGGGATCCTGATGAGAAGCTAGTGAAAGTGTTGTATTTTTATTGTTCAAGAATCAAAGAAAATTTATACAGAATTTCCTGTTTATATAATTTTCTTGTGTTGTGACAAGTTGGTTGAGTGTTACGATTATATTCAATCTTCCACGCAAGAAAGTTTCTACAATTGTGGAAATGCTTATGTTAACTTTTCCTATCGTCTCCTGGGAGATAGACTCTGAGGCTGTACGTCAAAAAGAATTCTTATGAATAGATAGTAAAAGTGTTTTATTTTCTTGGTTCAGAGAATATTCAGTTTATATAAGGAAAAAATTGTCTTGTATTGTGAGAAGCTAGTGAAGTGTCAAGAATATGCATCGCTCATGCATGAAAGTTTCTAAGTTGTTTAAGTGTATATGAATAATTCATAACTTTTCCTATCGTCTCCTGGGAGGTAGACTCTCAGGCTATTCGTGGAAAGGGATCCTGATGAGAAGCTAGTGAAAGTGTTGTATTTTTATGGTTCAAGAATCAAAGAAAATTTATACAGAATTTCCTGTTTATATAATTTTCTTGTGTTGTGACAAGTTGGTTGAGTGTTACGATTATATTCAATCTTCCACGCAAGAAAGTTTCTACAATTGTGGAAGTGCTTATGTTAACTTTTCCTATCGTCTCCTGGGAGATAGACTCTGAGGCTGTACGTCAAAAAGAATTCTTATGAATAGATAGTAAAAGTGTTTTATTTTCTTGGTTCAGAGAATATTCAGTTTATAAAAGGAAAAAATTATTTTCTATTGTGAGAAGCTAGTGAAGTGTCAAGAATATGCATCGCTCATGCATGAAAGTTTCTAAGTTGTTTAAGTATATATGAATAGTTTATAACTTTTCCTATCGTCTCCTGCGAGGTAGACTCTCAGGCTGTTCGTCGAAAGGGATTCTTATGAATAGCTAGAGAAAGTGTTTTATTTCGTTTTTCAATTACCGTCAATATTTCCTAAAAATTTTTTAAATTGTTCCAAAGTCTAATTTTGGTACATTTATGCATTTATTAGAGAGAGATGGAAAGATAGTTCCTTCTGCTAGAGCTTAATTTCCTCTGTCTTCAAAAATATTTTTTAAAATTTATTTTTAAATGAAACTAAATAAAAATGATTAATGAGCATGGATGTATTGATTATAATTAATGGTTTATTGACTTTTATATAAGTCAAATATCCTTGAAACTATTACATATGGAGTATATGGCACCCGGGTGCGCTTTTCAAAGTATAAAATCTTGATTAGTTTATTTTAATTATTGTAAATGTTAAAACTGAATGTATACGGATATTCTATAGTATTTTTATAATGTCGTGCAACAAAATTTCTCTGGATTACGCTAATATTTCACTGTTTTACCTACATTTTTTTAACAAGTCATTTTTAATAAACTTGTGCTTTTTAATAAATGAGCTGTTATATTTATTTCTCACAGAGAAACCAAGACCTGTGATATTCTGGGACTTTCACAGGTTCTTTTATAATGAGTTAAGCTATCTTTTCAAATGTTTGTGTCTTCGATATTGATGATCGATCAAGTTGAACACTTGTTTTTAAGGCTTAAAAGGTTTATACGTAGAATCACACAGAAGCATTTTGGTCACTCTGAAAATTAAAAATAACTAAGTTTTCGTTAAACATACCAATCAGAGGGATATCATGAGAAATTTGAAGTTTACCATATAGACCAATTTCAAAATAATCATCATATAAGGCATTCAAAATCGAAGAGCTAAAAATTGGTCTAGACGATTAACTTTAAATTTCATATGCTATCCCTCTGATTGATTTGCTCAATTCAAAAATAGTTATTTTTAATTTTCAGAATGCCAGAGTTCAGGCAGTTTCCAGAATGTGGGTTGAGCGTCTCTTTTCCTAAAAGGTAAAAAGATCATACAAGTTTTCAAGCCCACTACTTAGAGGGATAGTATAAGAATTTTGAAGATTTACAAGTTTTTCGCAATTTTGAGAGAGCAAGTACACTAAGATTCCAAACGTAACGAGACTTTTCCCAAGGGAAAAGCATGTTTTGTTTTGTATAAGGTAACGAGAACTTATGAGTTGTCAAACCTGTCACTCAGAGGGATAGTATCAGAATTTTCATGTTGATACGGCTCAGCAAAATTAGAATTTTTGAATTTTGAAATTTCTAATCTCCGATTATCTGAATACTACTCAACTGTATCATCTTCAAAATTCCTATACTATCTCTCTAAGCTGTGGACTAAACCACTCGTATGGTCTTTTTACCTTTTAGAAATCAGAACATGTATTTCTATTGGGAAAAGAGACGCTCAACACATATTCTGGAAACTGCCTGTACTCAGGGCACACTGAAAATTGAAAATACTAGATTTTCATTAAGCAAATCAATCAGAGGGATAGCATACGAAATTTCAAGTTAATCTTCTAGACCAATTTCAAAATAATTATGATTTAAGGCATTCAAAATTGAACAGCCTAAAATTGGTCTAGACGATTAACTTGAAATTCCATATGCTATCCTTCTGATTGATTTGCTTAATGAAAAAATGGTTATTTTCAGAGTGCCCGGAGTACAGGCAGTTTCCAAAATCTGGTTTGAGCATCTCTTTTCCCATTCGAAATGTATGTTTTGCTTTCTAAAAGATAAAAAGATCATTCAAGTTTTCAAGCCTACTGCTTAGAGAGATAGTATAACAATTTTGATGATGGTATAGTTTAGCAGTATTGAGATAATCAGAGATTAGAAATTTCAAAATTCAATAATTCAAAACTGCTGAGCCGTATCAACTGGAAAATTTTTAGATTATCCCTCTAAGTGACTGGCTTGACAATTTATATTATCTATATACATTCAACAGATCATAACGGAATGGAATTTTTTTGCCATGCCTGGTTAGGTCACTCTAGTGTATATATTGTAGTTCATAAATAAACACTACGTTAGTAGCTGATTGCTTTAAATACATCTTACCTTAAAAGCTATAAATTTAGAATATATTTAATAAACTATAACTTGTTTGCTAAATGACTCAATTCAATTTAGAATAGAACTCAATAGAACTCAATAGAACTCAATTTAGAATATATTTAATAAACTATAACTTGTTTGCTAAATGACACTATTCAATATTGACACTAAATTTATGATGTCAACCGTGTAAGTATTTATGTGAAAGTCATACAGGGGATACCACAACTTTACTGACACTATTTTTTACAGGTTTTCATAAAGTTTGAATTCGATTACAGTTTTCTAAACGTTTACCGAATTAGGTGGGTTGCATTAAAAATGATAATACATCTATCATAAAGAATCATAGGGATATTGGAAATTAACTTACATATACTTCTTTTTATTCTAAATATTATTTTCATTATTCCATAATATAGATTGAACAATTGTAAAGGATACGATATAAACTTGTATAAATATTAAAATGCTATATCACTCATGGTCTGCATGACAATAGTATACGTAACGTACAAATGCTTTCGAGAAAGCAGTTATCAGTTAATTAATTAGCAATAATTTTAGACGTACAGATTTCTTTCATGTATATTTGCGAAACAAATCATTATGGAACTTAACATAAAATTTAGTGTCAATAAAGGAAAAAAACGCGCTATTCTATTTACCTGGAGGGTGGTGTGGAAAAGATAGATTTCTTGGTAAATAATAATGATCTAAAAAAACTATTTACTCTACAGATAGTGTCTAAAAAATAATTATTATTATTATTACAATAATCCATGAGCAAATGTACATTAATATTTTAAATTTATTACTTATTTAGTTGATGTTAACTATTCTTTGTAATTTACATATTATATACCTTTTAAAAGTAGTGAAATCTCTCCCCCCCCCCCAAACAAACCTTTTCAAGGTAAAAGGCTGGCAAGTATAAGGTCGTTTCTTCATGTAAAAATTAAAGATTAATTTTACAACTCTTGATAACCTTAATGTAAAAAAAACTCTGAATAACACTTATGCAGACAAAACCAAACTTTCATTAACATTCATACAGACAAAATAAAAATTCTTAGAGCTTACTCTAAAATTCAACTTTAATTTTCAAACTTCGACAACTCTTATGTAGTCGAAATTATAAATGCTGTATTCTATACAGTTATTTAATTATGGAAATTAAAGATCTTGATAACACTTATATAGACAAAATACTAGTAGCTTTACTGCATACTCTTAAGACGTGTTGATATTATAATCGTCAGATCAACAAATAATATATCTTCTTTCCTCTTGTGTATAAGTGATCGAACACAAATACTGGAAGAATATGTGATACTTATAGATCAAGTTGGAAAACAAATAATTATGTTAGGATGAATGTCTTCTTTTACCTCTGCAATGAGTTAATCACAATCACTCAAATCATGATGCTTATACATTAAGCTAAAAAATCCGAAACTCTCATGTATGAAAATATAAACGTGTAACCATCTTCGCGTTAAGGGTCTGTTGGACAGATTACCATTTCTTTAGTGTCACTTCTCCTTCGATTATCTATACCTTCGATTTGACATAAATTCTCATTTTAATTTTAAGAAAAGAAAGTTATGATATCAATAAATAAATTGGCAAGTTTTTTGCTATAAAAAATAATTGTTTTCAAATAAATAAATAACCGATTAAATTGAGGAAGGATTATAAATATATGTGTTCATATAAACACTCAATCCAATTGGAGCATGTGAAAAGGTGGATAGCCTTTGAAAAGGTACAGTCGGGTACAATTAAAACTTTGAATAATTGCGACTGCTGCCACGTTCTGTACATGTAATAGAATGGTATGATGTTCTTACATGACATTATCACATGACAAATGTGCCCATAATATGTAGTAATATCATGTTTGTCTAAAATTATTATGTAATTTAACAAGATTGTTTCGCATCATGAAAACTTTTTCATTTATTTATGGAAGCTGAGAGCGGATGTACAATCTACTCTACTTAGTAATTCAGTAAATGTATTGCTATCCTTATTTCATTCAAAATCTATGTCCAGGACGATTATATACAATTATATATGAGATTTAAATTCTGTTGATTTACATACATTTAAAAAAAACAGGAACAAATTCTATCATGTAGAACGCAATTTTTTGACGGAAAAACTTGCCGCCCCGTCCTATCATAGATAACGATGTATACCATATTTAAATTATGCAAGGTTAACCAAATTAACTTGTTAATGAAACACCGTTAAAAAATCTCTGAATCGATTTTTCAATCTATATGTATTTATTACTGTCCTTGACGAATTGTTGAAGAATTCAAACTTAATCTTGCAATCATTCTAAGCTCATTTTTGGTTATTTGTATGTATGTTTTACAAACCTCTGTTAGTATTATCGGAAGATTGCAGGAAGTTGATTAAAAATAATTGTAACTATTATTACATATTAAAAAATGTTATAAAATAAATTTCTATGACTCTAGTTGGAAAATAAATCAAGTTTAAAAGTTTTAAATTAATATTTATGTAGTTTACAGCTTTTAGTTTCAAATCTTTACTTAATTAAAATCTTTACTTAATTAAAAAATTCCATTGCTTTTTATTATTTGAGGCCATTGGTCTCACAGTTTAATATAATGATTTGAGTATTACGCATTATAGGATAATAGGACGATAAATTAACTATATTAAAAATTTTATGATTTTGATAATTACACTGACATTTAGTGGTTCATCGATTATCTATGATAGGACGGGGCGGCAAGTTTTTCCGTCAAAAAATTGCGTTCTACATGATAGAATTTGTTCCTGTTTTTTTTAAATGTATGTAAATCAACAGAATTTAAATCTCATATATAATTGTATATAATCGTCCTGGACATAGATTTTGAATGAAATAAGGATAGCAATACATTTACTGAATTACTAAGTAGAGTAGATTGTACATCCGCTCTCAACTTCCATAAATAAATGAAAAAGTTTTCATGATGCGAAACAATCTTGTTAAATTACATAATAATTTTAGACAAACATGATATTACTACATATTATGGGCACATTTGTCATGTGATAATGTCATGTAAGAACATCATACCATTCTATTACATGTACAGAACGTGGCAGCAGTCACAATTATTCAAAGTTTTAATTGTACCCGACTGTACCTTTTCAAAGGCTATCCACCTTTTCACATGCTCCAATTGGATTGAGTGTTTATATGAACACATATATTTATAATCCTTCCTCAATTTAATCGGTTATTTATTTATTTGAAAACAATTATTTTTTATAGCAAAAAACTTGCCAATTTATTTATTGATATCATAACTTTCTTTTCTTAAAATTAAAATGAGAATTTATGTCAAATCGAAGGTATAGATAATCGAAGGAGAAGTGACACTAAAGAAATGGTAATCTGTCCAACAGACCCTTAACGCGAAGATGGTTACACGTTTATATTTTCATACATGAGAGTTTCGGATTTTTTAGCTTAATGTATAAGCATCATGATTTGAGTGATTGTGATTAACTCATTGCAGAGGTAAAAGAAGACATTCATCCTAACATAATTATTTGTTTTCCAACTTGATCTATAAGTATCACATATTCTTCCAGTATTTGTGTTCGATCACTTATACACAAGAGGAAAGAAGATATATTATTTGTTGATCTGACGATTATAATATCAACACGTCTTAAGAGTATGCAGTAAAGCTACTAGTATTTTGTCTATATAAGTGTTATCAAGATCTTTAATTTCCATAATTAAATAACTGTATAGAATACAGCATTTATAATTTCGACTACATAAGAGTTGTCGAAGTTTGAAAATTAAAGTTGAATTTTAGAGTAAGCTCTAAGAATTTTTATTTTGTCTGTATGAATGTTATCTATTATAAGGTTTGTTTAAATAGAGGAAAAAAAGTTTAGTTTATCCTTGAGAAAATTGTTTCGCTATTTGAAGGAGACGAGGTCTGAGATTGACGATAGTGAGGAATTAGTGTTAAGAGTCGAAGTTTTTGAAGGAATTAGTGTTATTTTGGGTATTCTATGTTTGAGAAGGTTCAGGAATTATAGAAAGAGTTGTTTTTTATGAGAATTGTGTATTTGAAATTGTTTTTTAAAAATTTTTTTGAGTGAGAGGCGCACTTTTGGAAGTCGAACTTGGTGTGCGATGGTGAAATTGGATGTCAGTTTTTTTTCTTCAAATAGATTTGTGGTAGATAGTGTTATAATTAAGATAGTGAAATGCACTATTAATGATAAAAATTATTTACTTACATATTTAGTAATTGTTGGTTGAAATAGTCGAGGTTTTTCTTCCAGAGGCTCGTTTCTGGTTCTCGTCTCCAAGTTTTTTCTGAAAGAAAGAAGCAAAGCATATGTCACAAAGTAAGGATACTTTATTTGGCAAAAGGAATTGGTAGAATTATTAATTTAAATTGATTTTTGGTACTTATCTGAGTTTTGTGGTAGTTGAATGAGAGTCCGTAATGTTGATATTGGAGTTTCACTTATTCCCAGGAACTGAATAACTTTCAGTAGTTTTTGGCACTGTACACTTGTAGAGGAGACACTGAAGATTATTTTTAGTACGGGTTTCGAGGTTCTACGTGATTATTTAAACATTTTTAGTTTGTGTAAACTTGACTGTATATGCGCGCGTGAGGTTAGCCAGCCTAGTACTGAAAGACACCAATATATGTATACAGGTGCAGGGAGACAAAGCATAAGCAACGAAGATAGACTCTAATAGAAGCCCAAAGCCCTATGCTGAAGTGAGGCTACCCCGGCGTAGTACTTACCCCGAGATTGGGATGGCGGGTGTGTCTTGTTCTAGGTCCCGCCGGTCACAGTAGGCATCCGGTCGATAACGTATCGATCCGAGTGCTTAGTACCTACCATTATCGACCCTAGCGCTAAAACGATGGTAACAACTCGTCGCACGCATATATACACAAGTACCTTATTTAACACGTAAATACAAAATCTTTTAACGCAATTTAAAACGCAAATGCACTTTTCTCCAAACCCTTACCCCCCAAACCCCCAACAGGGGGGCAAAATACATATGCGACATCAACACTAAACTAATCATCGATAGTGTTAGTCGGGTGGGCTAAGTATCGGACTTGTAATCTTTTTGATCAGGGTTCGCATCCCGGTACTAATTTTTTTTTTGCTATTGCAGGTAAGTATTTTTTATTGCATTAATTAATAAAGTCATTTTTTTATTGAAACCATTATTTTTATCAAAAAAGTAAAAATAAACATAATATATTTTTGTACTTAACAGTTTTATAGAAGTATTCAACTTAAAATTATCATGCATTTTTTTTAATTTGATTTATTTTTAAAACTTAAAATCAGTATTTTTAAATATAAATTATCATTGATTCTTTACATAATAAAACAAATTATTGCAAAAAATACTAAATATATTTGATGATTTATTTCATTAAAAATTATTTTTACTATACATAATTAGGATAACAAAACGAAAATATACGTACGTATTTAAAGCTATATTCTCACAATACATTATTTAAAAAAACGAGTAACTTTTAAAACAATATTTAAATAATATTTAACAAACAAAAAATATTAATATTATAAATATTCATAATAGTAATTTGAGTCATTTTTTAACAGGTTTCCACGCCACCAGGAGGTACTGTTAACAGCGTGTTGGACATTTTTTTTTATTTTATTTGGAAACAATGCAAAAATTTTTTTGAAAATAATTATATACAATTTCACGGTACTAGAAATGGTACATATTTATTTATAAAAAATAATTTATAATAATTCCAAATAAAAATTGTGGAGTCCATCGCTATCCTTCAGGGAAAAAACATGTAAATTAATTTAATTTAAATAATCATTGAAATTTAAAAAGTTTTTTCCGTAAAGGTAGCCCTACTAAAAACCACAAATATCCTCGGCTGGATCTTGATGTGGATCTATAATACAGAAAAATATGAATTAATTAAATGTACTTATAATTATCTATAATGCCCCTTTTTTCTGAAATTTACATAAAATAATTTTAATTAAATCTTACAACTAACTATGCGACTGATTACGCGCGTATTACCATAGGCTAAGCATCTACGTTGACATAAGCCTCATAAACCATTTTTTTATGAAGCTTATAGTCAAAATAAAATGAAGGAAACCCTCAAAGAAGGCCCTTGTGGCGCCTAACCCACATTAGCGTCTGATAATACCATGACCCGTCGTAGGCAGTTTTCTAGCAGCTCAGGAACAAAAAAAAAAGCTGAAAGAAAAACGTAATAGAATTGGGCCATTCACTTAATTATTACAAGTTAAAAATCATAAATAATAACTAAATTAATTAATCTAAATTACAAAGAAGCTATATCTGCTCTGGAACACTTGGACGTGGACTGAAACGTAATATTTTATTAATTAACACTACTAATTAGTTAATTTACACAACTTCTTATTAGGTTTTGATGCAGTTGCAGAACCTGATCGTTTGTTAACTTTGAAATCTCTATAATCTTTCGTAAGCCATTTGACGTGATTAAAAATACATGTCTTAAGGAAAAGTTTAATAACAGACTGTCGATGGCTTAAGCAAGATTTGCTACTAAAAAATTGACTCTGAGAATTAGCAGAAATTTGTTCTTTAATTAAGTTATGCAAAAATTCTAAAAGGTTAGGAAGGTGACATGACTGGAAAAATTCTTTTTCATAAATTGTATACATGAATAATACATCTGCAAAGAAATTATCTGTTGGAACTTTCAAACTTCCAAAAGGTACTCCTTGTAAGGAAGGATATGCTTTCCAGAGTAAAACAAGATCTGCCGTTGAATCTAACACTTTATCATTGTTAATATAATATTTTTCACATTCATCACATGGAAGCTTATTTAAAGATTTAAAAGCGAGATAACCTGCAACGTATTTTTTACTACTTTTTTCGAGAATTGAGACTTGCTCTTGCTTGTTATCATTATCTACTTGATTTTCATTATTTTGCTGCAGGTTATCTTCAACTATTAACTGAGCATCTCTACGAATAAACCATTACTCGATTCTTTGGTTTATGGCAAAGGTTTTAGCATCATTTTTTTCGCTAATGGCATTTTCGTCAAGTTTATTAAAATCGGAAATGAGTAAACGAGCTTCATCTGGCTCACAATTTGTTCCAACAGGCGGTACGAGCAAAGTAATCATTAAAGCATATTGTAAATTTCTACGAAATTGCATAACTGTTGGATTGTTGTTGTGTCCAGATCGCGATCTCATTGTTCCAAAAAAATTTTCAATTTTGTCTTGATTTAAACGTGAAGTTAGCAAATATGACAAATTTTCAGATTTTAATTGACTCCATAATTCTAATATACCATTTATTGTTAAATCAAACTGTTAAAACAATCCGGATTTTTACTGTCTGACATTTTCCATTGTTCAAGCCAAGGAATAACGTCACGTAAACATTTTTCTACTTGAGGATTTTCTTCGGATAGGCCACGCTTTAAAGGGTTCCTATCACTAGAGCTTCGAGCATTAAGGCAGTCAAAAATGTCGTTTAATTTTTTACAAAAGTTACCAGTTGCGAATGACGTTGGATTTTTTAAACAACCAGAAGTAGCACCTGTCATTAAACCCACAGAAACTGAATTACTAAAAATTTGTGTGGCCAAACTAACGTTCATTTTTTCAAAGTTATTGGGATTTAAATGCCGGTCTGTTAATTTAGGTGCTATCTTGCAAGATCTGAATCGCTCGATTTCTCTTAAATCACGAATGGCACTCCAAGAAATTCTATCATCGTTAATAACTATATCAGATTTCATTAAATTATTTCTAATACATTTAAAAATATGTGGCCCATCAAAAGCAAAAGTAACCTTGCGGCTATTAAATTCTACAAATGGATGATTTTTATCTATGCCTAAAAGTGAAATTGCCTTTTGGTTCGTAGCTCCTTGGTCACAAACCATATGCCGCACTTTAAAGCCTACCTCTTCCGTTATTTTTAAAACATCAGAAATAATTGTTTGCAATATATCTCCCGAGACTGGACCATCTATCGGAAAAAAACATTAAAGGCTGCTTCCAATCGTAAGTTAAACCAGTTACTAAAAATACTAAAACCGATTTTGCCATGGACCCTTTCCGTCCGCCATAACTAGCTAAATCATGATAACCTTCGATATAATCTTCTTTCAAATTATATTCAAGTCCTGAACGTATACTCATTTCGTCCCACATTATAACCGCGTCTTTCTCAAATTGACATTTTCCCTCTAATTTAATTTTTAACTGTTTTAAAAGTTCTTCGTTTCTACCCGGTTTCAAATCAATGACGTTAACCCACTTTTGAATCAAAGATATGCAAGGCAAAGAATGATTTTGTGAATCTTTTAAATACTTGTATGCTTTCGGAGACTTATAGTACAATCCTAAAGCAATCTGCTTCTCAGTCTCATTCCATTGCCTTTGCTTATCATGATTTAGCTGCATTTCAAAGTATGATTTTACATTTTCATTTAAATAATGTGATGCACCATTAAGAATTTCTGCTTTTGACAAACGCGATTGTCCCTGCCTCTTACGCCTTTCTAACCTGACCAATTTCTGTTTTAAAGATTTGTTCTCTCGTTGAAGTTTTAAATTTTGTAATTTCAATTGTTGCAAAGAACTAAGCGATGATTTTACTGGACGTTTATTTTTTTTGTTTTGGTGCACCATTACAAACAGAATTTAAAGAATTTACTAAAGGAATGTCATCAGACTGTTCGTTAATAAAATCAAAATTTAAGGTAGCACTAGATTCAATTTGGCTTTCTCTGTCACTTACGTTAGGAGTTACACTGGAAGTAGTAGAAGATATTTCTGAGCTTAATAAGGAGTTGTTTAAATTAAGCTTTGGGACAGTATTAGGCTTTAGTATTTTTCTAGTACTGCCACAAATAAAATCTGAATTTAAAAAATGCTTGCTGCATAACCTTTTTCTTCTAGCTTCTTAAGACCTGCATCGCTGTCAGATAACTTGGAAAGGTCATCATCTTGAATAGCCTCTAACCATTTCTTCAGGCTAAGAATTAAAAAATAAATTCTAAGTTTAACATATTCAATTTACATTATAGCTAATTTTCTACTTTCAGAATTTTATATGCATTTAAAAATTTTGTATATTACTTTAAGATGCAGTTTTCCATTGAAATTGTTTATAACTTTGTAAAATAAAGTTTTACATAATTACGTTTCATTATATTTGAAAAAGCATGAAAATACTTTGCTCAGTACCATTTTTACGCTAATTGTCATTTTTACGCACGTGAATACCCAACCACGTTCGTATACATATGTACTATTCACATATATACACACATATATTGCTAAAAAAAATCGGTGAAATTCTTAACAAAATAAACCACTTTGTATTCTTTTGCTCAGCGCCATATTTTTACGCGCGTTGATACACCGACTATACGTTTGCATAAATATACATCATTCACTCATATACGTACATTGCTAAAAAAATTATTGAATTCATATACGTACATTGCTAAACAAAAGAATTGAATTCTTAACAAAATAAACCGCATTATATTATTTTGCTCAGCGCCATTTTTACACACGATTTTTATTCGAATACACCGACCACGTTCGTATATATGGGCAGAAAAGTGGCATGTGGCATGTAGCCACTTCCTACTGCCGTATTTAAACTTTATCGAATCGGCAAGTACACAAAAATATACTAAATGTCTTAATAAATAACGATACTTAATTAAGTCATTCAATTAAAAATGCTTTAATGGTTGCAGTAAATATAGTTTAAATGTCATCTCCGTGACGTATCTCCAGAGAGAACGTTGATAATCAAAATACTGCGTAGGGCTTCAAATATGCAAGTAGGCTCTCGCTAAATAGCCCAATTTTTGAAAGGGGGATATTATTAAAAATTTCCTTTAGAATTTATTATATATATATATGTAATAAATATCAATTTTTCCTTCGTTTCAGTTTAATTATTATAAAAATTGAATTTTCGTATTTTGAATTTTGTGCCTTTTTGCGGCCGGTTTTGTCACGCTGATGGCTATAACACCACCGGAGTTAATGATTTTAAACCTTTGTAACGCAAATTCAAATATTTTATATACGAGTTGAATTTTGCGGTATTTTTATAATGGTCTTTTTGCACTAATTTCATGTGGAAAAAAAAATTTCACCTTCGTACCACTAGTTATTGCGGTGGTAAGCCAATTTATTCATTACTTCGATGTGGTAAAAATGCTGTAAATGTAAAGACTAGCACGTGGATCGTCTCAAAATTTTGTTCAAATGTTTTTCTGTTCAACGATAGCGAAATAAGTTTTCTCGGCTCACCGCCATTTTTACGCGCGCGAATAATATAGCGAGGCAAGAGAGAGAGAGAGAGAGAGAGAGAGAGAGAGAGAGAGAGAGAGAGAGAGAGAGAGAGAGAGAGAGAGAGAGAGAGACGGACACTCATCGAATACACTTCGTATTTACACACATTGTTCGCGCAAATACATACACATACACGCATGTACTTGCATGTAAACTAGCTTTTTATTTTTATAACTACAGTAACAACAGCCATAAACTTACATTGCAGTAAATGTTACAGGAAACCGATGGAATGACAAAGAGGGATCATTCACCTTTCGACTGTTACAGTGCTTTAAAGCACACTTGTTTGCTATCGGCATCCTAAATACTTATGAACTAATAAACTAATGCATTAACACAAAAAAAACGCGATACTAACACACAAAAACTTCTCGGTATAGAAAGAATTGTTTAATTTGTAGTAACAACAGCAAGACTTGTACCGTGCACGCATCTGCTGTGTTCACGATCGAACTAATGACTCGCGGTTAAAAACAATCGGCTATCATCTCGCATGTAAACATATAGAGTATACATAAGCGACGATCAGCGCGCCTTTTTTTAGTTTGTTCGAATTAGGGCAATTCAAATATCCTTTTTTTCATCATGAATCGTAATAAGAATATTGTTATAGATTGTTATCATTATTAACGCCTGATAACAGAAATAAAATAATCTTTTTACAGTCCAGCGACTTAATTCAATGGGATTATGAGCAATTGCTTATGCATTGTAAGACTTTGTATGTTTAAAATTCAAAAATATGTAAAGCTAATAATAAATGTAAACAAATATTTGACAATAATGTTAAATATAAAAACGTTAATTTTATTTTTACTCTATTTGTAAAAAAAAAACTACACAGTAGTATAAAATATATCTATTAATTTTTTTACTACACAGTATGTAGTAAAAATAATTAACATTTTTATGCTTAACATTATTGTCAAATATTGGTTTATATTTATTATTAACTATTTACGTATTTTTGTATTTTAAACATACAAAGTCTTACAGTGCATAGCATTCTATGTACTATACAATATTATTAAAATATATATATTTTAAAAATATATCTATTACTGCATTAATTAATGCAATAAAAAAATACTTACCTGCAATAGCAAAAAAAAAATTAGTATCGGGATGCGAACCCTGATCAAAAAGATTACAAGTCCGATACTTAGCCCACCCGACTAACACTATCGATGATTAGTTTAGTGTTGATGTCGCATATGTATTTTGCCCCCCTGTTGGGGGTTTGGGGGTAAGGGTTTGGAGAAAAGTGCATTTGCGTTTTAAATTGCGTTAAAAGATTTTGTATTTACGTGTTAAATAAGGTACTTGTGTATATATGCGTGCGACGAGTTGTTACCATCGTTTTAGCGCTCGGGTCGATAATGGTAGGTACTAAGCACTCGGATCGATAGGTTATCGACCGGATGCCTACTGTGACCGGCGGGACCTAGAACAAGACACACCCGCCATCCCAATCTCGGGGTAAGTACTACGCCGGGGTAGCCTCACTTCAGCATAGGGCTTTGGGCTTCTATTAGAGTCTATCTTCGTTGGCATAAGTAGGAAAAGTTACTAGAAGAGAGTTGGCACTAGTGTTTGAACTAGAGGGTAGTCATTTTGAGCGCGAAGATTTGAATTTGAAAATAGTACTTAGAGAATTTTGAATGTTTTTATTCATAGGGAAAATTAATATTTTATTATAATAATTAATAATAATATTTTTGAATAATAAATAATTATTTTATGCGTATAATATTGATATATTTTTATGATTTTTATATATTTTATGATTTATTTTTGAATGTGTAGTATACAAAGGGTATACTAATAACAATAATAATAATAATAATAATTAATATTTATAATATATTCCATAATATAATGTTATTTGAAATATTTTTGTTGTTAATAAGGGAGTTATTTAGGTAATAATTTTTATAATTGTAGGATTTCTATTGTTTTTTTGGGAAATTGATTTGAGTGTAATAATTATAGATTATTGAAGTTCTTTTGAATTATTTAATTTAATTAATTGTGTTTTTTTTTGGATAATAATAGAGTTTTTGCAATTGAATATTTATTGTTTTGAATATTTTTGGTGTTGTTTAAAGTAGAATATTTAAGAAAATATAGATATATTGATGAATTTTATTTGAATTGGTAGTGTTTTTTTTTTTGAAGCATTGTTTAGGGTGTTTTAGGAATTTTAGTTATCAGTGTATAGTTTATTAACTTGGTCAAGATGACGGGTACAGGAGCAGGTGATACAACGGGTTTGGATGCTACGAGTACGGCATTGATCAATGGGTTGACGAATTCTTTCACATTAATGAATGTGATGAGTGGTATTCCTAGTTTTGATGGGAAACACACAAGTTTGAGAAATTATATTCAGGATTTAAGAAATGCCAATGAATTGGTGACAGATTCAACGAGGCCACAGTTTATGAGACGAGTGTTACAAAGGATAACAGGACCAGCGAAGAAGAGTTTAAACAATAAAGAATTCAGAAATGTGGATGAGTTGATAAGGCATCTGAAGCAGAGATTTGGTCCAGGAAGGGATTTTAGTTATTATAATAATAAAATACAGAGTATTAGAATGAGGCAACAAGACACAGTGGGCGATTTTTACGATGAATTAAATGTGTTGTTGAGTGGAGCAAGAAGTGTTTTGAGGGAATTGTATGGTGATGATTACAATGAAAATATGATGGAGCCTACGCAGAAGGTGGCAATTGATAATTTTATCAGAGGATTACATCCAAGGTTATCAGATAAAGTGGATGCAGCGAAGCCAGCTACTTTAACAGCAGCATATGAAGAAGCAGTGAGACTTGAAGCTAGAATGGAAGCGAAAATAATTCCGGATACGAGACCTTATAAAGGCAGAGGTCATGATAATTATCACAATAATGACAAAAATTTTCATCAACAGTTTAATAGGAATCATAATGAGCCAATGCATGGATTTGGAATGAATTATGTTGGATATTTGGAGGCTAAGACAGCAGAAGAGCAACAAAATAGTGGGGGTAAATGGCAGAATGAAGGTCAATATGGTAATAATACTTATGGGCAACAGCAGCAGAATTTTAGAGGTAGAGGAGACTACAGTAATTATCGTGGAGGTTATGGTAGTTTTAGAGGAAATTTCAATAATTCATATGGAGGAAATAATAATCAAGTTGGTGGTGGTAATAACTATAGAGGTAAATATAACAGTTATAGAGGAGGTTTTAATAATTATAGAAGTAATAATGATAATAATTTTAGAGGTAGAGGTGGATATGGTAATCATAGAGGTGGTGCAAATCAAGGTAGCAGAGATTGGAATTCTTGGAATAGTGAAGGTAATAGTGGATATAATAGGAGATTGTTTAATCCTCAAACGGGTAATTTTAATAATTATGTGCAGAGATATCCAGATCAAAGAGAAAATGATCACAGATTACAACAAAATTGGAGAATTCAAGGTCAAGGAGGAGAAGGGAATTCTGGTCATTTAAACTACCAGGAGGCTCGTCAAGACAGAGTGGCGAGCCTATCACCAAAAGCATTGGAGCAGAAGCAACAGCAACGACAAGAACAGGCGAGGAATTTAGAAGTCAAAAATTATCAGCAACAAATAGAGTGTTAATGCAACAGAAAGGGAAGCAACAAGCACCAGTTATGTCTATTTTAACGGGGCACAATCAGCAGAGTCATATGGTTCAGCCTACAAGACAAGATTTGGAGAATATTTTAAGGAAAAGGATAGAGTAACTGCTGTGCGAATTCATGTACCAATTGGGACAGTAAGACCGTGGGTAACGTTTATGGTTGATTGTGGAGCTGGTGTGAATTTGATTAAATTGACAGTTTTAGATAAAGATATGCCTATTGATACAGATGATGTTATCGGTTTAGGAGGAATAACGAATCAAATTATCTATAAATTGGGTTCAGTTTATTTGAAAATTAGGAATTCAATTGTGAAGTTTAATGTGGTGTTGGATGAGTTTCCAATTTCCAGTGATGGTATTTTGGGGAGGAGTTATTTGAGACAAGAAGAAGCTGTGATTTCTTATTATAGTAATACATTGATGGTGGCAGGAGATGTGATGAATCCAATACCATTTTTAATGGAGAATGAAGAGGAAGTGAATGGAGATCAAAGGTTGTAATCAAAGGAGTTGGTGAGTGTGAATAACGTAGATGAAAGGATTGGTAATCAGATGATTAATTCAGATAAAATGGTTTATAATATCAAAGCGAGAACGAGGCAAGTTATACAGATTAATTTATTACACAGTGATTTGAAAGAAGGTTATGTTTCCAGGATAGATGTTGGTAATGAGGATGTGTTTTTGGGAGAAGGAGTAGTAATTAATGAAAATGATACTTGTAAGATTTTGGCTATAAATACGGATGAAAAGGATGTGACAATAGAAGTGAATTCTAGGGAGTTAATACCATTTGATACAGAAGCTAATTTCTTGTAAGAACCTGATAGTGAGTTTGAAGGTAAAAGAATTGTAGATAATGTGGAGAGGCTACGAAGGGTTAAGGAAGTGGTTAGACGACAGCACTTGAATAAAGAAGAATTACAGATAGTTGATGGTATATTGGAAGATTATTTGGATAGGTTCTTATTGCCAGGAGATAAATTGCCTTGTACGGATATGATTCAACATTATATATTTTTGGAGGACAATGTTCCAATCAATACTAAACAATATAGGCATCCGCCGAAGCATAAACAAGTGGTGAAAGAGAGTGTTGAAAAGAAGTTGAAGGATAAGATTATAAGAGAATCGAATTCACCGTGTAATTCTCCGATATGGATTGTGCCGAAAAAACCAGATAGTCATGGTAATCCGAGGTGGCGTATGGTTATTGATTTTAGAGAATGGAATAAGAAGACTATTAGAGATGCTTATTCGTTACCAAATATTGCTGATATTATGGATCAATTAGGAGGAGCAATTTATTTTTCGATTTTTGATTTGGCGAGTGGTTTTCAGCAAATTCCTATGGCACCAGAGGATTGTTACAAAACAGCTTTTTCAACAATTAATGGACATTATGAGTATACACGCATGCCAGAAGGTTTAAAAAACGCAACTGCAACGTTTCAGAGGTTGATGGAGAAGGTTTTAAGAGGGTTACAGAATATAGAAATGCTGCTATATTTGGATGATATAATTGTTTACAGTAGAGATTTGTCTGAGCATGAATCGAGAAGTAGGAAATTAATGGAGAGATTGAGAGAGGCGAAATTGGTATTACAACCTGATAAGGTGGAGTTTTTCAGGACAGAAGTTGCGTTTTTAGGTCATATCATTAGTGCGAGAGGGATAGAACCGAATCCGCAGAAAGTGGAGGCAATTACAAAGTTGACAACACCGAAAAGTGCTAAAAGTGTGCGAGAAATCTTGGGTATGTTTGGTTATTATAGGAAATATATTAAAGATTTTGCAGTGATTCAAAGGACAATGAGGAATTTGGTGAAAAATTGTGTGAAATTTGAGTGGACAGAAGATTGTGAAAAGAGTTTTCAAACTTTGAAGCAGTGTTTAATAAATCCGCCTATTTTACAGTTTCCAGATTTTGAAAAGGAGTTCATTTTAACAACTGATGCTTCAGATATAGCGATTGGGGCAGTTTTGAGTCAAGAGAAAGATGAATTTGAGCATCCTATTCAGTTTTTATCGAGAACATTAACTAAAGCTGAGAAAAATTATTCAACAACTGAGAAAGAGTGTTTAGCAGTGTTATATGCGTTACATCAGTTTAGACCATATTTGTTGTGTAAAAAGTTTACATTGGTTTGTGATCATGAACCTTTGAATTGGATGCATACGAGAAAAGATCCAGGACAAAGACTTATGAGATGGATGTTTAGGTTTACGGGATATGAATATACTTTTAAATATAAGCCAGGAAAGTTGAATAAGAATGCAGACGCTCATTCGAGGAATCCACCAGAGATTAGCGAAGAACAGATCAATAAAAATTTACCGGGTATTAAGATGATGATAATTGAAGAAAAAGATGATTCTGATAATGATAAGGGAAAGAGTATTGTATCATCGGTGAAGAGCAAAATTTTTAATAGGAATAGAGTACAATCTGAAGTTGAAGATGTGAAGAGATCGAGAGGTAGACCTGTAGGAGCGAAAACTAATAAAATGGCACCAGAATTAGATCATAGTGTTATAGCTCAGAGAACTAGAAATAAGGCACAGGTGACATCTAAAGTTGCAGAAATCTAGTGATTTGAGGGATAGTGATAGTGAGGGCACAGATGTTTCAATGAAAGTGAATTCATCGAGAGGGAGATTGAGTACAACAGCATTGCCATCCACAGGGATTTATAGTAGTGAAAAGGAAAAATCAACTTTGAAAGATCCGAGGTATAGTGGAACTAGAATGGAGAAAACAACAGATGTTTCAGATGTAGGGAGTAGTGATACCGATGAAGGTGAACAAAATAGAACCGTGAGGAATATTGGAATAGATGTTAGTGAAGTTAGTCAATCTGAGAATAGAGTCATTACAGAAAGTAAAGGTGAACGGAGTGTTTCTATTAGGACGAGTTTGAGTAGGAAAGAAGTGGAAGAAGCTAGTAGGAGATTAGAAGAGAGTATGGCTAAACATCAAAATGAGGAGGTTGAAGTAGAAGAGAAAAATAAAGATTATGATATACCAATTACACATTTTTCAGATGATGAAGAAGTGGATGATGAAATGAGGTTTAGATTGCATGAGTTGAATCCACATTATGGTACTGTTCAAATGGATGAAGTTTTGGGAGAGAGAGTTAGAGAATTGATAGATAGAACACAGGAGAAAGTACAGAAGAGACTGGATAATGTGAGAGATTCTTTGTCAGATAGAGATACGTCGGCAACGAGTGAAATTATGATATTTCCGCCCAGAGGAAGAATTTCAGAAAAAACGAAAATAGGTGATATAAAACCGCAAGCGAAGAGTACACCAGGTAAATTGGGGAATGTTGGTAGAGGTGTTGGTGTCCTTACTGATGTGAGTGAGAATGGGGAGAATATGTATAATATTGAGTATTCGAAACCAGCGGAGGATACGTTACCTGTGATAATAATGCCAGATGTGAATGATTTGAATGATTTGAATAGATATGATAGGGGAGAGTCTGATGAAGGAAAGAGAGAATATGATACAATTGAGGAAAGGTCAGTAGATTCAGTGAAAGGTAGTAATGTGTTGAGTGTGAGGGATTGTTTAACGTATAAGAGGGATAATGTTGTGCATTTTATAACTAGAGATTGTGAAGCGGATACATCAGTGACGAGATTGTTGAATGACATTGGTGCAATAGATTTGTTTAATTTAAAGAAGAAGAAACCTTTTGTGGGTCAAATATTGATAACACCGTATAAAAAGTATAATGTTTATTCTTTAGTAGTGAAGGAAAAGCAGTTTAGTGTGATAACTTTGGAGAATGCGAATAAATGTTTGGATAATTTGAGGAGAGTTTTGTGTCATAGACATGTTGAGAGTTTTAGAATTTCTAGGAAAGGTGATTTGACAGATATGTCGGAGCCTGGATTGATGAGTGAGTTATTGAAGAGACATTTTGATAATACGAATATTACTGTAACAGTTGTTATGGAAAAGTAGAGTTACCTGCTGAAAAGGATAGGAAAAGGATAATAAGTGCTTTACATGATAGTTTGACAGGAGGGCATAAAAGGATTAATCAAACTTATCAGAAGATAAGGGAGAGATTTTATTGGCCAGGTATGAGGAATGATATACAGAATTATATAAGGAAGTGCAGTGGTTATCAAGAACAAAAGATTGAGAGGTTCAAGATAAGGGAGCCGATGATAATAACGGATACACCAATTGAAGCGTTTGATAAGGTTTCAATTGATACGGTGGGAAAATTGAGCATAACACCGAGTGGGAATCAACATTTATTGACTATGCAGTGTAATTTGACCAAGTATTTGATTGCAATTCCAATTAAAAATTTATGTGCGACCACTATTGAAGATGCTTTAGCGAGGCATTTGATTTGTAGATTTGGGGCACCGCGAGCAATTTTATCAGATAGGGGTACTAGCTTTTTGACGGATATAGTAGAGTCAATGTTGAAAATTTTTAAAATAGATCATTTAAAAACATCAGGTTATAGACCGCAAACGAATGGTTCTTTAGAGAGGAGTCATGCGCCGGTGGTTGAGTTTATTAGGATTTATTCTCAAAAATATGATGATTGGGATAAGTTAGCGCCTTTTGCTACATTTACTTATAATACGAGTGTTCATACGGCTACGAATTTTACCGCCTTTTGAATTAGTTTTGGGAGAGTGGCGCGTTTTACCAATTAAATTCCGTCGGATGAAAAATTGAGAACTTATCATATTTATATTAGGGATTTAGTGTTGCGGTCTAAATGAAATGAAAATTTTAGCGGGAGAGAAACAGATTGTAGAAAAATTAAATCAAAAGAGAGATATGATAAGAAAGTTAAAGAGTTTAAGGGTAAAGTAGGGGGATATGCTCGTATTGTTAAGGAAGTGAGGAATAATTAATTTGAACCGTTGTAGGAGTCAACCTTTGAAAATTGTGGAGTTTGTTGGGAGAAAGAATGTAATATTGGAGTATCCTGATGGGAGGCGAATTAGGAAGCATATTGATAAATTAAAGGTTGCAGAGGAGGATCATAATTTTGATGAATCAGAATTTTCTGGTTATTAATTATAATATAATTACAGGATGAAGTGTTTAGTTGGAATGTTTATATTACTGAGTGTGATGAAGACCATGAATATTGGACCTGTATTTCAAAATGAAATATTGACCTCGAATCCTGGAATTTATTTTGAGAAATTGGGAAATGTTCGAACAGAACGTGCTTTTTGGAAGATTAAAATCTTCATTAAAGTGGATGAATTTTTATCATTTCATGGACCTGTGAAACATTATAAGGAGTTAATGGAGGAATGTTCACAATTTGTAGACCAAACCAAATGCAGAAGTGCATTGGATGCAGATATAATTGAATTGAAAGAACTTGATGGACCAAAAGCTGGACTCTGAGGCGTCTGGTCTGGCTGAACCGATTTTAGATCAGATACTGCGAGACATTTCAGACGCTCAGGCATTGCAGAATCAAGGTCAGTCTGAGGGAGGACTGCAGGACGAGGCCAGAGCTTTGCCTGTATCGGTTGGAGA
>JACCIB010000381.1:0-167422 GCA_018906965.1 Philotrypesis tridentata
CACGAGCTTCTAGCAAAAACCTTCAACAATTCTCCAATAAAGGTAACAATCTGCTATGGAAAAGTAGAACTACCATTGAAAAAAGAAAGGAAACAAATTATAGCAAATTTACATGACAGCCTAACCGGTGGTCACAAAGGTATCAACCAAACATATCGCAAAATCAGAGAACGATATTATTGGCCAGGAATGCGCAATGACATTCAAAATTACATAAAAAATGCGAAAGTTGCCAAGAAAAGAAAATTGAACGATTCAACACAAGACAACCAATGATTATCACAGACACACCAATAGAAGCTTTTGACAAAGTCTCGATTGACACAGTCGGCAAATTAAGACAAACGCCATCAGGTAATTGCCACTTACTAACAATGCAATGCAACCTAACAAAGTATTTGATTGCCATACCAATTAAAAATCTGAATGCAACCACCATCGCAGATGCACTGGTCAAGCATTTAATTTGTCAATTTGGAGCACCAGGAGCAATACTCTCAGATAGAGGAACAAGTTTCCTATCAAGTATAGTAGAAACAATGTTGCAAATTTTCAAAATAAATAGATTAACAACATCAGGTTACCGACCACAAACAAATGGTTCATTAGAAAGAAGCCATGCACCACTAGTAGAATTCATAAGAATATACTCAGAGAAATACGATGATTGGGACAAATTAGCTCCATTTGCCACCTTCAAGTA
Source organism: Philotrypesis tridentata (assembly GCA_018906965.1). Lineage (NCBI taxonomy): Eukaryota > Metazoa > Arthropoda > Insecta > Hymenoptera > Pteromalidae > Philotrypesis > Philotrypesis tridentata. The sequence goes on from JACCIB010000381.1 coordinate 704, forward strand.
TAATACAAGTATTCATGCCGCAACAAATTTTACACCATTTGAATTAGTATACGGAAAAACTGCACGTTTTCCAATCAAAATACCATCTGATGAAAAACTTCGCACATACAATGTTTACATCAGAGACCTAACACTTCGTCTAGACGAAATGAAAGTATTAGCAGACGAAAGACAAATAAAAAACAAAATAAAGTCGAAAGAAAGATACGACAAGAAAATAAGAAAGTTTAAAGGCAAAATAGGTGGATATGCACGTCTAATCAATGAGCCAAGAACAAGCAAATTTGATGCCTACCGAAACAAACCGCTGAAAATCATCGAATTTGTTGGTAGAAAAAATGTCATTTTAGAATACCCCAATGGCAAAAGAATTAGAAAACATATTGACAAACTCAAGGATGTACACACAAAAACTGATGAATCAGAATCAGAAAACAATTCTGATTAGCTTTCATTTGTGTTACAGATGATTCACCTCTCAATTCAATTCATCTTCATCATCATCAGCCTACCAGGCTTAATTGCAGAAAAATTACATTCAATGGAATCATTATCGCCAAACCCTGGCATTTATTATGAAAAAACAAATACAGTAAAAATAATTAGAACAAACTGGAAAGTCAACATAGTCATTGACGTTGACCAATTCTTGGATATGCATATAACCTATCACAATCTCACGTTGAAGTATACAACAAATGCATTACAGTCATAGAAGAACATAAATGCAAAAATGCTCTAGGCACTGATCTGCTAGAATTAAAACAACAAAATCTGGCAGAATTAAGAAAAACAATTAAAGACACCATCACCGCTTTAGGTCAAGTAGAATATCCTAACTCGAAATACCCTTCGAGTATCAGGATGAAAAGAATGGTACCCCTAGGATTTATAGGATCCATAAGCAAATCACTGTTTGGTCTTGCAACAGAGGATGACATTCACAATGTCAACCAGAACATTGATCAATTGTTCCAAGATCAAAAACAAGTAATACATTTAGTAGACCAGAATACGCACATAATAGCAACAAAGTTTGAAGAATTATACAAAATAACAAAAAATCACCAAACCAACCTAGAAAGTTTCGAAAAATCACTTACTAAAGTAATAACAAATGTACTAAAAGAAAGTGAACAAATGAAATACCTAGTAGAAATAATGCTCTATGTCAAAAGATTAGACATGACCATTGACCACATTACAAAAAGTCATGAAAAATTACTTGACATACTAAGTAAGATAAAAAATGGCAAAATTCACCCAGAAATACTCTCGAACAATATTCTGCAAGAAATAAACACAGATATCAAAAGAGTGAGTAAGGACATGAATTTACCAATACCTTCTGAACACATGAGAACAGAAGAAATAATTAAAATTTCCAAAATTGATGCACTACATCAAAATGGAAAGACAATAATAATCCTACATTTACCATTAGTGGATCACACAGAATATCAACTATACAAAATGCACCCCATTGCGATACCACAATGGTATCATAACACTAGTTTGGGAATGGCTCACATAAAGCCATCTCATACTCATATTGCCACAACAATAGATCAAACGAAATACATAAAATTCAATGAAAACCGATTAAACAAATGTTTAACCACCCATTATGCACAAATCTGCCCGATCCTTGGTCCGCAACACAATACGCCCGAATCGACAGATTGTGAAATTACATTATTATTAAACCCAACAGTTGACACCATCAAATATTGCGACATTAGAATCAACCCTTTGACCCAAATACAATGGAACTATTTGGAGCAAGACAAATCTTGGCTATACTCCACAATGTCGGACACACCAATGACCCTCATTTGCAAAGAATACCCCGAATACAAAATAACGATTAAAGAAGCAGGAATATTAAGGGGTTATGACAGTGTTAAAACCTGAAAAAAAAAGAAAAATTATTAGTGCTGTAAAAAAGTAATATATATAGGTGCTCCAAAAACTAAATTTTTCCTTTCAAATATAAGCATTATACATCACTTTTATGCATTAAAAATATGCATTAAGTGAGTATAACATTTAACAACAATTAAAGGTATTTACTTACCAAAAAACATCATTTTCATCACTTTTGTTTGCTTGCCGCATGTTTCTGATGGAACCGTACCATCAATCCTGATGAATCAAAGTGCCAAATCTTCCTTATAAGTCTGGTCTCAGACTAAGCGGAACAGATTCCTGAAAAACACAAAATTAATGTAATTGATTAAACATATATTTACAATATTAGTAATTATAGTGAATGTTACATATGTAAACATACGTAACATTCACTTTGAACTTATGTTTGCCAATTCTGTTTGTGACCATGCTCATAAGGAAGGTTTTCCACTTTGGTTCATCAGGATTGATGGTACGGTTCCTTCAGAAAGCTGCGGCAAGTACACAAAAAGCATGAAAAAACTAAATTTGAGTAAAAGGCATTTAAAGTTTATTATGTAAATCATACAAATGAACTCAGCTATACTTACAGAAACTATCTGACATACCTTGATTTGCTTTTGGTACTCAAATATACATACAATTAAGTATATTTGGTGGTACGCGCCTATCATGCTGTGTGATAATAGCATTTAGAAGCTGAAAATAAAATGAAAATTATCGTTAGCTATTCATAATCAAGTAATGTTTATGAATTACAGTTTCATGCAATACTTACCATTATTAAATAGACTTCAATATGTTAAAAAGTATGCCAAATAATACTCCAGACAGTCATTATAAACTCCCATCTTGCTGCCTTGCACCCGTACACCTAAAAGCAAAAAATAAACCAACAAAGAAAAAGCTCATTATGAACACAATTATTACAAATTAGTTTCCAATACTTATCTGAATAATGTTTGTACTCTGCAGAAGCTCTTGCACTTTTTCAACACCACTGAGGTTATAAACAGTTATAGCAGCTGGCAGACTAACTGCACCAATCTAGTGTCTTGAATGAAAAACAGCTGTTTCGCTGCTTTCTGCTGTTTTATAGAAAATTCTACTATACCGATCAAACAGTAATCTTCATTCTCGACTGAACGCTGTGAGACAACCTGTTCGAGTGGCAAATTCAAATTTGTTGAATGCCTTTATTTTAACACATTGAGTTTAGTAACATAAAATGACACATAGAAAAATTAATTTTACGGATTTTAATTATTTTACGGAAATAAAGTCATAACTCTTGAGAAAAAAACGGTTTGTAAAACGGTTTTTAAGTCGTATTTTCAGTAAGATTTCTCATGAAATTACGCTGTAAAAAGTGTGGTAGAACAATCCTTTCCACAAGTTTGGCCTAATTAAAATATTTAAAAATCACGATTTTTAAAAAATTTACTTGAAACAGATTTATCAGTTTTTTGTCGATATCTTCGAGGCAAACTTTTTTAGCAAAAAACGGCTTTAAGGTCCATATTCTACGGACTACTAACTGTGAAAAAAGTGAATAAAAAAAAATGGATATTTTCAAAATTTTAACACTGTCATAACCCCTTTAGAATATCACCTAAATGCATAGCTAAAATTGCAACCACAGTTCTAGCAGGTGGAAGCACAAAACAAACAAATTTCACGTACATATATTCACCAAATATAAGTCTGGAATTAACAGAAAATTACCCACGTTTATCACACAACATCGAAACATATCCAAATACCCACATATTTAAAATTAATAATAATGACCTGTCAATAAATCACAAAAAAGAAAGACCCCTAACTGAAATTTTAAAAGAATTAAATCAGATAAGCGACCACAAACGCAAAGACTTCAAAACTAATACCCTAGTTTATGGAGGAATAACTACACAAATAATAATTTTCATTATAATAATTTATATAATAGTAAAGACAAAAATATTTAAAAAATTGACTCTTCGCACCAAAAAGCAAACACACAAAATACACAAACACAACACAAAAAATATCGGCATTGCAGAACTACAGAACATAACAATAGGAGAAGGCGCGAAAGCCAAATATAACACACGACGAGACGTACAAACACCACAGATGACTTTAGATCTACCACTACAGCAAGCGGAAGTCAACTAAAACAACGATTTTCGTTTTTAGAAAAATAACGACATGGCCACGAAGCAGCGGAAATCAATCACCATTTTCTGTGACAATGACATACCCATGCATGCCATACTAAGAGAATTTGAGTACATAGCAACACCAGTAACAATGCACTATGAACAGCATAAATTTGAAGCAGGAACAAAGAAAATAACCATGATATTCAACACGGAAAGGGATGCAACCAAAGCATACGAAAGAAGAGCAACATTAATAAAACAGAATAGATTCAAAAAAGCCACGAACTCACAAGCAGCTAAACGACGAAACATACCAATGGATGAAGAAATAGATGAATAAAAAAATCATGCCCAGTAAAATCAGAAGTGCATGTTGTAAACAAACAACCTGCTCCGATGGACAATCATAGACTATTCTGTACATTACCCTGGGAATAATCCGACACAGTTAAGGATGAACTATTCTTCAGAGCATTTGCAAAATATGGACCATTAGTGTACTATCAGACTATAAAAGACAAAAAAGGAAAACTTGCATATGGATATGTACAATACTTTGAAGAAGAAGACGCAGGAAAAGCAAAATCAGATTGCGACGCTAGATACAACGCCGTATACTCAGTACCCAGAAAACCATCAAAATCAAACAAAGAAAAGTACACAAAAAAACATGACACATGCAATAAACACATCGACATAGACATTTACCATCTGCACGAAAAAACCTGCATTAAACAAACTCTATGGAAGGAGAAGTTGCAAAAATCTAAAATGCCAATTGCAATCCAACAAGAATATATAGAACCTGCAAACGAGGATCTGATGCCAGATGTAGAACACAACAAGAGAAAAACAACAGCAAACAACACTGAAGACATGTCGACCGAACAAGAAAATGCATTACTAGACGAGACGAATTACTTAAATATGGATTTATTGAACATTTAAACACACCCTATTTGAGACAGTAAATAAACACATATTACCCCTAAATGTACACACCCCACATACCACTGTCTGTAACTAACAAACAAATTCACACTCACTAATAATAAATTAAGCACACACACACACATTTGTGTTGCAGAATAGCTAAATGGACACCATTAGTCTGAACATTGACATTCCAATTCGTTACCAAGAAAAAGATTACCCAAGAGAACCACTTGGGATATCAATAGCTCATGGTTCTTACAAAATCGAAGACATCAATATTCATATCAAGAATGACATACCATCATTCATGAGATTCCACACCAAGCCAATGCGCTACGTACCATGGCAGTATAGACAACCACTATACACCGTGGGAAAGAAAAATAAGCTCACCAAGCAAAAACCTAAAGAGGCAGAAAGCAACATTTCTATTGGTGGATATTGGGAAGATAATGACAATATCATGGCTACCATCCATGCAGCAAGGAAAATCTATTTCTCCGTAAATGATGAGGAAACAAGAGATGAATTACTCGATTACCTACAAATGACAACATATATGGTTTACCACCATCTGTCCTGGGAAGGAGACATGAAAGTCCCAGATAAATACATAATCGAAACCATTTTCCACGACAAAGAAAACGTAGACAAAATAATAAAGAAAGTATGCAGAAAATTCAAGCATGCTAAACATCAATGGCAAAAACAAAATGGAAATTGCACACGAGGAGACAATGAAACATCTGACAACGATCAAGAAGAAGAATCAGACAACGATAGTTGGGGAAATAAAGACATGAAAAATAATTGGAAAAAATTAGACATAACACCAGTCGAGACCGAACAAGAAAATTGGGATAAGGAGTTAGAGGAAAAAGAAGCCAAGAAAAAATTAGACAACAACGAAATACCAGTAGAACCAAAAGAGGAATGGATCGTGGAATATGCAGCTGACATCTTAAAAGAAGATGTTGACAACAAATAATGACAATACGATCACCAACGTATCACATACACACACACATCACACACATTACTCGCACACAGTCACACAACACTGTTTAAAGAACTAACCATGCGAACCAATAGCTAAACTAACCCGCTATGCATGAAGCGAAAAATTTCGTTTATAATCAAGAAAAATACACATAACCCAAGTAACACCACATATTTTCTTTTTATTCTGTTACAGATGGATCGCGGAGGAGTAAAAGTCCTGCACGTGCAAACGCAGACAAGAAATGCAAGAAAAATAAGGGTTACTTACGAACCACAAACGGCGGTAACCCCACTACTCGCGTACATCAAAACATTTGGAGATGTAGAAGAAGTGCACGACGTCACCTTGCATGTTCTGCAAATCAAAAACGTCGCAAAAATTGACGTTACTTATGCAAAGGACGTATCAGTGAAGCTGATCGTTTTGGATAACGCGGAATCCATAGCACAGTGGAATCCAATAATTATCTCGGGAAGAGCACCAGAAAATGCAGAAGCTGCTGCACAAGCAACAGAAAATGCAGAAGCAACTGCACAAGAAGCAGAAAATACAGAGGACACTAACAGTGATGAAGGGGCTGCTGCAGCAAGACCTCCAGTAAACCTGCAAGTAGAATATCACGATTTGCACATCAAACAGTTTGACAATCCGGATGCAAACACTATTAAAATTTTGCATACTGGAAATTTGCAAAAAGCTGCAGAACTACTGCAAGAAATTGATCCGAATGCATACATCCAGCATTTCGTATGCAAATACTCTGCAACAAAGGTATGCAAAGCCACATACGAGCATGAATTAACAGAGCAAGAAATCACAGCTATTGAGCAATTAGCTCTATGCACAAGAACGATAAATGAGGATGACCTCACAGAAGAAGGCGTCGACGGGGACACAGATTTCAAAAAAATCAAAACAAAATACACACACGAGCAACATGACGACGTGCATAATCATTTTGCAACTTATGGCAAAATCATCAAATTTGACATAGTACCATTAAAAAACACAATAGACGAAGAAATGCACGAATACATTGCCTTCATCCACTTTGCACACGAAGTCTCTGCAAAAGCCGCACTGGAACTATGCCCGGAAAGGTACCAACCACAGTATGGAAGGACCAATACTAGACAAGAGAACCGCCCTATTAACAAATTAGCAAGTGCCAAGAGGTATGTTGTGCAAAGAAGCAACACAACATTTTGCACAATTGGGGGAAATAACTTCTACCCGTTACACCCTCATACCGCTTGAAAAGTGCGATGCAAAAACACACACGCACATGGGGTTTATCAACTTTTGCAGAGAAGAGGACACGGAGAATGCATTAAAAATATGCGACAGAAAATTTCTAGCCGTCCATCAAGCCAGAGCGGACAGGCGGATTCATACACTGTGTGGAAAATCCATCGCGGTAACGCATTGGAGGCTGCACTTAGAAGAGTGTAAAATGCAATCTAAACAAGAAATGCAACAATAAAAATTTTTTTTTTACACCTTGTAAAGAACACTACACATTTAAAAATACATTACCATAAACATAGCCGTAATTAACATAATCATTTATTTCATTGACCCAAGCGTCCCCTAATTATAAGTACTAATCATAGTTTTAAAATAGTATCTAAATCCATCACTAACCCAAAGGGCACAAAAAAACAATCAAAAGGCTGAACACACCCCCACACTCTGGGATTTCGTCAATAAACCCACCCCCACCCAACCCGCATTCGATACCATCGTTTACCGGGACGGCAAACCTTCCAAGGGGGGGAGGATGTTATGTGACGATGCCGGACGACCAAATCGGCAACTTCGCATAACGCATAAGACATTAGAGAAGTGCACTAAGTATGCGCCTAACTGTCACCAAGTCGAACAAAGACGAGCGATAGCGGTACTTCTCCTCCAGCCCTCGAAACGCTAACCAAGCGCTTCGCCCTCCCATGCGCCGCCGGACTTCGCCCGAAGTTCACGAGTGCAAGAGAGAGCGAAGTAGCTAATGAAGCGAAGAGAGGGATGGGGGAGAGGTAAGAACAATTAGTGGGAGAGAAAGTGACGCGCTCCCTCCCATGCATAATTGCGCGCCCTCCGGCAGAGCGTCTTGAGCCTTCGAGCAGACCAGACGTGTTTTCCGAGTTTCGTACGATTTTCTAACATTTTCATTATTTACTCTCAGAGGCCCGAGTGGCGTGTTGTATTTTTTGAAATAAATGGAATTGAATTTAAAGCATTCGGTCGTGTCATTTTCTTTGCTTTCTAAAATCCGGACAAGATTGGCTATCTGGGACCCAAGTCGCTGACACAATCCGAGCAGCTACACAAATATTTCATCTTCGCCGTTCTAGCCCAGCTGAGCACCTACACTCGACCAAGGTAAGAGTTCATAGTAAATATAATCATTCATATTGGCGCACGAAGCCCATTCAATCGCGTGATATTCCGACGAACCATTAGCGTCGTTCTCGTAACATTCCCGATTGCGCTCATCCAGAGCGCAGCTAAACACTCCTGCTTGTTTCTCGATCGCGTGCTCTCCCGTTCTTCGTGTTCGACTCAAGCTTTCGTGCGCGAATTCGTAACACATACTACGACAGATTTATTAAACCAGTAAATTTTGAAATAGGAGATGAGGTATGGTTGATTAAAGAACCAAAACCTGGAAAATTAGAAAAAAATCATAATCTAGGACCTTTTGAAATTATGGAAGTATCGAAAAATGGCAATATTACTATAAATAAAGAAGGAAAGCAAATAGTAGTTCATGCAAATAAATTAATATTGTTTAAAAAGAAAAATTAATATGCTCAATTTTATTTCAGAATTCAAGATGGTGTTTATCTTTATTATCATTTTTCAAATATTCTTAAAATTTAATGAAGCTACCATAGGCTACGATTGTGGCTCATCGGCGCCTAACATAACAACATATTCTCTATTGGACTCTGGAAATTGCGACTTTCAAGACAATCAAGCAAATTCATCAAGTACTATTATTGAGCTTATACAAATAGTAGATTTTCGTTCTATTCCAATTTTTCAGTGTAAAGTTGAAATTCATAGAACTATATTTTCTTGCGGAATTTTTGGACATTTGATACCAATTGAAAATGCGGAACAACAATACAGTAAAGAATTAAGTCACGAACTATGCGAATTAATTCATGAAACGGGTATTTTTAAGTATGACAACTTTCACACTATTTCGGATTTAAAGATAAATTCAACAACTACTAAAGGCATTGATTTTGCTGGAAGTGCGGCAGATATATCATGTTCTGGTGCTGCTTATGCAGACAATTTCGGATCATGGAATAATGTATTTGTTCGTGGCCTAATCAAAATTACGTTGATACAAAATAGTGCTAGAGTAAATTTAAAAAATGATAAATTAACACTAAATTCTGGAGTAGTTTGTAAGTTTTCAAATAAAAATTGTATGGATATGCAGGGAGGAAATGTTTTGAAAATTCATATGAAGTTTTGTTTAAAGGTATAGCGATAAAATATTTTAATAAGGATAGTAAGGAAATAGTTTATGCGGTAAATGCAAATGAAATTACATTTGCATTAGCTACGAAAAACGTAGAAGTTCATTGTAATAGAGAATTAATTCGCACAGAGCATCCAAAATTGTTCATTGCTGAAAAAGATAATAGTTTTAATTTATAAAATAATATAAAATAATAATAAAGTTTAAATAAATATTTTCTTGATTTAGATAAAGTAAATGGAGAAGTAGCTAATAGAGTTAATTTAGATTTGTTCACTTATGTAAATTCTAAGTTTTTATATGTAGAAAGACATTTAAGAAATCAAATTAATGATTTATATATTAATTGAATAACTGAAAAATGCGAGTTTGAGAAAAAAGTAATTCAAAATTCCCTGTCCTTGGCCACTATTGCTCCTGATGAGTTTGCTTATAACATTATGAGAAGACCAGGTTATATGGCAAAAGTTGCGGGAGAAGTTGTACATTTAATTAAATGTGTACCAAGATCGGTGATAGTATTACATACGAAAGAGTGCTATAATCATTTACCAGTTTCGGTTGGAAATGAAACATGGTTTTTGACACCAAAAACACACATATTAATTAAGAAAAGTACTAGAGTAGATTGTAATACAATTGTACCAACATATTATGAAGTTGATGGAACTTGGATTAAACTTACACCAAAACCAGCAGAATCGATTTCCCCAAGTGTTATCAAACCAGATACTCATTTGGGATGGAAATTTCAAGTTGTGAAAGATTTGGCAATAAACGGTATTTACTCACAAGCGGGCCTGGATAAATTACAGGAACAGTTAATGTTTCCTATGGAAAAAGCACAAATTTTGAATGTAATTGCAAAAGACATGGCTGGTGATGTAACAGCTGGAGTTACATTTTCAGAAAATACGTTGACAAGTATTGCAGAAAGTACTTTGAAAAAAATATTTGAAAAGCTTACTACATGGGGATCCTTTTCATCAGGAATTTTCATGATTATAGTAATACTACAGAATTGAAAATTGATAATTGACACTATAATAAGAGGATATGCTTTACATGCAGTATATGGATGGTCTATTAGACTATGTGGAGCTGTTCAGTTCTTTAACCCTTTTATTCATTTCTATGGGAAATACAGAAAAAATGACGAATTATGGAAAATCAAGAAACTATGAAGAAGAAAAAGAAGAAGAGTTAAAAGAAGTTAAAGTTATATCGCAAAATTCTCAACCTATGGAAGTTGACACATCATTTACAACAGCAACTCCTTTACCATCTATTCCTAATACACCGCCTTGTTTTTATCCATCTAATACAAAATCTCAAAATTCTATAAATGTTTCTCAGAGCTCGAATTTAGATATTTTTTCATTGGATTTACGGTAGTTTTTTTTGTTTAAATGTTAGTTAAATATTTCATAAATGTCTTACATTATCTAGGGCCCCGAGGGAACTACATCTAACGATGTAGTTTAAATAAGTATTTTAAATAAGGATTTAATTTATTTTATTTTGTGTATTTATTTGTAATTTAGAAATAAGACAATATCATGTTATCATCTAATATTTAAATTTTTTGTACTTAGAAACTAATTGTAAATTTTGAATTTTGAAAGCTAAGAATGTTGTTGCAATTTCATTGCAATATTTTGGGCCCCGACGTGTAACGTCCTACGACGTTATTTATTTTTAATCTATGAGTTAAAAGTTTTAAACTAGTTTTCAAAATTCAAAACATCAAGAGGATTATGATGTTCATTTCGTAATTTTGTAACACAAGTCAGCAGTGTTACTTATTCGGTAATCGCTATACTTGTAAAACTGATTAATAAGCGTTATACTTTAAGAATCGGTCAACGTAATCGGGCTTTAAAAGAGTCGAATTGGCCTCATTTTAATTATGTTTAATAATGACTCTATCGCTCGATGATGGAATAGTGTAGAATAAAAATTGATGCGTCTCTTCGAGCCAAGTTGTTTATTTTAAAAAATGCCAAACGTTTCGGGATATTTTTATCCCCTCTTCAGTGGCTGTATAAACGTTAAGTTACAAAGTTTTATTACAATAATAATATTAAAAATAAGTGAAATTGAAAATTGTAAATATTAACATAGTTACCTAATTTGCAAAACAACTTTCGTGTTACTAGGAACGGACCAGAAAAAGGATAAATCGCATATGGCGCTATAAATATAAATTTAAAATTTAAACCAAAGTTTACAAAGAACTATTACAAAATTTTTTAATTATAACTTACGGCCTAGGACTCGAGAATTTTGTTTAACAGAACGATTCACCGGTGCCAAGGTGGTAATGCTGCACCGGTCGAGGCAGGACATCAACTAATGTCTCGACAAAAATCGGGCAATATATATTGCGCAATACATACAATAGATGCTGTACCAATACTTAGAAATGTTATATAAATTACAATGCAAACCGCATCAGCGACGGATACCTCGAGCTTCATCCATATACCAAGAACGAATAACACATTGGAGGTGGCACGTTAATACTCAAGTAGCAGGGCGGGGGGCCCGCGCCGCATCGTAAGAAACGCTCCTGCCATGACTATATGACTATATAGTATACAGTATGGACGGAGCGTTGCCACGGCAACCCGGTCTCCCCGACCTCCCACTGGGCTGTTCCGCTCCGGCTCGCCAGCCAATTACTATTGAACATGTGTTGGCTGAGTTGAAGAGAGCGCGAGGCGGTATGCCACCTCTCACTGCATGCTAAGATCCTGATACAGTCCGCTCGCCACCGAGCCTCCGCAATCACATTATTTACAATTAAATTTTATTCGGACTATTTTTTAGGTTTGATATAACATTTTTATAACTCGCTTTGAGGCGGCACGTATCCTCAGCCCTATTAAGTGTGCCATCGAAAAACTGAATATGTAGCATTTCTGAGAACCGTCTACGGAACATAGACAGTTCTCTATCTATTATTTTAATATTGTTAAAATCAAAATTGTGTCCTGTCTCCAATGCATGTACCGCGAGAGGGGAGTTAAGATCCCTTTTCTCTATATATCTTTTATGTTCGTATTGCCTAGCTTTTAACGGTCGATACGTTTCTCCGATGTACGTAGATTCGCAATCGGAGCAATCGATTTTATAAACAACATTTCTTGTGTCTCCCACAGCAGTAGGATCTTTGCCAAGTTTTATAAATTTATTGAACTTATCAGTAACACTATTAATCAAACTCATGTCATTTCTTTTCAACACCGACTTTAATTTATCGTTAAACCCTTCATAGTAGGGGAACACCGCGTATCCTTTTCTAGAGTTAGAATTATTGTTATTAATACTATGTGAGTGTGCATTGCTTTCAACTACCCCTTCTAACGAGGCCCTTGAAAGGCTCAGGTTACGAGCAATCCGCTTTTTACTAAATTAAACCGCGGATCGGACAACAATATCGCCCTATCAAATAAATTGTACATTATTGCTATCTTCTGGTTTTTTGGGTGGTGAGAGAAATAATTTATGTATCTTGATGACGCTGTATTTTTTTGAAACCAATTCGTAAAAATATGACCACTTGAATCATGAATAATAGAGATATCGAGAAAATGTATACTATTATTGACTTCAATTTCGTGAGTAAATTGAAGGGAGTTATTATAGCTATTAAATATAGATAACACAAATTCAATCTTTTCTCTATCCAAAATCAAAAGACTGTCATCCACGTATCTGTAAAAAAGTCGAACGCTAGATTTTGCAATACCCAGACAATGATCCTCGAGATCCTCCAGAACCATATTCGCAAAAACAGGGCTCGAGCAGAATCCCATCGGAGCGCCTGAGACTTGTTTATAAAATTTGCCATCGAAAACAAGATACGTACAGTCGAGAAGAATTTGTATACTATCCATAAATTCACTCTTCGACATACAATTCATACAGGAGAGCCATTTCCATCTTTTCGATCGACAGTATAATCGCATCTTTTGGCAAACTCGAAAACAAAGAAACAACGTCGAAGGACACAAAACATTGCTGATCAGAAATATTCATATTGGTGAGGTTACTTTTTAATTGTGTACTATTTTTTATATGAGAAGCTGGTAAATGAAAATGTTTTGTTAATAAGACGGATATGCATTTATCAAGAAAATAAGTAGGGCTATTAATTGCTGAAACTATAATTCTTACGGGATTGTTCGGTTTATGAATTTTTATTAGGCCATAAGCTTTCGGCAGCGATGTGTGCTCGATGCCCTTGGAAGAAAGACCTCTAAAAGCCTCGTCGCACTCTAGAACACCCCGTGCACTCCAAAGGTCAATGAGTTTTTTATCCGCTTTTTTATCCCTGCAGCAGGGTTAACTTTAACCAGTCTATAAAATCTCTCGTCGCTGAGGGCCTCATTAACCTTCGAGATATACACGTTTCGATCAACCACTACCGTAGCATTGCCCTTATCTGCTCTAGTGAAAAATAGATCGGGATTGTTTTTTAAATACTGTTTTGTACGTCTAATATTGTATGACATAATTCGTTCATGAGAAGGCACATGCGTCTTATTTTTGATCTGAGAATTTAATATAGAAATGACTCCATCTCGCAGTCCTCCGTCTAAGTTTCGATTGAACGCATATACATTCTCCAGGCTTTTTAAAATCTCAATAGCTTGCTTAAATTGAAAATCTGTATTAAAATTGAATTTATCTCCCATGGACATCACCTTCTTTACAAATTCCGGAAGCTGCGAATCAGTAAGATTCACAAGCCATTTTTCTCTCAATTTTAAAATCTCCGCATGGTTAAAATTATAGTCAAAAATACTAATATTTTCCTTCGAACTGCGAGGATTCGAAGTATTGCCATGCGGACGGACCGGGAGGTCATATCCATGAGAGCGTGAATACACAACAGACAGGTCGGATATTTTTCTCCTGTAGTTATAATTTAATTTATTTTTGTAAGTTTTTAAGGGATTTTCGGAAAACTCTAAAACTAACTCAGAAAAGTGCTCGGAAGTCAAACTCTTAATGCTACTGATAGTGTACAATATTGTTTTGTTTAAAAAAGTTTTATGTGTATTACAGTCTATTATCTCTAATTTTAAAAGCTTCTTTTGCAAATTGTTTATACAATTTTGGTATTTTCTAGTCGCAAACTTACTGTAAAAAAATCTACGCACGCCCATCCTGGAAATATGTTTTGGCACAATGTCTTTGTCACGACACTCTAATAAGAACTTTAATTGGCACGTGCATTTTTGAGCCTCGCATTGTACCTTCATGAATTTACTAACTAGATGTTTCACCTTGGTGGAATAATTGTACGAAATAAATTTAAAAAATTCTCTAATGTTTGTAAAATCCGAAATTCTAATGTTTCTACTATTGTGTTACCAATGTGTGTTACCAATGTGTTATTCGTTCTTGGTATATGGATGAAGCTCGAGGTATCCGTCGCTGATGCGATTTGCATTGTAATTTATATAACATTTCTAAGTATTGGTACAGCATCTATTGTATGTATTGCGCAATATATATTGCCCGATTTTTGTCGAGACATTAGTTGATGTCCTGCCTCGACCGGTGCCGCATTACCACCTTGGCACCGGTAAATCGTTCTGTTAAACAAAATTCTCGAGTCCTAGGCCGTAAGTTATAATTAAAAAATTTTGTAATAGTTCTTTGTAAACTTTGGTTTAAATTTTAAATTTATATTTATAGCGCCATATGCGATTTATCCTTTTTCTGGTCCGTTCCTAATAACACGAAAGTTGTTTTGCAAATTAGGTAACTATGTTAATATTTACAATTTTCAATTTCACTTATTTTTAATATTATTATTGTAATAAAACTTTGTAACTTAACGTTTATACAGCCACTGAAGAGGGGATAAAAATATCCCGAAACGTTTGGCATTTTTTAAAATAAACAACTTGGCTCGAAGAGACGCATCAATTTTTATTCTACACTCATTTTAATTAGTCTCGTGTTTAAGTCCGAACTCCGTACCTCGCGGTTCGTAAAGGCGCGGAGCATTTAATTGTACTTCCAAGTACTGAATTATGAATTTAAGAAGCAAATATATTTTCAATTATACTCGAAAAGAAAACTGAGAGTGAATTATTACAAAGCAACCTGTCACGTATAATCCAAACAAGACGAACAAGCAGAAAGAAAAAGACGAGGGCAGCAGAAGCATCTAAATAAGTCAAGTGAAGCAGAAAAAGGTAATTCAAATAAATATACTAAAATACATATCGGAGTGGGTAACGAGTCTAAATCCAGCCACTCATAAGAACTCAATACACGCTAGCAATAAACAATTAAAAAGTCTATCTTCTCTCAAATACATGTCCTACCTATGAGGTGAGAGTGTAGGTGGGACATAACAAGATGAACTAAACCATGTAGAGCTATCGGGTAAAATGTAATAATTTAGAGTATGATTTCAGCAAGCACTGTGCCAAATTTTGATTGGAAATATCAAGTAGTTTCGGCGCAATCGTCCGTTGGAAAAATTTTTTTATCTCTGCTCCTATTGGTCCGATCTTGACAAAATTTATATGAAAATTCATGGATTTTTACATACTTTAAGATGCATTTTACCGCCATTCTCTAACTTAAAAATTGGCTAAAATAAAAAAAAAATTTTGTTAAAAATGATGTTAAATATTAATGTTTAAAAAATTCTTTTTTATTGTTTATTATGTACGTCATTTTAAGTTGTCCGTACTAAAAGTTATCGATATATGCTAATACAATGAAGAAAAATGATTTTTTGTAAAAACCATTGCAATATGAAAATTAAAAAAAAAAGTTTTTTTGTTTAACAATTTAACAATGAAAAAAATTAATTTTGCATTTATAAATACATGTATCTTTTAGAAAATTCAATTCTGATCAACTTTGGCTCTACTTTTTTTACAGAAATGCAATAACAATGAAGTTCATCAAGAAAAACTAAAAAAAATGCATTTTTGCAACTTATTTTGCAATAATAACAATGTTCCCGACCTGACTCATTGTAGAGACTTTATGGCTATTTTCAGTAAGTCACTATCAACATATTTCAACAATAAAACAAACTATAGCACGAACTTTTGGCAAAATCCTAGGACTCCCGGACTAGTAAGCAATTCCAGTGGATTGTCAACGTCTATTCTAAAAGTTGTTACCAGAGGACTGAAAAGAGTAGAGTTACCTGAAACGGTTTCGGCAGCTCTTTTTAAACCCAAAAATGCGGCTAGGGCTTGATTCCCCACGTATAAAGCCCAGACTAAACTCCATGTCGGTAAAAAGTGAAGGTTCTGGCAATGCAGTAACGAAATTAAACGTTCGTAAAGGTAATTTTCGAGTCGGCGGCGAAGGGCGTATCGGTGAAACAAAATACGCCTCCATCTCACCAATGAAGAAATCCTCGAATGCGAACATACGCAGCTTCATCACATATATTCCCACCCGAATATAATTCATGCACTCAGTGCATGAATACGGTTCCAGTAATCAGCTATTACGAGTTCAGGATCGTATACATAGCTAGAAGTATAACGGTAAAACTAAGGGCCGCATCTAATAAGGCGCGGTGCCCTTTCATTCGGATTGGTTTGGTTGGGAGCTTATGTACCCTTGCAATGTCTATTTTGTTATGTAAGGGAGATTATGAGAGATGATATTGTAATGTGGTCCAGAGGTATCCAATGCTGCGAGAGATTTTACTCTAAGTTTGATATGTATGCAAAAATATGTGTCGAAAATATTTTTAAGAATATCTATAGGTATTTTCTTTATTTAAGGGAGATAATGAGAAATAATCTTTTTATATGATCCAGCGGGATCAGGTCCTGCAAAAGATTTTACCCCGATAATACTTGTGTATCAGAAAGCACACTAGTTACTCTGTGTGAAGCTGTTTGGTACGAACGTTGAGTTCTTATTATTTCTATATTTTCAATGAGTAATTATTAATTCTCTAAACTATAATATTATTGAATAGGAATCTGGATCTCAACCGTTACCGACAATCCTTACTGAAGATGTAAATAACTCATCATTATCGTTACATGATCATGATCGTCGACCAAGAGCAGGTAATGGTTACATCTTATTTTATATTATTAAATTCAGGATTTTCATATAACTATTGACTTTACAAGCATATTTCGTGCTTTTATATTCTTTTGCAAATGAAATCAATTCATATTCTTACGTTGTAAAATCTTAACCATAATTCGAAGTAGACTACAATATTTGCATAAGCACGAAGAACATATTCAAGAGTCTATTTAGCTTGTCAGACCTGATGTATAGTTCTTCTCAAAGTTCCACTTCTTTATAAATTTGGAAATGTGTCCTTCATTTGTGAGATAGGACATCACGACTGTATTGGATGGAAGAGCTAGACATTTTGATGTAAGACAAATCATTTTACGTATATTGATTTGCGCAATGATTACACCGCGCATTCCTGTGCAAGAAAGTAGTGTATCCCGGACTATTGCACGTCAAACAAATACCTATGTCAGAATGGTGTGGTGGGGATCCGTGCATATCATAGTCCGGGAAGCGGTATCACATCTTCTTTCCCTTCTCAGTTTCTTTGTCTCCTTGTCTCTCACCCTGTGCCTTAGTTTAATTCTACCTTCGCCCTGCCTCCCTCATGCGCACATTAGTTAATCAGCTTCATTATCTCCTTTCTTTCACCTGAGTCTGAAGAGCCAGTTCTTCATGATCTTTTTTATAACAAGTGTAGAAAGCATAAGTGGATCCGTATCCTTATATAAAACTGAAGGGTCCCACTTGTTAAAAATATATGGCCTAACACACCCCCACGTCCCTCCCCTCCCACGCACTTCCATACACCCGTATGTGGCTTGGCAACCCCCGTATGTGTGTTCCCACTAGGGGTCCCATATATTTATTTTTCTATATTATGTAGTTATAAGGTTAGTTTATCACCCGTTCTACCCCCACAATGTGAAATTAAATAATGTGAAATCTTTCATTTTAAGGTAGTTTTCGACTACACTTTTCTAGTACTTTCCTTTGCTCCTCCCCCTGCTCTTCTTTCTGTTATTCCTCCCCTCCCCCTCTAAATCTGGTATAAATTGTTTAATTTTGAGAATATATTATACCTTTTTTGCTACTCAATTCTTCCCCTTCTCTCCTATTCGTCTTTCCTTCGCTCCCCTTACCTGTTTTTTTCCTCATCTTTATCTCCCACCCCAAAAAATGTACAGCTTCTGCAATTCTTACTTTAAAGCAATGCTAATAATCTCGTCCCATTCTTGTAAGCTTTTTTCCTTTGTCCCTCTTATTGCCGACCTCCCTCGCTTGTCCCTCATAATTCCCTTCCTAAACAACTTGTGCCAGTACTCCTCCTTCATTTTTTTGACCCCCTCCACAACTTTTCGCATACCTCTCGGCCTAAATTCGACCTTTTACTCCGCGCTTTGCCCGCCTCTTAGCTCCCACGGTTAGTAGTCTACTATATAACCTGACAACATTCAAAATTTATCTTGTCTTAAAGTATGTGTGAATATGTGTATAACACAATATTCAAAGACTTTATCCCTCGGTGTTTTTTAATGTTATATAAAAGAGTCTATCGATCTCTCCGAGGCAAGTGTTGGGAAAAAGGTAAAAATTAATTTATACCATTTTTCCTTTTGTTTCGACGTTTCGGTGAACACTGTCACCCTCTTCAGGAAACTGTCAATTTATTTCAATAAATAAATAAGCACAATACAATTATAATGTGTGACAAAATATGACTTACATAAAAAGGAGCACAACAGCCTATAGATTGAAATGTGTTTCTTCCCCGGCCAATCTCAGGCGGGGGAAGGAGAAGCGAGAAGCAAGGAGACGGACTATTATTGTTCCGGCTTCCTCGACTACTGTTTCAATAATAAGGAAACAATAGGTGTAGCCAAACGCTTTTATATCAGCGAGGAGTCTCGCTAATTTTCGAGCGGTTTGTTTACAAGTGACGTCAATGCTCGCCGCTCTCATGCATGTTTACAAATTTTTAAATTCGTCTATAATCCGTTTTTCAATCGGTGAAATAAGTGTGTGTACACGTTATTGAGTTTCTGTGTATCTTCCATTTTATTGATACCATTATCCTGCATTTTTATGTGTAACATTTCAGAAATAAGTCTTTTATTTAAATTACTTTCTTTATCTTTAATATTTATTTTTTCAAAATTGAAACTGTGATTGAATTTATTATTATGCTCGTGTATGACGTTGTTTTTAGATTTTTTATGTTCCTCAATACGTGTACACACACTTCTCTTGGTTTGGCCCACATATGTAGCCGTACAATCATTACATTGCAACTTGTATACAACATTCTTTTCTAATTGTTTTTCCCTTTTGTCTTTGCCTTTAACTATAATATTACACATATGATTGTGTATTTTCGGCACTGTCGTAATAAATTTCTCTTTTAAAGAATGTTGCATTTGTTCGTAAAACCCTTTTACATAGGGTAAACTAACAATGTTTTTAAAATTTGTGTCGTTATTGCAACGTTGGTATTGTGCATTTGAATTTATTTTGTCAATACGTTTTTTTATATATTTGTTGGTAAAGTTGACAGGATAATTATTTTCAGTTAGTAATTTTTTTACAATATTGATGTTTTTCTTATGAAAACATTTGTCCGATAATTTAATAGCTTTATCAATAAGATTGTACACCATGGCGATTTTTTGAGATTCAGGATGTTGTGAATGATAATTTAAAAATCTACCAGAGAAGGTGGGTTTCGTGTACCAATCAGTCATTATTTTGCCATTATTCTTTACCAACAAAACGTCTAAGAAACTTATGGAGTCATTTATTTCAATTTCGTGTGTAAATTGTAACCGGCTATTGTATGAATTAAATATATTAAGTGTTTCATTAATTTTTGTTTTCGGGATGCATGTAATAATATCATCCACGTAACGGTAAAAAAATATCGGTTTAAACGAAAGTTTTGAAATGCAGTCCGTCTCGAGATCATCCATGACTAAATCAGCGAATAATCCCGAGATCGGAGAGCCCATTGGAGTACCAAAAAGTTGTTTGTAAAATTTATTGTTAAATTGAAAAAATGTATTCTCCATAAGTAACTCACATGCTGCTAATATTTCATCGAGTGGAATGTCAGAACCTCTAGCTATTCGCCTGTATCTCTTTTCAATACTAATTTTTACTAATGCTTTGTCAATATTTGTGTATAGCGATTTTACGTCAAGACTTATAATACAGTGGTCCGCCGGAACATTCACATGTTTTATTTTTTCGATTAATTCAAAACTATTTTTTACATAGGATTTTGGCTTATCTAAATTGTTTTGTAGAATTTTGAATAATGTCTTTGAGAAAAAATATGTAGGTGATCCTATTGTTGAAATAATAGGTCGCAACGGATAATCTTTTTTGTGGATTTTTGGTAATCCATATGCTTTTGGTAAAATCGTGTCCGTTTGAGTAAGTTTATGTCTACTATATTTTTTCCCAAGAAAACCATTATCATTCCAAACATTTAGAAAGCTTTTCACCTTTGCCTGTAATTTTAACAGCGGATTCTTCTTAACCGTAGTGTAAGTATCTCTATCTGCTAGAAGAGTCTCCATTTTTTCGATGTAATCGTTCTTGTACATTGCAACAGTCGTGTTACCCTTGTCCGCAAAGGTAAACATAATATCTTTGTGACTCTTAATGAAATCATTTGTCTCTGTTAATTTATGTTCAAAGTTTTTTTCTTCTATTGTTTTGTGTCTAGTTTTATTGTGAAAATGTGTAATTTTATTTAATAATGTGCTTCTAATATTATTTGCAATGTTTTCCGGAATACTATTATATGTAATTGAAGTTTCTATGTTTTTTATGCATTCAAAAATAAGATTTTCATTAAGGTCACAATTAGGATTGAATTTTCGTCCTAATGCTGTTACAGATATAACATTCGCTGGTATATCTACGTCTGTGAGATTTTTAAACCATTTTTCATGACTCGAGTGTACATTCGTTTTGCTCAACAAAGAATTAAACTTGTTTTCGTGTGTGCAATTTAGTCTACTTCTATAATTTATGTTAAGAGTATCTTGATTATTTATAATGTATTGTAACAATTGTTTTGGTATTTTTTCTTGTAAAAATTCATTTAATTTCTTAACTTCTGACTCTAAAAATTCTATATGGATACAAATATCCTCAATTTCAAGATTGAAAATTTTTTTCTTTGAAGATTTTGTACAATTTTGTAAAATTTATCATTTCCCGAGTTACTATGGAAAGTAAAATGGTTCAAGTTACTTGAAATATTTGTGATATGCGTCGGTTGTTTGTCGAACGTTCTGCAGCGCAGCAAAAATTGTCGTTGGGATCTGGCTCTCGTTAAATCCCTTTGCAGCGTTATCCATGTCTTTAGGTATTGTCGTGCGTCCTCTCCATATTTGTCCTTGATGTCGTCGAAAGAGAAGCGGTTTGAGACCGGCGAAGATCCACGGTCCATGTT
Source organism: Philotrypesis tridentata (assembly GCA_018906965.1). Taxonomy (NCBI): domain Eukaryota; kingdom Metazoa; phylum Arthropoda; class Insecta; order Hymenoptera; family Pteromalidae; genus Philotrypesis; species Philotrypesis tridentata. The sequence goes on from JACCIB010000381.1 coordinate 22,699, forward strand.
AAAGTATGTGTGAATATGTGTATAACACAATATTCAAAGACTTTATCCCTCGGTGTTTTTTAATGTTATATAAAAGAGTCTATCGATCTCTCCGAGGCAAGTGTTGGGAAAAAGGTAAAAATTAATTTATACCATTTTTCCTTTTGTTTCGACGTTTCCATAAGTTTCTTAGACGTTTTGTTGGTAAAGAATAATGGCAAAATAATGACTGATTGGTACACGAAACCCACCTTCTCTGGTAGATTTTTAAATTATCATTCACAACATCCTGAATCTCAAAAAATCGCCATGGTGTACAATCTTATTGATAAAGCTATTAAATTATCGGACAAATGTTTTCATAAGAAAAACATCAATATTGTAAAAAAAAATTACTAACTGAAAATAATTATCCTGTCAACTTTACCAACAAATATATAAAAAAACGTATTGACAAAATAAATTCAAATGCACAATACCAACGTTGCAATAACGACACAAATTTTAAAAACATTGTTAGTTTACCCTATGTAAAAGGGTTTTACGAACAAATGCAACATTCTTTAAAAGAGAAATTTATTACGACAGTGCCGAAAATACACAATCATATGTGTAATATTATAGTTAAAGGCAAAGACAAAAGGGAAAAACAATTAGAAAAGAATGTTGTATACAAGTTGCAATGTAATGATTGTACGGCTACATATGTGGGCCAAACCAAGAGAAGTGTGTGTACACGTATTGAGGAACATAAAAAATCTAAAAACAACGTCATACACGAGCATAATAATAAATTCAATCACAGTTTCAATTTTGAAAAAATAAATATTAAAGATAAAGAAAGTAATTTAAATAAAAGACTTATTTCTGAAATGTTACACATAAAAATGCAGGATAATGGTATCAATAAAATGGAAGATACACAGAAACTCAATAACGTGTACACACACTTATTTCACCGATTGAAAAACGGATTATAGACGAATTTAAAAATTTGTAAACATGCATGAGAGCGGCGAGCATTGACGTCACTTGTAAACAAACCGCTCGAAAATTAGCGAGACTCCTCGCTGATATAAAAGCGTTTGGCTACACCTATTGTTTCCTTATTATTGAAACAGTAGTCGAGGAAGCCGGAACAATAATAGTCCGTCTCCTTGCTTCTCGCTTCTCCTTCCCCCGCCTGAGATTGGCCGGGGAAGAAACACATTTCAATCTATAGGCTGTTGTGCTCCTTTTTATGTAAGTCATATTTTGTCACACATTATAATTGTATTGTGCTTATTTACTTATTGAAATAAATTGACAGTTTCCTGAAGAGGGTGACAGTGTTCACCGAAACGTCGAAACAAAAGGAAAAATGGTATAAATTAATTTTTACCTTTTTCCCAACACTTGCCTCGGAGAGATCGATAGACTCTTTTATATAACATTTATCTTGTCTTCTTCAAATTCAAATAATCGTCTTATAAAGGTAATAGCATTACATTGCATTACATTACCTATGAAGGCTTTAAAAGTTAGTCTAAGTGAGTTGTTGTGACGATATTCCACACCACTCTCGGGGCACTATCACGTATATCGAGGCTAATTGACTTTGTACGACAACCACGGAGTGTCGCCGTTTCGCTGAGCTTCCTACCTGTAGAAGGCTACTCCTGCGTAGCTCGTCCTTGGCGACTGTGTATTGCAACATGGTCAGTCGGTCGCGAAAACAAATGTGTAGAGTTAGCTCAACACTACACTTTTCCGTGATAGAAGTTTAAGAAAAGAGTTCAGACGAGAAGGTTGCGGACTTTGGGACAACGAGAATAAATACTCGGTGAATAGCTAGTAAAAGTGAGTCGAAGACTCATGTATTAAATAGTTGCAAATTAACAATATAATGTCCTCATTCTATGGTCGATACACGCGACAGCGGAGAGATTTACGCTAATATCTTTACAAAGAAGGATCGAGTATCTCGTGGCGGAGAATAATCGGTTAACGGCGACTTTCCCAAATCGACAAGGTACAAAGAGAATACAACTTACATATGCGCGAGAAGCTGTGTCGTTTCGCTCGCACTTCTCCTGGCACCAACGCTCAAACAGGCCTGCTTGGATTTCTCGAATCACTGCGAGAAGAAGACACTTCTTCTCTCGCTCCAGGTATAATTGGTCTGTATTGCAAAAACCCCTATCACTGTTGCTAATTGGTGAACCACGGGCACCTCGGCGGCAACGAATATCGGATATTGTTCTTAACACGATTCGGTCTGCGCACCGACACGGGTAAGCTGTATCTGTCCGTATAACGCACGCTGGCCTAATTACTATACGCTTTCCCGCGCGTCTCTCGCCTTTACACGACAGCGGCGCCCGTCATGACCTGTGCATCCTAACCCCTCGTTACACACGTAACATAAATATTAATACTTAAAATAACTATATAATCGCTTGCCAAACCCCAAGTTTTTATTTTTTCTTAATTAAGTGTTATCTCTATGTCTGCGATCGTCAAAAAGGAAGAGAGTCACAGTGGTTTATTTTTATTTTATATAATGTATTATTTATTTCTGTCTGCAAATAACGAGCTTGAGACCGTTATTTTTAATTTTTTACAATTTGACCAAAAAAAGTGGTTGTACATGCATTTTCGGAAATAGGTTTACACTTTTAAATCTATTTCCGGACACGGCAATAGTTTTACCATATTTTGAGATTGCCTTTTGGATAAAACTCATCCCTGGTAGAAACTTAACGATAAATTAGCTAATTTATCGTTAAGTGCCTACTAGGGATGATATTGCTCAATTTTATCCAGATAAAAAATTCCTTTTTTGTCAAAAATTTGTAAAAAACATGACTAACGGCGGGTACCAAATGTTTGGCAAAGATTGAGATTGAGAAAGATTGAGTTTAGAATTTTTAAATAATTATTAAAAATTTGGTTTTTGTAAAACGTTATAAAGAAGATACAGTCCTGGAGTCTTGGCACCATATAGGAAAATTTTTGGAAAATCGTGCCACTTGAAATTTTATTCTTGGATATGGTAGGTGTTAGTGCACTGATAATGACCTTAAATTTTTAAATTTTCTGCCTCGTAACTGCCCCCGAAAATGATCATTATTGCAAAATAAAGTTGAAAATTCATATTTTTGTTTTCCATTCGTATTCTTTTTATTATTAACTGTACGTGAAAAAGTTTAATATAAAAATTGTTCACAATTAAATTTTCTACAAGATACATGTATTCTCGAGTGTGGAAGTAACTCTCTTTATCTCTAAATTGTTTAATGAAAAAGAATAAAAGTTTTTTCATCATATGGCCGTAGCTTGTGAAAAAATAATCATTTTTTATTGAACTTTAACTCAAAATGTCTCGACAGTTCATACTACATAAAAATTCTTGCCCGATGTTGCTATCTCAAACTAGCGGCTTATTGCAAAATTGATATTCTATTATTTCAAATTCATCTCTACACTCAGAAAACTATCCTCTGGTAACAACGCAAATCCGTCTGTCGTAGGAAGATATTCTTCTAAAGATAGGAGCTTCTGAGGATGGAGGAATATCAGCTTGGCGCAACGATTACATTGAAATAAAAGGAATTCCTTCTGTTACAACAAAAAAATGCCATTTTATAACAAGAAGAGTTCCTCTTCTTATAACAAGTTCTTCTTCGTTACAGAAGAATTTATTAGGAGGAATATATGCTTGACACTATCAATTATCAATTTATTGACTTTATTTGTCGCATGTAACCATAAATTTATGCAACCACCTGTAATCGATAGCTTATGGCCTACTTAATAAACGTTAAACGGAAATTTTCTCAAAAAAAGGAAGGTTTCTTAAAAGGAAGTCTTCGAATTAATATTTAACAACATTTTTAGCAACAAATTTTTATTTCTGGGTTTTTGTTTGAGATAAGTTTAAAGCTACAGAAATCTGGTAAAATACATCGTAAAGTACATAAAAAACCATGAATTTTTATGTAAATTTTTTAAAGAGCGAACAAATAGAAGCCAAGATAACAAAATGTTTTTCAATTGTAACGTGGAATTTTCCCGCCCGCACGGGGATTCCAGTTATTTACAATTATTTATAAATCTTGCGGCTGACTCTTATTTCTCGGCTCGTGGACACCTGCAATGGTAGAAAACGGGAGTGTGGTGGCAATCAGATCGACAAATTATTAACACCAATATTTAAAATAATAAATCACAAATATATTAGGACTACTCTCTATACATTTATATGCGGCAAACAAAATTGACAATGACTCGACTTATAAAAACATGGGCACGCGGCCAAATTACTAACTCCACAGCTGCTCGGAAGAACCTGAAAAGGACCACGAAAATCCTCTACGGTTGCCTCTAAGGAAATAAAAGGGGAAAACTGGCGTCCGCTGAAAAACCGCGCGAATGGATCCTCTATCGTCCGCGCCCGTGTTTCCTTATCGATATCAATTTCCTCTCTTTACTTATTCCGGATCGAGTACTAAGAATGCTCACCAAAGAATCCTCTATGATGTCTCTCCAAAAACCTCCAATAAACTCCTTAACAGCTCTGCGCTCGAAGCTTCCTCCAACAAAGATCACACCAAAAATGGCGATAAAAGACTATGTGATTTCCAACTGCTACTACTCTGAGAAGGCTCCAGGAACGGAATGGCCGAGGCCAACGCTCCGGTCGAGGAAGGATGCCGCATTTTCCCACCCGACCTCCTTCTTCACGGAAGCATAAGCCCGGCCTCCAAGATTACACAATTGGTCTTATCTCCTAGAAAAATCCCCTATTGGTTTCCCGAAACTACCACCAATCTATTCCTTTATCAGTGAGTCTCCTCCAGCGCCCTCTTTTCCAAATCCAATTTTATCATTGGTTAGAAAATCAATTAACGTCCTCTACTATTCCCTTTAATATGCAAATTCGCGCCCCCTTTATGGATATCGATCAATCAATCAATCATGTCGATATCCATCCAGTGGCTCCACCTATAGATAATCTGTAAGCCGCGCGATATTTGAAAATCCTCTATCATCCTCTAGTAAACCATAGCACTACATATATCGAGTCCTAGCCCGTATATTCCTCTATACGTCTCTATGACGTCCGCGAGTTAACGTAAAGTCAACTCTGAGCGCTCCAAACGCCGTCAACTTCGCGCCACTATATCCCTCTCACTCTCTCTCAAGCGCGCACTATCTCTCTCTCTCTATCTCACACACGCTCGACTCCCACTCTCTCGCTCACGCTCACACTCGCGCTCTCCCCTCTACACACCGCCGTATGCATGTAACCGCGTGCGCGCGGCCGCCGGCTCGCTTCCTGCCATGCCCCCTCCCGAGCGCCAACGCGCCGCGCAGGTGGGACTCGGGAGCTCACATCCTGCGCTCCGCACGCGGCCGGTCAGAGGCAACTCCTGCGAGCGCCACCGAGCGCTGGCTCCGCTCCAGGAGCTGTCAACTCGCCGAGAGTAAGTCAGCTGGCCGTGCAACAATGATCACGACGCAGCAATAATTATTGCTACGTCGCACAATCTCCAATTACACCGAAACTACTTGATATTTTTAGTTGAAATTTATCACAATACTTGTTGAAGTAATACTCTAGAAGATCATATCTATCTGAACAGCTATTTCCGTTTTCCTCCTACGTATGTATAATATACATAATTTTTAATTTAAAAATAAAAACTATTGTTCTCGTTACGCCCACACACCATATATGAGGATATCTATGGAGGATTGGACATTTTTGGTCCAAAAGTAGAAAGTGAGTAATTTTAAGGGCACACTGACCGGACTTGAATTTTACACTCATTAGGCTATGCAAAAAAAGAAAAATGACCGAAATATATCGGCATTCTATGCCAATATAAAGTTACGGGCCAAAAACTGGTAAAAATATGTTAATTGTTGCCCTTTTTTTCATTCTCCCAAAAATTTAAGAGCAGGCCGCACTTAAATAAAATTTCCAGTCAATAAAAATAAAGTACCTTAAAATACCTTTCATTTGGATATATATTTATCTAAATCAGATGCACTGATCAAAAGTTTTGCACGTTTCAAGACGTCGAATTTGGATTCAAGTATTTAAGAAAATATTCGATTTTACCTTTTTTTCTTTGAAACCTAACTTTTAATCCAGATATCCATTTGCAACGCTGAAATTGTAGATCATTCTTTCTATTTTCTAATTATTTGAAGTATTGTTTTGTTTCACTTATGATGATAGCTATATATATGCTTCTCAAGCAGATTATTTTTTGAAAAAAGTATATATAGCATACGACGACATTTTTAAATTTAGACTAACTAACATGAAAATAGAAGAAAAGAGTTTTGATTTGAGCTTTTAAACTTTGAAAATACGTGACTGGATCAAATGTTAGAAGTATTTGAAGAAAGGGAGAAATCCCAGAATTTTGCAAAAATTCAGCCATTCCATTTCATGGAAAAAATTGCTAATCGCCTTTTTACAAATCCTCGTACCTTCCGATTGAACCGATCATTTTCAGAGTTTAATAACTTGAATTAAAGCCCTTTTCTGTTACTTTTATTTTCGATTATCTGAAGTTTAAATTTCTCATGCCATAGGTTCTGTATATGTTTCTCAAAATCAGTAAAAAATGATTTACTTGCGAAGCATATATATCGTCGGCCTGTACGAAGACTAGCACTGCTTCGATTTCCATCGAAAACTAACGCAGTTCACATTTCCCACGTGAAGGCTAGCGCAGTTTATGCCCCCTCCCCCGTGAAGACCGCAATTTGAACGAAATTTATATGTATGTATAATATATTGTCACATACGAGCCATAGGCTCAGGTGACTACCGTTTCCGGTGAACGGAGCTGGCAATGCACCAAGTGCAGTGTCAGCAGGGAACGCGCCAGCCGAGAGCTTCTCACGGCCAAGGAGTGCAAGCTTGCACTTTGACCGTGAGGCGGCGTGCACGTTGCTGGACTGTGCCGACAGATACCCGGCGACCCTCGAACTGGGCAGAGCTCCTCCTCGAAAATTCGGCAAATTCGGCGATTTTTTTTGACTAACAATCGGTGGCGCTAAGTCCATCAGTGCTCGTCAGTGTAGTGCGGTTACTTCATTAGTGAGAGGAATTCCACCTTCCTCAAGTGAGAACGAGTGACAGCCGCGTAGCAAAGGGACCACAAATAATTCCTTTGAGACTCGAACACTCAACAGTAGAATCGTAACAATCGTCCAGCTTACACCAGCGCACAGCTTGGAACTACTTCTACGGAGTGACATGCAGCGCCGAGAGTCAGCAGCACTTAAGCAAAGTAACATCATCCGCCGCCATCCGAATTTAACTCCACCCAAGCTCCAATTTAAATTTCACACCCCGCACAAGAATGCGCGTGCCAGCTGACCTCGTACGCCGGAACGGCAATTTCAAGGCTCCATCCCGCGACCGCCGGCGTGCGTCTCGTTGAAGTTAGCTCGAGGAGATCCCAATCGTCTCACACAGACGTCCGACGATCGGAACATCACCAACCGTGAGAATAGCCAGCAGCCTTCAGCAGCCGCCACCACCTACAGATCGACATCCACCCTTCACCAGGCACCAGCCATCGAGCAAAGCGTCGACATGCGAGCTTCAGCAATTCCACTTCTAATCTTCATCGAACTGTAAGTCCGCCACCTTTTATTCATATGCATTTTATTCATTTGGCTGGTTGCGCGGTAAAACGGCATAGTGTCCCCCTCTGCGCACGATAGCCGCCGTCGCACCCCGCGAGCGTAGGAGACGAAACGAGATGACCCGCACGAAATCGTCAAAGGCTATCTCGGTCTTAAATTTGAAACCGCGTACGGAGCGCGAAGATAGAGAACATTGCCGCGAGAGGCGAGGACGGTTTAGCGATCTTGAGACGAGAAAGCGCATTAAGCAGGCGAAGGAGGTATATCGCTCGTACTACCGCCTATCGCCGATATCGAGACTGTTGCGGGAATCTTTGCATTCGCGAACTGGTTCACCGGCGTCATCCGACGGGGACGCCAAGGATAAAACGTTTATCGTGCCTCCGGCATTTCCCATCCTTGTGAGTGCGGGGGCAATAAAAAGGAGAGCCCCCAGGTCGGACCCCCAGGTCGGAGATGGCTCAATTACGCAAAAGACTAGACGGATTGAGCATGGAGTCGCGCGAGCGAAGCAAGTCGTCGAACGTTTGGGGACACCTAAATACACCCCTGGTGAGGCCCGCGCGAGTCGAAGTCGGAGATAAATGCGTGGCAGGAGTGTCGAACCTCCTAGAAATAAAGCTGATAGCCAGCTTCGATGACCCGAATAACGTGTTCGAATCGGGAAGCGAGAAAAACGCGCGCCCGGCATCGGCGGGAAGCTCCCGTCGCGGTACGGCCCCTGGCACCCCAGTAACTCCCTCCGCGCTAGAACGCGAAGTGGACAGGCTTCGGAAAGTCATCGACGAGCTGTTATCGGAGGATAGTTCCCCGGAGGACGGGGAAGTCGTCCATGGCCAAATCCGCAAGGCAATAAAGATCCTAAAATCACGACAAAAATCGACCGCGAAACTACTGGTCCAAGACGCATGGCCAGAGGTGGACTGGCTTGCGACGAGTTCGGGCAATGTCGTCGCCACCGGCAACAAGCCCGGTCCCAGTACAGGAGGTAAACCCTGGGGCGAACATCGCCGTACCCCACCGGCGGACGATCCGAGCTCCGGCCCGTCTAGCGAGTCCGACGGCTCGGAAAAGCCAAAAGAAGAGTGGCATGATCGCCACCGAAAGAGCAGGAAAGCTCGAACCAGGCAAACGGGCGCGCATGCAGGCCTTGATGCCTTCTCAAGCGACGGCCGAGGATCGGAACCAGCCTACAGCCGAATCAGGTCGCCACCCCTACGCGATGACACGATGAAGGCACGATTAGCACTGGCGAAAGAAGCCGCAGATGCGCCGAGAATGCGGCAAGACGATACGGACGCGAGGAAGCTTCTCCCCACAGTGGCGAGAGGACACCGCGTCCTGCGTAATAGCTCATGAGCATGGCTACAAGTTTGGCTCATGCTGCGCCGACATATGATTTCTCATGGCCAGGAGATTTCCCCCGGTGATTCACTTAAAATCCGAGCTATTGCTAAGCGGGAAAGCCAGCTTGTACGTCGATTCGGGCGCGGATGTTTCGGTCATTAAAATCGATAAATTGGCGAGAGGGGTCCCAATCAACTTCAGCTACAGGATCACTATCCGCGTGGTCACCGACGGCCTTTCACGAGCACTCGGAGTCGCGACCGTGGACTTCCACGACATGATGTACGATTTGCATATAGTGCCTTGCGACTTCCCCATCGATACCGACGGAATTATCGGATGGCACGTTATTGACGCCCTCAAGGGCAGTGTCGATGCGGCTAACAAATGCCTCCGACTAGGGGAATTAACCTTCCCGTTCGTGGAAGAGGAGTAGATCACAATACCACCGCGGGTGAGAATGGTGATCAGCTCAATCATATCCAACGCGGATGTGGAAATCGGTTGGATACCTCTACAGCAAATCCATCCAGATTTATTATTCGGTAATTGCGTCACCGAGAACAGGTGCAGTAAAGCTTTTACCGAATGCATCAATACAAGCGAACAGGAAATAACGATCCCAACGCCGATCGTCTAGCTTACCGCTTGCCACACAATCAAACAGAATCGTTCGAACTGGACAGAGCTCCTCCTCGAAAGAGCAATAAACAGAGATCTACACTCAACATCGTCTCGTGTCCTTCGGTTTACCCCCACGATCCGTAACAGTATATAGATATATACTACGTGGGGGGAATGTGACCTGCGATAGTCTTCGTGGGAGGAATGTGAACTGCGCTGGTCTTCGTGGGGAGAATGTGAACTGCGCTAGTTTTCGCGCGGAAAATCTGAACCGGGCTCCCTTTAGCCGAAACTGTTGAAACTTCTAGTTCTTCGCGGGAAGAATCCTGCTAGTCTTCATTAAGAAAATGAACCTTGTTAGTTTTCGAGCGGTGCTGGACCGACGATATTTCATTACAGAAGGAAAAAGTGGAAATATTGACGTTTTTTCAGCTTTTGGCCCGTAATTTTTTATTGACATAGGGTACCGATATACGAGTATTTCGATCATTTTTCTGTTTTTGCATCTTTTAACAAGTGTGAAGAACCTAGTCCAGCTAGTCTGACCTCAAAATTACTCATTTTCCACTTTTGGACCAAAAATGTCCGACCTTCCGTAGTTATCCTCATAAATGGTGTGCGGGCGTAACGATAATAATATTTTTAGATTAAAAATTATGTATATTATGCGTTTGGTAATAAAAAACGGAAATTTCGCGAAAAAAATTACAGTTTCAGTTATGTCTATTGATTTTATAATAATTTAATTAACACAATAAGAAAGTTGGGAATAAAATTCATTAAAAGAAAAAGACAGCGCATAAGGCGAGCGAGCCTGTTGCGGCGCGAGAGCTCAGGCCGTCGGCCCAAGCGAATTGGCTAATCGGAGCGCGCGCTGTTAGACGGCAAGGGAGAGCGAGAGAGCGACGTAAGATACGCGAGAGCGAGCCGACACTCTTCTGTCCCGGCCGCTCCAGCTCGGACGTCGTTGCAGCTTGCCCCCGAGGGATGGATGAAGGATAAAAGGTCCGTGGAACTGTCGATCTGAGTTTCCCTCGTGAATATGCATGCAGCTCTACGCACGGTTTCGCGAACGCGGAGTGTTATCTCGCGAGCGCGTGAACACCGGCGAGCGCGGATATCTCGGATGCCTTGATGTCTCTATTGCGAGATGCCTTTTCATAGTTAAGGTTCTTCCGTAGTGTGAATCAATGCGTGAACGATGTATACCGCGGGTCACCTACTACGCTGGGTTGTCTTCACTCATATGTAATTAGCATTTCTCTATCTATACAGTTATTTCATTATATTAATCAAAGTTAATTTTTAAACTCTCGATATCCCTTATGTGGTGAAAATTCAGAGTGCTTATTCTAAAAGTCTATTTTCATTATGTAAATTAAAGTCAAACTTTCAATAATAATGTAAATAATATTCTAGCAGGTTTATTGTGTACGTTTATTACTTTTCCCTTAGTAAAGGTTGATAAGAAATGTGATTATAATGCAATTATTAAAAAGGTATTTCTAATTAGTTTAACTAATAATTATGTTAATATATGTGTCTTCTTTTACCTCGTAAATGAGTGAATCACAGACACTGAAAGAACATGATGCTTATACATGAAGCTGAATAACAGGATTGTTTCGCATTATGAAAACTTTTTCGATTATTTATGGAAGCAACGAGCGGATGTACAATCTACACTACTTAGTAATTCAGTAAATTGCTATCCTTATTTCATGAAAAATCTATGTCCAAGACGATCATTTGCAATTAAATATAAGATTTAATTCATACAAAAAATCGATCCCACATTTAAAAAAAAAACAGTAACAAATTCTAGCATGTAGAACGCAATTTTTTTTATGGAAAAACTTGCCGTCCCGTCCTATAATAGATACCGATGGGTACTATCTTAAAATTGTGCATGGTTATCCAAAGTAATTTGTTGTTAACAAAACACTGTTAGAAAATCTCGTATCGGATTTTTCATTCTACATGTATTTACTACTATTCTTAACCAATTTTTGAAGAATTCAAACTTCATCTTGTAATCATTGTAAACACAATTTTTGGTTATTTGTATTTGTATGTATGTTTCACAAAAGTATGTTATTATTATCGAATGGTTACAAGATGTTCAATAAAAATAATTATTATTAAGTATTACAAAAATGTTATAAAATAAATTTCTATGATTAAAGTTCGGAAATCAATCAAGCTAAAAAATATTAAATTAACATTTATGTTTATATTTTAGTTTTATATCCATGCTTAATAAAAAAAATAGAACTACTTTTTTGTTAATAAAAAAATAGAACTAATTTTTATTTGAGGCTATCGTTCTCACAGTTTAACATAATATTATATTATACATACATATTATATATAAACATATATTATAAGTATATTAAAAATTTTATGAGATTGTTGATTACACTGACATTTAGTAGTTCATCGATTATTTATGATAGGACGCGCGGGACGGCAAGTTTTTCCATAAAAAAAATTGCGTTCTACATGCTAGAATTTGTTACTGTTTTTTTTTTAAATGTGGGATCGATTTTTTGTATGAATTAAATCTTATATTTAATTGCAAATGATCGTCTTGGACATAGATTTTTCATGAAATAAGGATAGCAATTTACTGAATTATTAAGTAGAGTAGATTGTACATCCGCTCGTTGCTTCCATAAATAATCGAAAAAGTTTTCATAATGCGAAACAATCCTGTAATATATTATGAGCACATTTTTCATGTGATAATGTCATGTTAGAACATCATTCCTATATGTACACTCGGATACTATTGAACTTTGAATAATATCGAATTAGTGCTATGCTTTGCGCATGTTTGTGACCGGTCACGGAACGCTCTATTTACCGGAAGTACGGTGACCTAACCTCCCACACTAAATACGGCGTAAGAGTGATCAGTCATTAAACGTCAGCTGGAATGCGCAGGATGTGGCGGCAATCGCAGTTATTCCCACAATTCTACCGACAGTATCTTTTCACAGGCTATCCACCTTTTCACATGTCACAATTTGGTCGAGTGTTTATAATGATTAATACATATATATTTATAATCCTTCTCCGATTTAAACAATTATTTATTTATATCAACTCAATTGCTTCTTATAACAAAAACTTGCCAATTTCTTTATTGATATCATAAATTTCTTTTGCTATATTAAAATTGAAATTTATGTAAAATCGAAGGTATAGAGAAGAAACACTAAAGAAATGGTAGTCTGTCCAACAGATCCTTCAAGCAAAGATGTTTACGCATTCATATTGATATAGATAGATGAAAATTTCAAGTTATTCAGCTTCATGTATAAGCATCATGTTCTTTCAGTGTCTGTGATTCACTCATTTACGAGGTAAAAGAAGACACATATATTAACATAATTATTAGTTAAACTAATTAGAAATACCTTTTTAATCATTGCATTATAATCACATTTCTTATCAACCTTTACTAAGGGAAAAGTAATAAACGTACACAATAAACCTGCTAGAATATTATTTACATTATTATTGAAAGTTTGACTTTAATTTACATAATGAAAATAGACTTTTAGAATAAGCACTCTGAATTTTCACCACATAAGGGATATCGAGAGTTTAAAAATTAACTTTGATTAATATAATGAAATAACTGTATAGATAGAGAAAACACTTAGAATTTTTGTGACATTGAGATATCAAGAGTTGCAAAATTAATCTTCAAGTTTTACATGAAGAAACGACCTTATACTTGCCAGCCTTTTACCTTGAAAAGGTTTTTTTTGGGGGGGGGGGAGATTTCACTACTTTTAAAAAGTATGTAATACCTAAATTACAAAGAATAGTTAACATCAACTGATTAAGTTATAAATTTAAAAATTAATGTGTATATGCTCACTGAAGATGGCCGCGGCAGTGGTACTAGTATTTGTCACTAGCGCCCTAGTTCTTAAAGTGTGCGCGCGTGCTCAGTCTGTGGCGTCGGTAAGTCGCTCTGTAGTCCTGGGGTTATCGACGTTACGTCTGCTATACCGTCAGTGTTTAACCTCTCGCGTGATTAACTTTGTCGCTGCTAAAGTATTTTAAAATTGTTGCTACGGGATCGAAACTCGTACTCAGGAGCAACTATGGATGGTCAGCTACTCCGAGGAGTGATTTCTTTTGGGACTTGTACACTGTGGTGATGGGAAACTTGTGCTTTCCCTTGGTCGATCATTGCTGTTTGGAGTCAGATAAGTTATTTTTTTTTATTTAAATTATTGAGACTTTTTGTTGATTTAAAGCACCGGTGCTTTGTTAAAAGAATTTTGTCTTTTTGTTTTCAGGTCACTGGGTCAATGCTGCTTCGAAATTTGTGTGTTACGTCTTAAAAAGATTTTGACGTCTCCCCTGGAATGGCATGCCGAAGCTAGTGCACAAGTTTTCGCTAAAGTTTTTTGTAGTAAGAAGTACAACAGTGTTGTAGAGTGTTTTAATAAACATATTTAATTAATTTACATGACTTGACCAGTGCTTTTGACTTTTTGTCGATTTTAAATTATATATGTAAATCACTATGGTGTTTTTCAATAATTATTGTGTGAATTTGTGGATCTCAAGTGTGATTTGTCGAGAACAAGCAAAAAATGGTGTAGTTATTTTCACTTTTTTTCCTACACATAATAATTTAATAATAATTCACATGATAATATAATTCACATAATATATATGATAATTCACGTAATAATTTAATTTATGTTAAAGTGTTTTGTGTTGTTTGGCTCTGTTTCCCTGGATTTGAATGGACTTATTGGTGTATGTTTATGTCAGACCTATCTGATTGAGTTCGTCTTTTGGAGCAAAGGCCGTCTCTTTCAGATTGCTCTTCCTGGGTTCGACTAAGTGTTGATGTGTAAATAGTGGGTCTCAATAATTGTGCACACTGAATTTAGTTTGTGCGTTGGCTTAATTATTTGTTTTATTGCCTATGGAATTGATAATGACTTTTGGCGACCAAGTTTTGTTTGTGCACGAATAGAGGAATACTTATGAACTCAGTGCTTCGTGCAAGTGCGTTGCTTTAATTTTTCTAAATTATAGTTTGAAAGTTTTATTTGTGGGTCCAATATGGGACATTAATAATGCTTTTGGGGTGCCTGTCTATTAAGTTAACTATTTGCTTGTTTTGTTATTTGACAGACTCCTATGCTAAACTACTCTGTGGTACGTTAAACTATTTATATTGAGTTTGGGGTATGTGAAAAAGGCGTTGGAAGTGCAAACTGTGAATCTTTCAACGTCTTTTATCTTGGTACACTGTGTTGAATTACGTTCAATGTTTTCTATTATTATTTACACTCTGTATTATAGCTGACAACCTAATTTACTTTCATCGTTAAATATTTATTCATCACAGCCATAAAATTTATATATACTGAATTTACTGCTAAACCATAATATCAAAGAAAGTATAAAATATATATAATATCAACTTCCATTTGGTCCCATTAAAAATGGAATAAATATCTGCAAAAAATACATGTTTACAAAGACCAGAGCTTATATATAATAACTACTGTATTAAGGTACTAAAAAATGTATGTAAAATATCCATAGATTTTAATCACTACTATAATAATGACTACATATAGAAATGAAAGCGAAGAATATAATTGAAATAAGTAAGCTACATTTTGAATATTTCGGTCTTCGCCTGATTTAAAATCTGTTATAGCTATAAAAGCTTGTTTTAACGTGCTAAAACAATACAATTGAGTTTATCCAAGAACTTATAGTTTTGATTTTTATAGTTATGCACCTGACAATTTAGACCCTAAAGCCATGAAATCGATGGAGTAAGTATATAATATACACATGCTGATTATTGTATAAAACATTACTGTTGCATCAAGCACGAATATTCTCTATTATATGACCTGAATAATCTCTAAAATCCAATAAAATAAAACACTTTCACTAGCTATTCATAAGAATCCCTTTCGACGAACAGCCTGAGAGTCTACCTCCCAGGAGACGATAGGAA
Organism: Philotrypesis tridentata; assembly: GCA_018906965.1. Lineage (NCBI taxonomy): Eukaryota > Metazoa > Arthropoda > Insecta > Hymenoptera > Pteromalidae > Philotrypesis > Philotrypesis tridentata. Next base: position 38,321 of record JACCIB010000381.1, read on the forward strand.
AAGTTATGAACTATTCATATACACTTAAACAACTTAGAAATTTTCATGCATGAGCGATGCATATTCTTGACACTTCACTAGCTTCTCACAATACAAGACAATTTTTTCCTTATACTGAATATTCTCTATGTTGAAACTTTCTTCGATTCTTGAACCAAGAAAATAAAACACACTAGCTATTTGTAAGGATCCCTTTCGACGTATAGTTTGAGAGTCTATCTCCCAGGAGACGATAGGAAAATTTAATAATTGTTCATAAGCACTTCCACAATTGTAGAAACTTTCTTGCGTGGAAGATTGAATATAATAATAAAAAACTTACGCTTCTGCTAGACAGGTATAAACTAAAGAAAATATACTTTTTTCACAATGCTGCAGATCTCAATATCAGACCTTCTTCAATAAAAATTCTCTTGTCACAATTACTTCTTTTATATATAAACTGACAGCTTCATAACCTCATAATCTGAAAAATAACAGAGAATATTTAAACAAAGAATCAGTTCACAAATTCTTTATTTATATTGAATATCTATAAAAAATAAAACTAAATACTTATCTAATTATATAAACTATTAGTTGATGATTGCTTCTGATTGCATAGAAAATCGACTTTGCTAAACACTTTTGCAACTTTTGCAACATACAATTGAAGGAGGCTGAATCCCTACCAGCAAAACCTGAAGAATTTAGCTGAATTCATAAATTTTATGGCCAGGTCCAATGTAGAAGAGACACGCTCGGACCTGGCCAAGCAAAGAACACAAGAAGTGTTTCACGGAGAAGATGCTCCTGAAGGAGAGGATCCTCCACAAGGAGTGAATCCACAGAATTAATGTATAATTTTTAAAAAATATACAGTATAAAATCTAAAAACTTGTGTATATTATTTATACTTACAAGATACTTGCGCTTATGACAGCTATTCTTCTAGAAGTCCAAAGAACTTGGTAATTTGTAATGACCAGATGGACTGCAAATTTTGTAGAAACTTTCTTCGATACTTCAGCGATGAAAATACAACACTTTCACTAGCTTGTCACACGGATTCCTTTCAATATACTTATACAGCCTGAGAGTTGTAACCTCTCACGAAACAACAGAAAAAATTTAATAATATTGAATAGCTATGTCAACAACCGTAGAAACTTTCGTAGACACATTCTTAACACTACACTAACTTGTCACATCACAAGAAAATTGTTTTCTATAATCTCTTATGTATTTCCTATAATATGGTAGTCGTGTGCCTTCCAACCTGAAAAATAAAAGAGAACATTTTAACAAAGAATCAGTTCAAAAAATCTTTCATTATATTGTATGTTTATAAAAAACTAAAAACTAAATACTTATCTAATTTTAGCTTATTAGTCATGTTTGTGAGACGTCTTAATTATATCTGACAGTTTTAAAATCTGACATTTTTCTTCAAACACACTTTTGCATATTTGCAGATTTTTTTGAAAATAATACCACTTCACTAGATTATTACTGTATCATCGTAATCGTATATTTATTAAGAAAGAAAGAAAGAAAGTACTTAATTATTTATATATGATTAACACTGCATGTGTTATTGTATTGTAAAATAATATAGATACGTCTGGTCGTCTCGTCTGTACACATATATAAACTGTACATACACACATATATACATAACATACAATAGTATACGTAGACTGACGTCACGATGACGTACTTCCGCGGAGAACAATTTCTCCGGGAGAAGAATTTTCGTATAAGAGAATTCGTGATCCCGAACTTTCACTTCGCAATAACTTTTGATAGAAGCAATTTCACAAAATATGACCCCGATGTGATTTTATTGCTTTCCCTGGAAGCTTTCATGTACGTGCTCGTATGTAAAAAACAAAGCTGTTAATGCGAAGATAACTGTATGTCGAGTTTTCAACAGGGCTCATTTAAAGTATATATAGGGTCTGGCTTGCGCCCGATGGCGGCGTACGTACTGACGTACCTCATACTTGCCATCGTGGCGCTACCGCGCCCCTTGATTAAGTTTGTCTGAATAAATAGTGTTCTAAAATAAAGATGTCCGAGTAGTGTTTTACATCCGAACCGCCCTCTCTCCTTACCGAAAAGGGGACTGAGCTAGCCGAACAAGACGAGTCTCGTTGGAAAGATTCGCGGGACTGCCGTTCTACGGAGAACGGCTGGCGCCTACCGGGAATCGGGGCGAGATTCCACGGGAGCAAGGCCGATACGTAATCACTCGGCTTGGCACGAAAAACCGAGTGTTACAACATAAAAATCAACATATTGTAAAGTGGGATTTTCCCACCCGCTCGGGAGTTTCCAGTTAGTGTATAAATTATTTCTTTATGTCGCGGCTGACTTTTCTCTCCGATAGCAGAATTCCTGAAATGGGCAGAAAGCGAGATAGTGGTAGCAATTGGGTTAATACACAATAAAAACACCCATGATTAATATAAATATTTCCCGAATAAATTCTTGAAAACCTCCAGAATACAGTTAACAATAATGCTAACAAGATTTCGTGATTTTAAATAATTTATGGGCCAGTGGCCAGCATAACTATCCGCTTGATTCGTAGGAAGGATGCCGCGTTATCCCACTTAGCCTCCTTCTTCACGGAAGCGTCGCCTCGGCCGCCAAATTTTCCAATTGGTCATAAGTTCTGAAAGAAATCCTCTATTGGTCAATTAATAGACCACTACTACTTAATTCCTGTATTTATAATTTTCCCGAACGCCCTCTTTTCCAAATCCAATTTTATCAGTGGCTAACAAATTGATTATCGCCCGCTATATCCTCTAACTGATGAGTTAATCCGCGCCTTCTTTATCAATACCGATCAATGAATCAATTTCAAATTTATCTGGTGGCTCCACCTATAACTCTATTCTAATGTACAGATCACTGTAGACGACCTCTTAATGATAACTAGTATCCTAGTTGACAGTCGCCATGCCTCTACACTGTAAGGAAAAGTAAACCACTATATTAGTACTGTACAGTACGCCTGTACAATACTCTCCAGAGTTACTCTCTCTTTCTCTCTCTCTCTCTCTCTCTCTCTCTCTCTCTCTCTCACCGAATTTTCCAATTGGTCTTTATCTGAAATAAATCCTCTATTGGCCATTAATAGAACACCACTAATTTATTCCTCTATCCGTGATTTTCCCTAGCGCCCTCTTTTCCAAATCCAATTTTATCATTGGTTAGAAAATCAATTAACGTCCTCTATGTGTTTCCTCAATATGCAAATCCGCACCCCCTTTATCGATTACGATCAACCATCCGATGGCTCCACCTATAAATAAGCTATCGAGCGCGCGGTATTCGAAATCCTCCATTCCAATATATAGATCATAGAACAGCCTCTATCGAATCACCGAAGATCCCATGCATTCCCCTATACATCTTTATGACCTCCGGGAGTCAACATAAAGTCAACTTCACCGCGACGCTCCTCAGTCATGCGTTCCCAAACTCTCTAGGCGCTCCGAACGCCATCAACCTCGTACCACTATATCCCTCTCTTTCTCGCTCAAGCGCACGCTCTCTCTCTCTCTCTCTCTCTCTCTCTCTCTCTCTCTCTCTCTCTCTCTCTCTCTTGTACTCACACATTCAGCCAAACACTCGTTCCCTCTCTTTCTCTCTCGCTCTCATATGCTCGTTCCCTCTCTCTCACACGCTTCTCTCTCTTTCTCTCGGCTCCGCTCACCTCGCCTGCCCCCTCTTTCACTCACTCACATGCTCTTTCACTCACTCCCATGCTCTCTCGCTCTCTCTAATACGTATTCACGTGCATGTGACCGCGCGCGCTGCTATCGTACTTCCTGACGTGCTCTCTCCCGAGCGCCGGCCGGTCGCGTAGGTGTGGTTATATACGTCACGTCCTGCGCTCTGCACGCGGTCAAGCAGAGGCAACTCCTGGAATCGCCACAGAGTGCTGGCTCCGCTCCAGGAGTTATTAGTTTTCTGCAAGCGGGTAAGCTGCCGCAATCAAATAATCACGGCGTAGCAATATTTATAGAGTTTATAGGGTTATAGGGAATTCAGAATTACTTGAATTCTGTATTTGAAAAATATATATTATATAATTTTTTCATTTTGGCACACTAAAGTTGTCGATATTGTGCTTCTGAACCCCGATAAGGGGGTATATAACCCCTTAAAACGTGTTTTAAGGGGTTATGCCTGAGTTAAAATTATGAATATGTTGATTTTTATATTCACTTTTTTCATAGCTAATAGTCCGTAGAATAAGGTGGTGAAAGTCGTTTTTATAAATAGAATTTGCCACGAAAATACAGACAAGTTTATGTGCCGCAAGTTTGCTACTTTTACCGTTGTTAGAGACAGATATGTGCAATTTCATACACTTACCGCGAAGTATCGGAATTATGGCCATATATACGTGGCTGTATCTGCTATGCCCAGTGCACGCTGGATATTGGAGATCGGTGAGGCTTTATTTAGGTTATATTGTTCTAAATCTAATAAGAGGATTACGATTTTGTAAACTATATGCCATCTATGTATACTATTGTTGTCTTGCTAATAAGCATCACTTCCAGCACAGAGAGCTCTTTCTCGGTTTTCGGAAATTTTGCAGTTTGCATTAACCTTTCTACGGTTTTTGAGGCTACGGTAAAGGTTTCTGTGGGCACCAGACGCGGGTGCACCACGCCCTTGGTCGCGAATGATATGGCTTCCAAGAGGGTCTCACTATCGGCATTGGACTGGCTAACCCCTGCGTTACGACCGTGAACCGCCAACCGTAAAGGTAGCATCGGAATTGCTCTTTCGGGAATACGACCGCGAGGAGCTCTTTGTCGTAAATTGGGTATTTCAATTCGCTGCCCTTGAGGAATCGTAATACAAATGCACACGGCTGGTTCTTTCCCAGCTTTCCCTGGGAAAGAACGTCCCCAAGTGCGTAGTCGTTGGGATCACACGTGACTATGAAGGGTTGGTTCAGTTCCGGTACTTTCAGCACTGGCTCCTTTGTTATTAGAAACTTTAAGTTATCGAAAGCGGTCTGCTCCTCTATACCCCAACTGAATTCGTTTTCGTTCGTAGCAGAAGGTCTAGTGGACGAGAGATGTTGGCGAAATCATTAATAAATCTCTTACAATAGTCCGCAACGGAGAGAGAAAAAAGGCGAGAGATTAAAAAAGAAAATTTACTGATAAACTTAGAATAAAATGACTCTATCGCTCTACTCGAGTAAAATTGATTTTAGAATACAGGCTCTGCACTGCATATTCTCACACTGGAGATCTGTATGCAGGCAGGCCTCAAAAAAATAGAAAAGAGAGAAATGTAAATTTCTCTCTATTGGCGTTTCGTCCAGCTGTCAGAGTGGACTCCTCAGTAAGGCTCTGACAGCTTCCTTAGACGCCCGACACTTCGAAGAGAAGCGGCATTTATGTGGTCTCGGCCTGCGTTTTTCTCTTGCAAGAGAGAACTCTAGCATAGAGAAAAAGGCAGGTCGCCACCTAGCGGACACTTATAAGAGCCAGTGTCAAAGTTTAGATGGTATGCGACTCTATCACTCGAAAGTATAGTACATAGAATAAAATGACTCTATCGCTCTACTCGAGTAAAATTGATTTTAGAATACTGGCTCTGCACTGCATATTCTCACACTGGAGATCTGTATGCAGGCAGGCCTCAAAAAAATAGAAAAGAGAGAAATGTAAATTTCTCTCTGTTGGCGCTTCGTCCAGCTGTCAGAGTGGACTCCTCAGTAAGGCTCTGACAGCTTCCTTAGACGCCCGCCACTTCGAAGAGAAGCGGCATTTATGTGGTCTCGGCCTGCGTTTTTCTCTTGCAAGAGAGAACTCTAGCATAGAGAAAAAGGCATTTTTTTGAGGCCTGCCTGCATACAGATCTCCAGTGTGAGAATATGCAGTGCAGAGCCTGTATTCTAAAATCAATTTTACTCGAGTAGAGCGATAGAGTCATTTTATTCTATGTACTATACTTTCGAGTGATAGAGTCGCATACCATCTAAACTTTGACACTGGCTCTTATAAGTGTCCACTAGGTGGCGACCTGCCTTTTTCTCTATGCTAGAGTTCTCTCTTGCAAGAGAAAAACGCAGGCCGAGACCACATAAATGCCGCTTCTCTTCGAAGTGGCGGGCGTCTAAGGAAGCTGTCAGAGCCTTACTGAGGAGTCCACTCTGACAGCTGGACGAAACGCCAACAGAGAGAAATTTACATTTCTCTCTTTTCTATTTTTTTGAGGCCTGCCTGCATACAGATCTCCAGTGTGAGAATATGCAGTGCAGAGCCTGTATTCTAAAATCAATTTTACTCGAGTAGAGCGATAGAGTCATTTTATTCTATGTACTATACTTTCGAGTGATAGAGTCGCATACCATCATTACTGATAAACTATTTAAATTTTACATGGTCCGGGATACCAGGCGAATAAATCAAAGTATGTCGCCAATAAATTAAAATCGAATTACTTTTAATAGTTACTTCTATATACAATGACGTAATGCATTGTATATGTTCAGCAACGAAAATAAAGATAATCGTGGCGCAATGCACATTGTTTCTCTACTCATGAGACGACGCAATGCGTTTCATAGTAGATGATGACTTTAATTTTAGATTTAATTTTGGATGACTTTAATTGATCCTCACGTACTGAACATTGTTCTTTAGCAAGACGCAATGCCTGGTGAAGAACAGTCGAGCTGAAAAACTAAATTTATTTTTGGTTTTAAATGCTTTTCCACTCAAGATCACGCGCTGGATCGCGAGGTCTTCAGAAAACAAAACAAATGCGTGAGCGCTTAAGATAGACGCAATGCTATGAGTTTGCGTCTCACCTGTTTAGCTAATTTAATAGCTAAAATTTATTTTTTCTTTTTTGTTTTGGAAAATCGCTTTTTCCATTCTAGACCACATAATTGAATCTAGAGGTAGTCCAGAGCATAAGGAAAGATGTGCGCGGTTAATCGGATTCCCTATGGAAGACTCAATGATCCACATTCAGGGCTTTCCGGAGCGGCACCACTTCCCCGTGTGCTTCCGCTAGCTAGAAGACCTATTGCTCCTTCTAGCTCCAGCTTCAGTGGAAGAATGAATGCTCTTCCCGGAATCACGCGCTCTTTTATATATATGAGCCGAACTACTCCGACGCTGAAACAGCGAGTTACCCTCTCCACTCGTCCAGGCGTCAGTATCGCTATAGATATACTGTTATATGTGAAAACTTGATTTACATGTTTTGTCGCTATAGACAATTAATTTTCACAAAAATAGGAACATAGGAATGTTTATCGATGCATAGATAAGAATGGATAATGGTTTGCTGCTAATGCCAAGCTCCGAGAAACAAAATAACTCGCATACAAATACGCTGGTCGCGAAACTTTAACTGTACATGAGTCGAAAGTTGATGAACTAAAGATCATGTACGTTACAGATTTATATGGCGAAAGTGCCTCAAAAAATAATAATCGGCATGTGAAATGTCTATCTCGTATATATTTCAGAAGTTTGGCTAAAAGGTGAAATATACCCCTTCCACTCGTCCGGGCGCAGGCTCCGCCGCGGCTGTCGAGGCGACTCTCGCCCGCACGCTGTCTGTTTCTTAACTAATCTTATAACGATGTTTTTGGTGTTAAAATTAACGTATCGCAATCGGGTTTTTGCATTTTACATAAACTTTGAATCAAAGAATCTCATACGGGCATTTATTTTGTCGAAATAACACTTTTAATCTAAGATATCTATGTTACAAGTTGGTGATTTTACCCATATATTTAATACGGAAGTGCAGCATGCCAACTTGTAATGTTGATAAAAAATATCAATAATTTAATAAAAAGAGAAATAATGTTATACACATAACCATATGGCTTTATTTTATTGAAAAATGTTTAAAATAAAATTTTATAGTAGTGGATCGGGTCCATGTACGTTGCAAGTTAAAAACCCCTTGGCCTGTTTGACTTTTAGTCCAATCGGTAGAGACCGAACAGTACCTGTTTATGCAAACTTTCTGGAAATACGGATCTGGCAGCACAGATGTCTTCAAAATGATGTGTGCAATGACCAAAAAGTTTGCTATCAAGAAATCTCACAGTCGAGCCAAAAAAGTGCCGATTCCTTAAAAGGGAAGCGCAGGTACTAGGCTACATCATAGACGGGGGGTATATTAGAACCGACCCGACGAAGGTCAGAGCAATGGTCCAGTACCCTGCCCCAACCAACAGTCACAAATAGTCCAGTCGGTAGAGATTTTTCGTAAAACTTTTTATTCTATACCGTTTTATACCGCCACCATGTCTAAAAGTTTAAACATTCGCCAAATTTTTTTGACACTTGAAATTTGGCATACAATAAGTGTAAATACACAGAAATCAAAAATTAAGTGTAAATACACAGAAATCTAAAATTTTGAAGAATTTCATTATCTTCATTTTTACGGTTTTACCAAGGTTTTAAACGTCACCCTAGCTTTATACGTCATCGATTTTTTCATTTTATAACATGAAAATACGATAATTCATAAAATGCACTATCACATTTAAATTTATAGACCAATTTACTAACAATTTAAAAAAAAATTTGATTGATTTTCGTTGTTTACATCCTAAGATAGCTTATAGGCGTAATTTTTGAAGGCTCTAAATTGTATATTTGTAATAAAATATGGGCACTGAAGAGTCGAAGTCGCGTTGTAAAATGATGCTTCAACGGCCGCAGCGAGTGGTGGGGGCCATCGTAAGTGGCGTGCGTCTACGCGGCGACGCGCGCACGTACGTTTAATGCAAGACGCTGGGTATTTTTTGTTTTTCTCAGCTTCTACTCCACTAAAAGGTTTATTTAATAACCTACATTTACAATGTATTGTTATTACATTCTTAGATCTTTAGAGTGAAAATCACTCTAATAGAGTTAATTTTCACTCCAAAAATGCGTCGGAAATTGACCACCCCGTTTAGAGTGATATTTCACACGTATAAAACTAGGGTGACGTTTAAAACCTTGGTAAAACCGTAAAAATGAAGATAATGAAATTCTTCAAAATTTTTGATTTCTGTGTATTTACACTCAATTTTTGATTTCTGTGTATTTACACTTATTGTATGCCTAATTTCAAGTGTCAAAAAAATTTGGCGAATGTTTAAACTTTTAGACATGGTGGGGGTATAAAACGGTATAGAACAAAAGGTTTTAAGTTTCTCGTTTTCGGCATTAGCATGATTATTGTACACTAAGTGAGCTATATTTTTCTAATGTTTCGTCGATTTTTGTTGATAATCAACATTTTTACAGCAACTTAAAAAGATTGGCATTTTCTAACTTCTCGTCAACCTCACGGCTTTGTTATTGCAAATTTCGTAATCGGACCAACGCCATTTTGTAGTCTTATTAATAACAACAAAATTTTATCTTAATCACGTTTTTGTACGAAGTCATCCTACTGAGCTATAAAAGAAAAACCGCGACAGCGGTGAATTTTTTCACTTAAATTGTTAATAACTTTTTTTCCTGATAAAATTTCTTGGCAGCAAACTTTTAGTCATTGTACACATCATTTTGAAGACGACTATGCAGTCAGATCCGAGTTACCAGAAAAGTTCCATCCAAAATCTCTACCGACTAGACTATTTGTGACTGTTGGTTAGGGCAGGGTACTGCACCATTGCTCTGACCTTCGCCGGGTCGGTTCTAATATACCCCCCGCCTACGATGTGGTCTAGTACCTTCGCTTTCCTTTTAAGGAATTGGCACTCTTTTGGCTCGACTGTGAGATTTGCTTCGAGTAGCCTTTGTAATACCCGCCTTAGCCGCGCACGATGTTCGTCAAGGGTCTCACTGAACACCATAAGATCGTCGAGGTAATTCTCGACTGGTGAAAATTATTGTGGCCTCTTTCAAGCCCATCACCGTGCGATTGATTTGCATTAACTAGTTCTCGAATTTGCCATCCGGCGCATAAAACGCGGTGAGATATGTGGATTCTGGATCCATCTCGATTTGGTGGTATCCTTGTTTTAGGTCCATCACCGTTTTGTAGCTGGTCACTCCGAGATGATCAACAATAGTGCTTGTGAATGGCAAAGGTAGGCAACTTCCCTCCGTTTCCTCCCTGAGCACGTGGAAATCTGGCACTAATCGGAATTTTTTGTTCCCGAATGCGTCCGGCTTCTTTTGTACGATCCAAAGTGCCAATGAGTAGTTTGAGTTTGATGGTACAATGATATTTTGTGGGCGTAGCTTTCCCAGCTCACTGAGCATCTGCTCTTTAATGGCTGGAGGGCACCAGAATCTGTTCGTCTGGATGACATGATTGGACTTCAGCTCGATTTTATAGCCAGCAGCGGCTCGTCCTCGAGACAGAAAACTCTCGCGTAATCGTCAACGATCTAGCGTATGTATTCTATTTCTTCCTCTTTGCTGCCCTTGAGGTCCGTGAGCTCTAGGATTCTTGTGACCCTTGCGAGGCGCATTTCGTCGTCTCGGAGCAGCCGATTATTTAGATGTTCGATTTCTTTATAGTCACTTTGTTCTGTTAATCAACGAACGTTGGTTACCCAATCCGCGTTGTGGTGCGCTGCAGTTTTCTCCGCCGCGCCTTCCGTGTCGGCTTGATCGGAATTATGACGCGTCGAGACTTCGTGCTCAAATAGTTCTATTTCCGGGCATGGTAATGATAAATGTTCTTCGCCCGTATTTGTACATTCCGCATAGGCGCGACCGTCGCGATTCTTTGACACAAAATTACCAAATAGGATATCTGGGTGGAGTTCCGAAATTGGAACCCACCCTACTTTTACGTCGGAATTTATTACATGCGCTCCAATGATCATTTTGACTCGCGGGGGAATCGATACCGTCTCACGTGACTCGAACGCGATTATCTTGCCGTCGAGTGTTAGGCTTTGCGCCGCCGCGTTGACGTTCCCTTTCAGGGCGTCAATTATGTCCCAACCTATTATCCCTTCAGTCTCGATAGGAAATGCATCGGGGACTACCTGCATCTCGCATCGCAGTCCTTCTATGTATGGTGCAGCGGTCCCGAGCGTCGTGGCTCTACCTGGGGTCACGCTATTTATATTTATTTTGTCGTTATGGGATAGCCCGGCGCGAGTTTTCCCTTTTTAACTATGGAAACGTCTGCGCCTGAATCGACGTAAAGTCTTCCTTTCCTATCGAGCATCTGCTGACAATTGATTGGCACGATGGGCGGCAACCTACCCGACTTCAAAAATTGAATATTCGCGACTCGCGCTTCAGGTATAGGAGCGTGGTCCAGGGTTTTCCCGGCTCCGCGCTCTTTGATGAATAGGTCTCGCCCCTCGTTAGATTGCGAGCCACATCGGGATGGCCCAATGTATATTTCGAATTTTGTTTATAGGTCTCGTTCACTTTCGGGCTACGAGACTGATCGGGACAGCCCAATGAATTATCTGGTAAGTGTGCTCGAGCTTTGCTCTCTTTAATGTCGCCTGTCTCCTCGGAATGACCCGGGTAATTAGGTCTGCAAGACTCGTTGGCCGGGGGCACGCTTTTTCCACCCCAAAACTGTCGGCATGATTGTCTGGAGGTAGCATTTGCCCTGGGCTCCTATCATTACTCACAAGCCCAGGGGCAGGCTCGTGGTTACTCGATGTTGACGTTCTATTACCAGGCTGACGCTCGACGTCTGGGGTATCAGACGAATGTCTAACTAGTTTAAATGTGCGTTATGCCGTTTCCATCATTCTCTGCTTCTGCTTGTGGCTCCGGCCTGTTGTTGCCGCACTGCGCATTACCCTTTTAATATCTTAGCCGGCCGCCGCGGTGGTTGCCGTGATTTCTTCGCGCGTTGCTATAATTCCCTCAATCGCGATTGCTTATGCCTTTTTGTTGCACGTGTGTCAGTAGAGTCCAACATTCCGTCGTGACGTGCCCATCTCTGTCGCAATATGCACACCTCGCGTTGGTATCGGGTTTCGTCCTGACTCACGTTTTTCGCGACGTTCGTCACGTTCTCGCTTTCTCCAGTTTCGTATTCCCGACCTCGATTGATTGACGCTTGATTTACCCTCGTACTCGATCATGGAAATTGCATGGCTCAGATCCCGAGGTTTCCTAGTGCGCACTAAATTGTCTAAGGACGCCCTCAGCCCCAACTGAAATTGCTCCAGTATGTCCTCGTCTGTCTGTCGTACCCGTGCTCGTTTATCGGCTTTCTTTAAGTTCGGCGCGGATTCTATTTTTAGTTGCTAGGCGATTATAAAGCTTTTCTGCGCGCAATCCGTAGTCCACTGCTTTCTCGGTGCACCCCTGTTATATGCAGCGAATTTGCGCATGTATTTGATCGGCGACGCCTATGTTCGCCAAATGCAGCGTCAGATCGGCGAGCAATTTTTCCACCGATGTGTATCTCGCTGTGCGGAATTTATATCCCTCGATTGCTTTGCCCTTCAATCGATTTGCAATGCGCATGATTAGGATGCTCTCAAATTTCGGCCCGAATATATGTAGGACCTGTCGCTCCCCAGTATAGAACTCTTTAAGGGAGTCGGGGTCTCCGTCAAAATACGAAATGAAATTCACTGCCTGATAGAACTGCGTGAATGACGGCGCGTACCCCTCCCTTCGCGATAGCGACTGAGATAGCCTCTGGTCCTATTTATTTGATTTGGCTACTTTTGCGGCCTGGCGGCGGTTATCCCTTTCTCTGCCCCAGTCGGTGTCCTCGCAGAATCCATCCGACTCCTCATATTTGTCCAATTCCTCGGTGATGTCCGATTCGTCGGAACCGTCGGACTCGTCGGAACCATCGGACTCGTCAGGGTTGTCCACGTTACCTCGGTCGTAACGTTTGCTGCCCTTTCTCTCGCAACTGGGACCACGACTTCCCTTTCTGACTTCGCGGCTTGTACGTTTTGGGCGCTTATCAAGTTCGTCATCGTCTCTGATTTAGCTGACCGTTTTTGCATTGTCGCTGGAGTATTGTACGGACGACCCATCTGTCTGTGTTAGCGCCGCTCTCGGACTCGGTTTCTCCCTTCCAGGAACTTCTTTCGTGTACGCGCGTATCGGCCTTGTTACGTAACCTGTAGTCGGTGCTAACGTGATCTCTAAGGCGCTTGCAGATCGCACGGTTTTTTCCCCGCCCGCGGGAGTATTTAGCATGCGCGCGCCGCGAGTAGGTCCTATGAACGTGGCTGTTCATAGGACCTACTGTGTCCATCACGCCGTTGATCGATCGGACTTGGGTTCTTTATATTTCACCCTTGACCCACTCGGCTGCTAGGTCTTTAAAGTGCCTTACGATTAGGAATACTAGCGCCGTTTCGCGGCTCTTTCTGAATGCAGGATGCAGCAGAACATCTCCGCTTCTTCCGCGCTCCCGTCGAATTTCGGCAATTCTTTCACGGTTTCGAGTATCCGGTCTGCCGTCTCGCTTATAACGGACCTAGAGTCGTCCGCTCACTCGCCCCCGGCTGGACCTACGCTCGCACTGGACTGCGGCGTTGCGAGGGCTGAAGCTGTCCTTATGGTCTGTTGTGCTGTGAGATCTGGAGCTCGCCTGATGAGCTGTTGACTGTCGCGCGTCAGCGACTGTCTGCGCATGATGACGGTAGCATTGGCTCAGATGAGCTTTGCTGCTTATCCGAGTCTGTTGTAGCGTTGATGCCTTACCATAAGGATATGGGTGGTTGAGCACTCGGTGTATGAAAAAAATGTTTGCAAAGTTGAGCCCTGGTATCTAACCGACCATGGGTGACAGCGATGTCGCCTCCAACTTTAGTTGACGTGATAGTATCCGCCTTTTTTTTCGTTGAGTGGCCGTGCAGTTGCGGTTTTCTCACTGCCGAATATTGGTGATGAGAGAAAAAAATTTCACATAAAAGCTGATAAGTTATGTCTATTCCTCCTGCAGTTCTCTGTCCTGCAGGGCTCCACTTAGAGATGCCAGTTGTTACGGGGGATAGGTGTGAGGTGAAGGTAAACCCAGAGACAGAGGCAGAAGTTGTTGACTATGCCTTTATTCGAGCTGGAGGAGCTCCTTCTGGTGTTCGGATCACTCGATAACTAACTAGGCAAGTCGTCGAGCTTAAGTTCATCGACTCGCCTGCCTGTCCCAAAAGTGCATCGCATGCACTTTTGGTGCGCGATTCTGCGCCACAGCGCTCGGTGCCGACGTTGGTTATATTTAAATTTGATTACGCCTTGATTATTCAACAAAATTTTTCAAACACCTCTAGTACAAGATTTTGATAGAGGATTTCATCGAAAATATAATGTAAGTTCATTTTGTAAAAAATTTCTTTCTCAAAAAGTCATTATCCTAGGACAAATCGCTAAATAACCAATTTTTGTAAAATCGCAATTTTTTTCTTTAGTTTTCTTAAACAACGTAAAACTACAATCTCATAATGTAAAGGATATTTAAATTTGGAAACAGCAAAAGAATTGAATAGGTTTAAAATTGTCACCGAATATATTGCACCACACAGCGACGATAAATAAAATAAGTTCTGTTTTATCGATAAAATAATTCCTTAAGAAACAGTTGTTTGCATTTTGATGCACTCTTTAACTCTTCAAGTCACCATGTGATAATGTATTTGTTTACTGCTACTTATAACCTGTACTATAAAGTAAACTAGTGTGGATATAAAGTTTAAAAACTTCTACAAGAAGAATTCCAATAAGTAATGTAGACTAGTAATTAGTAGTTGCGTTTATAAAGATTTAGTTCCTTGTAGTTTTTTTTTATTCACAGGTAATTTTTATTTACAGACTTTCATGTTAACTTTGAAGAGTGTCATTTGGCATGTTTTAAACCAGAACCTTTATAGTATATAGTAATGGTAAGTATCAAAAATAATTATAGACAGTATAATATTTTGATAGTGAATTCGTATCGATAACTTTGATTTTATTTTCAGTATCGAGTACCGTCATGGATTAATATCCTGCACGCGGGTCACCAAATATACTTCAGCGTACTTGTATTTAAGTATAAAAATAGAATTAAAATGTGCTAGGTAGTACTCGTAAGTATTACGGAGTTTATTTCTATGATTTACATGCGTATACTTTAATAGCATTTTACTCAGGTTTTGTATTTTTATGATTCAGAGCCAATTGCCGCAGGATTTCTCGCAACTATGGGATAAGCTGAAATTTTTTGGAGAACTCCAGTGAACCCTTCTTCATTGCATGAATGGAGCAGAATTGGTTAAGATAAGTTAAAAGTGAATATTACATATGGAAAATATATAATATTCACTATATTTACTAATATTATCATCTTATGTAATACTAAACATTTAAAATTTATATTTATCAGAAAAGCCTTCCGTTCAAGCTGAGGAGAAATACATTTAGAAGATTTTTCATTCTGTATGATCTAATTTCATCACCCGGAAGTTGAAAATTCTTACGGCAAAGGAAAAATTATGCTGAAATTTAATACTTCACGCATGGGGTTCTTACATAGTATGTACAGATATACAATTTCTTTTAAATGTGTAAAATTACTATTAGTATCTATACTGTAACAAGGCAAAAGCTTTTTTCCTACTATTTATAAATAATTTTTTTAGCCTCTTAACTGATAATTTTTTTTTATTTTTAACTCAGGCATAACCCCTTCAGATTTGGATTTCTGCATTTTAACTCACTTCTAATTTTTTTTTACTCATTTAACATCCTGATATGACACATATTACAATTATATATAAATAAGCATTATTTGAAAAAAGTAATTAGAAAATTTTAATTCTAATCTGATGAAAAACGATTGGTTGGTTGACTAAGAAACCGATGGCAAGTGACAAATTGCAGAAATTTAAGGCTTAAAACAATGGGTCTTATCGAGACTCAGAAGCATTATATAGACAATTTTATTGTGTTGTAAGTACTCTTATTCTGTAGTTGAATAAATTCAGCTCTGTTATTTTCATCGTTTAAATCAGGCCTACCCCCTTAATGGCCTTAACTTGGATAATTAAAAATGTAATCATCTCTTCGATCCAATAATTTTTATTTCGCCTACTGGAAGAGGAGCCTTACCGGTTTCGAGCCCAGTAAGGCTCCTCTTCGGGGCTGTACAATATTTAAATAAAGATTATATACAAAAGGAATTACAACAATTAATAAAAAATGATGCTTTTTTAAAGCAACATGCTGACGAGGACTACTCCGGATCTTAAAAGCTTAGGCTATAAATACGAAAATAAGAAAATAAATAAATAAATAAATTAAAAAACAGTAAACTATCTCATAGATCTAGACCTGACACTGACTCGAAACTCAAAAGTACAAATTTTTTACAAAAAACCCGCGGTGTCGATAGATGGTGATGTGACACCGGAGAGTGCCGATTACAGACTGGAATCAGATCAGCCTTATAGCTAGCCGCCTCTTCTCGCAACAACAAGAGAGGGAGAACTCACACACACAATTTTAAGATACTTTTAAACTGCCAACCACTACCGCGGTTTTTATAATTATTATATATTTTTTTTACGTCGGACTACATTGGAATTATTTATAATACTTTTATAATTCGCCTTCAAATAGCACGTGTCTTCGGCTCGGATTACCGTATAGTCAAAAAATTGAATATGAAGCATTGCAGAAAATCTGCTTCTGAAAATAGATGCTTCTCTATCGATAATCTGTATATTTTTCATGCCCAGTATCCATGGCATGGATCGCGATAGAAGAAGTGGTATCTCGTTTTTCTATGTACTTCCTATGCTCAGACTCTCTCATCTTGAAAGGAACCTTACTGGGCTCGAAACGTAGGCAAAATAGAAAATTATTGGCTCGAAGAGATGATTAGTTTTCTAATTATTCATTCTAGCAACATCGAGCATTAGAACTACGTTAGGCCTTAACTTGGATTGTTTCATACATTTCATACCAGAAAATAATATCATTACGCATAACACTCATCTTACTCACACCATTGATAAACCCGATTCACCCATCTCTTCCAGTGTTGATCTTTAAGTCTTTTAGGGAGGCCCCTTTCCTAACAGTCTGGAACAGAAAGTTACTATCTCACAGCGCCAGTTTTTTTCGCACATTAAATGCATAATGATAACTTTTTTTGATAGAATTTCGGATTTTAAATTTGAAAACCCGTGCGACCGGTAAAAAAATGATACCAAAATGTGAATAATAGAAAAATACAAACAGTGGTGTGTACCGGCAGAAAGTGTGTGGCACGCACACACAGCAGATGTGAATAACAAATATACATGCTTAATATAGCGTTCATATTCGTGGAAGTTGCTTCGCTCGTATTGGTAAAGGTAAATTGAGGCACGGATGTAAGAAAATAATTATAAAAGAATATATCGTCGTTTCCAACACAGACTAACACAGTTCAGAGAGGTCAATTTTTAATGGTTAAAGTGTTACAATGAATTGATGCTACTCTAACGTATGGTAAATTTGATATGCGGATGAAAGTACAAATTTATCTAAGTTTAGATACGTTTATATTATTTCTAGATATTCAATACATAGCATTGAATTTAGGTCTATTATGAAGTGGCTAATCTTTATTGGAAGTGACGATATATGATTTTACAATATTTTCTACGCATTAAAGTCGCGTTTGTTTATACGTAACGTTGTATCCAAAAGCGAGTTTTGCGGGGGGGGGGGGGGCCGAGTACATAATTAACTTTTCTATAATATTTACACCGTTTACTCATCGATGCCAAACTAACTGATACTGCATCGCTTGGGTCCGCGAAAACGCAATAAATTCACTCTGTCCTACACTAAAACTAAATGCACTAGTACAGAAAGAAAAGCAGCAAATACCTTGCAGTTTTGTTATTTTTTTTATATACAAGTACACGCGCAAAGTATACATATACATAATATATGTAGAGGCAAAGGGAGTAGACACACACACACATATGTATACACATACAAATACACAAACATATGTATGCACATACACACACATACACACACACACGCACATACACACACTCTCATACACACTCATAGGGAAAGCCCTGAACGCTGTATAAGCTACAACACGTAATACACTGCGTTAAGGGTTGGAGAGTTATAGGGGGAGAAGCTCCCCACCTACGCACACAGCATACAAGAAGCTAGGTCTCACTGTAAGGCAGTTGCATAGAGACTATTGGTAGTGGTACCGCGCAGCCCTCACTCTCTCAACAAATTTTGGGTTTCACCTTCCCCTCCAAATTTTCACGCAAACCCCCCATACCAAATCAAGCGCTAGAACGTCCGTAAAGATGTTATTCACATCAAAAGGAAAATGCTTGCATCGTATTTCGAAGGAACTCTGCGCCGGTTGAGTGTTGCAGTTTGTATGCTTCTACCCAAGATTTCTATGCTTAGGATGTAAGGGAAACTTCTTTTTTTTTATTACAGTGATTTAGTAAATTGAGGTGATGGATTGGGATGCCAGCAGGTGGTACGCCCACGCAGAGGAAGGGATTGGATAACTAAAGGGTCCGTAATGGGGATGCTGATCGGAGAGATAGCCGCTGCTATCGTACATGTGTCTTAGGCAGAGCTCTATACAATAGTTACAAAGGTTTCTTACAATTAGTGTTAAGAATACAAAAAAAGAATTTGGTATACAAAAATGTTTGGTGTACATGTTTGGTTTATCTGATGGTATATACAATTTATAGTATATTGCTGTAAACAATTGAAAAATATTCAGTGGTATGGTAATACATAGTAATAATAAGGCAATTACGAATAATTTTTGATAAAATACATGATAGTCAGTAAGTAATATATAAGTATAATATGTTATGTTAGTATTATATCTGTATAACTAAGGTTAGTGATTAGGGCATAAACTAATTATTTTTGTGGCGTGTGCACTTATTATACTTGTGCGTGGGCTTGATCGATGACTAGACCCTTACATGCTGGAGCACGGGACGTACGCTTTCTAACGTCCATCACTGTGCAGTTCAGCTGTGTTTCGGTACGGGCTACGCTCGCGCGTATCTCGCGGCTGAAGCTTTTCTTCTCTCGGGAACGGAAAGATTCTCAAAGTATGCCGTTTTCGGTGCATGTGTTGGGAATTGTAGGTCGCCGCTGTCGCTTGTCGTGCTATTCGTAATGAAGGGGGGTTGCTAATTTGCCTAATTTGTCTGTTTTTGCTATTTGTTCGATAGAACGTTGCCGTCTTGCGGCTACGTGGACTACCTGAGATGTTGAGGCTGTTTTGCGCTGCGCTCTAGGAGCGCTGAACGAGTTCACTCCGATTTTTGTGATTTTCCACTTTCCCCTGGTCTATATGTCGGGGTGATGCTCTTTCGATTGAGCCCATCAGCACCTCGATTGCAGCTGTTTTGGCTGCGGGAAAGACTTTGGCGATGCGGGAGTTGACGCTCGGTCGCTATACCTGGCTGGCGCTCCTTGTCTCTCTTTTGTGAAGGCGTAAGTGTGTGTGTATATATGTGTATGGCGGGGGGGGGGTGGCTTAGTTGAGGTCAGGCGTTATTAATGTTGTTTTTTATTTATCGGATTTTTTCTGTGCAGCGATGCGTCCGTTGCTGCGTAAAAAAAACGATAAAAAAAAGACTGTCCTACGGGTCTTCCGCGTCCGACTCCATTTCGTTTAAAAATTCCGCTGCATGTTTTATTTTGTCTATGTGCACAGTTTTTGTTTTGTTATCAACGCGCAGGGTGACGTTATTCGTGCGCTGTCGATTTTCACGATCTCGAAGGGGTCTGTGTACTCTAGCCCGAACTTCTTGTGCTTGGGTTCTTTAAGCAAGCAGACGAGCTGGCCCTCTCGGAAAAGCTTTATGTTCAGCTTGCGGTTGTAGTAGTACTTTGACCGGAACTTTGCTTATACGAGGTACATCGCTGCGCACGTCTGTAGTACTGCCAAGTTGTTTCTTGCCTCTTCGATGAACTCATTGTATGTAATTGCAGATCCTTCTGGTGAAAAGCTGTAGGGAGTACGAGGTTTTGTTCCGAACACTAGCTCGTGTGGTGTGTAGCGCGTCTCTCATGCTCCGTACAATTATGTGCATGCTGGCACAGGGACGTCCACTGATGCCATCGCTGAAGGTTGCAACGTGGCAAAATGTCGCCACGTTCCATCGGGTTCCGAGCTGCCGGGGTAGAGCGTCTCAAGGCCGTATGAATGAGTATCGAGTGCATGTGGTAATGGCGTTTGTTTCTTTCTGAGCGACTACGCGACGAGCGGAGAGGTTGCAGCGAAGGGAGGAAAATACGGAGGACGCCTTCAACGCTTAGTCAAGGGCGAGAGAGGACGTAATACTCCGGTGTCGCAATAGTCACTCAGATTCACCCAGGACGTTCATTCCGTTCATCACTGAAGAGCGGACGTAGGTGATGGACCGGCGGGGCTTCCTACGTGAGCGTTTGATGCAGCAGGATCAGCGTGATGGCTGCCCTCCCACGAACGTTGGAAGTCAAACAGCGACTTCGGCGCTCTAGATAACAGGCGTACTCCAGAACCAAAGGCCTAGGCAGACGGATATGCTGAGAGTTATCTTGTACTTCCTGATTTGCGTTTACCTCGGTTGTACGCGAATCAGCTGTGTGAATTCTGGCTACCTATCGTGACAAGCATTCAAATTTCGCGGCTATCTGCTCCAGCGTCGATATTAATCGAATAGTCGAGCGCGCATGCGTAGCGATCGACGGCGCGTGGGCCGAGCACGCCTGTTGCGTCGCAAGAGCGCGGGCCGTCGGCCCAAACGATCCGAGCAATGGGAGCGCGCGCGGAGCGGCGGCACGGGAAAGCGAGAGTGCGAGGCCAGCGACGAGAGCGCGGGCCGGCACTCTCCTGCCCCGGCCGCTCCAGCTGGGACGACTCGTTGCACTCCCGAGGGACTTTGGCTTTCATGTGACTTTTGTGAATTTTGGTGATACCTGGTGGATCATCGGCGTGGACTTTGGACGAGGGGATAAAGGTCAGTGGTTCGTTTCGCACGAAGTATCTTAGTTTCCCTCGCGGGCGCAAGCGCAATTCCACGCGCGGCTTTCTTTCGCGTGTTTCCTTTGTCATCAGGACTTCGACCTCGTGCGCGGCTATCTCGGTTACTTTCGGCGTCTCTTCTTAGTTAAGTTAATTTTAAGAGTGAATTCGGAATGCGTGTTATCTCGGGCTACCTGCTACCTGTGTAAGCTACCTTCGCGTGCTACCTTTTAGTCAGGCAATCCGGGGCTATCTGTCTTGTGTACGTCGTGTGAATCAAGGAGTGTCGCGGGAAACGCGTCGACGAGTACAAGGGGGACTCGATCGACGCTCGGGTTTAGTTTAGAGGCGCGAGAGGTGTCGTGAGTCGGGTAGTACGCGGACAGGCTCTCGGCCTAAAGTAGGTTACACGGGAGCGAACGGGCAAGGAGCGTCCGGTCGCGACCAATAGTTTAAGTTGTGTGCACGGAATAGGTCGAGGAGTGACCGCGAATGCATGTCGGCTTTGTCCTCGGACGAAGCGTGAATGATACGTCAAGCGAACGTGCGTGAGTGTGTGCCTTGAGACGCGCGAGAGTCGCTTTTCCGGCGAGGGCTCCCTCATTAGTATTATCAGCGAGCGGATACCTTTGCGGACAATAGTGATAGGTGGGAAATTGATCGTGGCTACGTTACGCGAGAATTAGTGTCTACACGTTACTTCTTTGTTTTGGCTATCTCTCGGCTCTCTTCATCGATGTCAGAATTTTACGTGGAATAAAGAGCTCTTGTCTTAAAACGCGACTGTTTTATAACCCGGAACCCCCTCTCTCCTTCCCGTGCGGGGCTGAGCTAGCCATTCCCTTAACACCTAGCCGGGTAACGGCTAAAGCGAGCCGAAAAACCAACATCCGCCACGCTTCCACATGAGTCTCGACGACAAAGGAGCCGCTAAGCTCTGACGTTGCAGGGGCAGCGTCTGGCGTCTACCGGGATATCGTGGAGAGATTCCCCGGGAACGTGGCCGAACATAATGAAACAAAACCAAACGTTATAAGGTCTTCACGTACTTTCGCAGGTATTCGATGAGCGTGTGGTGCATGCGCTCGATCGATCTGTTCAACTGTGGGTGGTAGGTAGTTGTAAAGAATTTTCGGATTCCAAATACCCTTGCGAATTCTTCGAGCAGGCAGTTCTGGAAGTGCGTACCCTGGTCGGTGAGTATAGCCTCTGGGAGGCTAAATATGCAGATTCCTTTCTCCGTCAGGGCCCGCGCTACCTCCTCTGCTGTTGACACTTTCATAGGCATGAGCAGCGTGTACTTGATGAGCATATCCTGAGCTGTAAGGATATATCTGTTGCCTTGCTTGGGCCGCTCTGGCAGGCCGTAGAAGTCCAGGGCGAGCTGGGAGAAGGGGGACGCTGGAGTATTGCTGATTATCATTGACAATCTCGTTTTCAGCCAAACTAACTTGTTTATCTGGCAGACGCTGCAGAATGTCTTATCTCGTGTCGCATGTTCTGTCAGTAAAAATATCTAGCGATTTTAGCGCATGTCTTCGTAGTTCCCCGATACCATCCCAGGGCTGCTACGTGATACTATTGGAAGAGCCTGTACCTGTCTTTTGTTGCCGACTCCGGCAGATTGTTCAAATACATGACTGCCACCACCGGTTCGCCGGCGAACACATTGTCGAAGATGTCGGTGAAAGCTGCCCACTCTGTCAGTTTGAACATTCCGAGGTCTCTGACAACAGCGAAGCTTTTGATAGCCTGGCCTGCTATCAGATCTCTGAGACGTAATTTGGCCACTCTGTCACGTAATTTTTTACGCACAGCCCGAATACTGCGATCCCTACACAGTGAGTTACACTAATCTCGCCGAATGCGAGTTGCTGGTTAGACAGGGCTTTAGGGTTTATGTATCCCCTTTCTACGAGTGTCTGAAGTACCTCTGTCGACAACGTCATGTCCGCAGACAGGAGGAATACCAGGTTCTCCCTATAAGCGAATGGGTGCTCCTTCAGCTGCCTGAGGTGCACAAACGGAGGAGGTAAAAGGAGGTAACAGAGGTGGTCTGGCACTCGCTACCACGTAGCGCTTAAGCGCGTCCTCTTTCAGGGCGGAGTCTGTAATCCTTGGCGCATTGTCATCGGCTGCCGAGCTGCTGTTCGTCGGGCGAGCTTGTTCGATCTCCGCTAGCGACTGCTCTTCTCTTGTAACGCTGGTGTGTTCTATCTGCCCACTCAGCTTTGGTGTTACCTCCGAACGATGACGAGTGGCTGCTAGACAGTGCCGTCATCGTAGTCCTTTGCCAGTTAATGGCGGGCATGCCCGGTTGCGGTGCCGGTAACCTTACCTGTGGGGGGGGGGCGATCTCTGTCTCTGCTTTGCTCTGCCTCGGCTCCGGGCTCTCGTAGCTTGGGACTTGATTCAGCGTAGCTTCGGGTTTGTGTTTCTTGCACTTGACTCGGCTCAAAACCGGGGATGGTGAAGGGCTGTGTTCGTCGTCGGTCGATGGAGACCTATTCTGATTGAAATCACTGCCCCGCGCTCGTTCCTCACGTATATCAGCTTGTACGTAAGGCGTAAAGTGTTGGCCTTCGAGGTGGAGGTGAATGGTTTTGTTCGCATTGCTCGTCAAGATGTGGCAAAAAGTTGTGCTCATGTCTGACGTGAATGCACACGTTTGCTTTAAACTCGTGGGCGAACAAAAACGCTCAGTCGACGTTTCCCCACTCATTTTCTGACTTAAGTATGGCTTTGGTTGCCGTATACTCGCCGCCGGCGAGCAACTTGTCAGACGCCAGTAAACGACGTCGCAGGTCCACTGCCGGTATATTATACTTGCCGCTCGAATGAGGGAGAAAAACAAGCATTTGCCTGGCGGGTCACTGGGGATGTCTCTACCTAATGTGCGTTTGCACAAGTACGTTCGCGGAGGACGCTGAGGAGTGCGCTTCCGAAGGAGCGTGTGCCCGCTCGTAATGAGTGACTCACTGAAAATCATCAGATTGTGGTGGAGGGCCCGGCGGGGGCGCAAGCGGTGGCGCCATTGGCGCTTGGGGTGGCGAAAGATCGTGCGTCCAATGATGGTCGCCTATTTCGACCGTGGTGCCAAGCCGGCGGCGGATAGTGATGGGGTAATCTGCACCTGAACATCGATGTGGTCGCAGTCGCCTGCGCGGTTGGGGGGCTGTGGCGAATCGGTTCGCCATTATAGAGACTTTTGTAGTAGTCTTTGCGACGTAGGCGACAGACGATAGAACGATCAATATACTTCCTTGGCCTGTTTCATGCGCTTCCTCGTTTTCGGTCTTCGGATCACTGAATTGACCTCGTCTCTCGCGGCTTCGTTCTCTATTTTCGCGTTTTGTACGCGGTTTCAAATTCAGCACCGAAATTGCTTTCGATAACTTCGTGCACATGACCTCCTCCACAGAGGTGCTTTAGGCACTAGTGGAAAGGGGCTATATAAACCCTGATGCCCTATCCAGCCAGCAGCTCGCGGTCGCCGAAATTAACACAGCTCGATGCGCAGGGATCACAGTGTTCGGCCTGTGCATAAAAAGTTACGTAACAGAGAGGCTATTGCGCAACGATCTGCGTAAAGGTCTAAAGACTCTCAAGGGTCCCATAGCAGGCCACGCCGTCAAGTGCCTCGCCGTAATCAGAGACCTCGGCCTACTCAAGTTGACAGAATAGGCAACATTTACCGACATTTTTAACAGCGTATTCGCCGGCGAGCAGTATCACGTAGCAGCCCTGGGACGGCACCGAGGAACCACAAAGACATACGACAAAATTGCCAGAGATTTCTACTGGCAAAACATGCGACACTAAATAAGACAATTCGTCGCCCGCTGCAGCACCTGCCAGACAAACAAGCTAGTTTGGCTGAAAACAAGATCACCAATGATCATCAGCAATACGCCAGCGTTCCCCTTCTCCCAGCTTGCCCTAGATTTTTACGGCCCACTGGAATGAACTAGGCAAGGTAACAGGTATATCCTGACAGCCCAGGATATGCTCACGAAATACACGCTACTCATACCCATGAAAACAGCGACGGCAGAGGAGGTGGTGCAAGCCCTGACAGAGAAAGTCATCTGCGTGTTTGGCACACCAGAGGCTATACTCACGGACCAGGGCACGCACTTCCAGAACCGCTTGCTGGAGGAATTTGCAAGGGTATTCGGAATCCCAAAGTTTTGCACTACCTACCACCCGCAATCAAACGGATTGATCGAGCGAATGCACCACACGCTCACCGAATACCTGCAGAAATACGTGAAGACCTTCAGCGAATGGGATGAGTGGACAGCCCTGTGCCAGCTTGCTTACAATTGCACAGAGCATGAGGGAACACGTTACACGCCACACGAGCTGGTGTTTGGACCGAAACCTCGGACTCCCTCCAGCTTCCCGAGGTAACAGTTCGCGATCATGTACAACGAGTTCATCGAGGAAGCGACCAACAATTTAGCAGTGCTGCAGACATTAGCGGCAATGAACCTCGTCCAAGAAAAATTTCGGTCCAAACACTATTACGACCGTAAATTAAACATGAAACACTTCCGAGTGGGCGAACTCATCTTTTTACTCAAGGAGCCCGAGCACAAGAAGTTTGGGCTAGAGTACACGGGCCCCTTCGAAAATGTGAAGATTGACAGCCGCACGAATAACGTCACCCTGCGCGTCAACAATGAAGCGAAAACCGTACAGATAGACAAGATCAAGCGCGCGGCGTAGTTCCTGAACGAAGCAGAATCGGAATTAGAAGACCCGTAGCACAGTCGTTTATTTATCTTTTTTTTTCCGCAGCAACGGACGCACCGCTGCAGAGAAAAAACCAGATAAACAAAAGCGACCTTGGAATCAACATTAGTAAATACCAATACAAGCACATACATACCCGTCAGCAGCAACCAGTTGAAAGTTCGCGCAAAAATGTCATGAACTTCTGATTCACAGGCTAAGCCGAGCAGCCGTGCAAATGCGCAGCCCGAAAAGGAAGATCAAGAACCTGGAGGGAAATCTAGGCCTGATAACGGAAAAGATAGCCCCGTTGGTCACCTCTAGCGCCGACTTGACTTGACTTGACTAGAAAATAATCCAGAAGATCGACCTACAACCGTTCTTCAAGGCCGCAACGAAGATCGAGTCGAATGCAAATATTAGAGGCGTGCGGTTGGCATTGCGAGAACGAAACGGTCGCGTCGGAAGCGAGAATTGCGGCGATGCAAGCACAGCGCGTTCAGGAGCTTCTCCTATTAAACAAACAGCTGATCGAATAGTCCGGGGTGAACAAACTACGCGTGCGCCGCTGGTCGGGTATAGTGCCGTTCGGAGAGCCAATACAGAAATTCTTGTTCGGGACCCTGACGTACTAGTAAACAGAACAACATCTAACGATAGGAAAATCGCGGTACTTAACGCGCTGACTAGCGTCAGATTCAGCATCGAGCAGTTGAGGGAAGATACCGACACCCTAATACACGCGATCCTGTTCGCCAAAAACGGGGTAATCCACCCACGGCTAAAATCCCCGAATGTCTTTGTGGAAGCCATGCTCGCGATAAATAGCTCGGTAACGGAAGTCAAGTTCCCCGTTCCCAGCGACAAAATATCAGTAATGACAATCATTGACATCTCCAAAGTCAACATCCTGTACATCGACGGCGTATTGGTCTATCGCATAGACATCCCCCTGCTCGATATAGACAACTATCATTTGTTCAAGGCCACACCTGTCCCCTCCCTGCAGAACATATTAAGCGCAAAAGACACAGCCGCCTATATCTGGCCAGAACACATATATTTTGCAGTAAGCACGTCTAACAGAACCTACATGCCGACTGCGGACGAGAACGTGCCAAAACTGCGCAAAATAGACGACGGATTCATCGGAGTGAATCACGAACCGATACGAGACATAAAAAAGTCCGTCTCGTGCGAGGTGAAAATCGCGGTGGGCTAGGAGATCGAGGACCCCACGGAGTAGCGGCCGTACTGCGGTTTGCACATCTCCGTCGCGTTCGGAGCATCCCATGGCCTGCAACAAACAAAGCACTACGTGGTAAACGGTACAAATGAAGAGAAAACATGTCACGATTGCACGACACTCACGGATAGTCACTAGGGTAGTGAGACGTCATAGCGATTTTTTTTCTCTCTCGAACAGATCTCTCGAACGACACTCGTACACACTCCGTAGCAGCGACCAATCTAGCAGGCAGCCGATCTGCAACTGACGCGCTCCGGCGCGCTAAGCAAGCTTCGGCCCTCCGGAATGCACATATCGCACGGCGCATCGTAAACATCCGCACTCGGCCGGGCAACGAGCTATAGCGCAATTAGGCGACAGAGTTTTACGACGGCAATGGTTTCAAGCCGTCATAAAACTCTACAAACCCCCAGAAACTCGCAGCTTGACTCAGACCCCCAGGAACTCAGACCTCGAAGCGTACCGTCACGTCACGTACCAAAGGAAACGCGAGCCGTGTGGCCCCCAAAAAAGAGCCAGCCAAGCCGCATAGTGGCGGCCATTAGCGAGCGAGCATGTAAGGGGTGAGCCGGCGGCCGAGCGCACACTCAAGTGTAAAAGGCGCGCACGCCTCCACAGCTGGTGCGGCGAGCACGGCAGCCACCTCACACGCGCATGTAACGGGTGGCGAAATAACGCGCCACCCGCATTTATATACTAACACATAATATAACATAATCGCTAGTAACATATTTTTGTAAATGGGGCAACTACACACAAGACACGTAAGTGCCCCTTCTTAGCTTACTTTTTATAACATAGATATAAGAGCCAGCACTAACCAAATTATACACCGCTTAACATTTACAATATAATAATAATACTATGTCATACAATACAATACTGCAACATTTAATATCGAAAGCTATGTATCTATAGAGCTCTGCCTAAAAACTTATGTACGGTAGCAGCGACTACCTTTCTCCCCGATCAGCATCCACGTTACGGACCCTTTGGAATTCCAATCCCTTCCTCTGCGTGGACGTACCACCCCGTTGGCATCCTAACCACATCCAATTATCCTACGCCTAGAAAACCTGGACATTAGCAGACAAGCTGCAACGCTCGACCGGCGCAAATCTCCCTTAAGGGGTTATGACAGTGTTAAAATTTTGAAAATATTAATTTTTTTTTATTCAATTTTTTCACAGTTAATAGTTCGTAGAATATGGTGCTGAAAGCTGTTTTTTGATAAAAAAATTTGCCTTGAAAATATCAACAAAAAACTGATAAATCTGTTTCAAGTAAATTTTTGAAAAATCGTGATTTTTAAATATTTTAATTAGGCCAAACTTGTGAAAAGGATTGTTCTACCACACTTTTTACAGAGTTATTTCATGAGAAATCTTACTGAAAATACGACTTAAAAACCGTTTTACAAACCGTCTTTTCTCAAGAGTTATGAAATTATTTCCGTAAAATAAATAAAATCCGTAAAATTAATTTTTCTATGTGTGATTTTATGTTAATAAACTCAATGTGTTAAAGTAAAGGCATTCAACAAATTTGAATTTGCCACTCGAACAGGTTGTACCTCACAGCGTCCGGTCGAGAATGAAGATTACTGTTTGATCGGTATAGTAGAATTTTCTGTAAAGCAGCAGAAAGCAGCCAAACAGCTGTTTTTCATCCAAGACACTAGATCAGTGCAGTTAGTCTGCTAGCTGCTGTGACAATGCTTATAACCTCAGTGGTGTTGTAAAAGTGCAAGAGCTTCTGCAGAATACAAAAATTATTCAGATAAGTATTGGAAACTAATTATTAATACTTGTGTTCATAATGACCTATATCTTTGTTGGTTTATTTTTTGCTTTTAGGTATACGGGTGCAATCCAGCAAGATGGCAGTTTATATTGACTGTCTGGAGTATTATTTTGCATACTTTTTAACAACTTGCAGTGTATTTAATAATGGTAAGTATTGCATGTAATTGTAATTCATAAACATAACTTGATTATGAATAGCTAACGATAATTTTTATTTTATTTCCAGCATCTAAATGCTATTATCATAGAGCATGATATGCGCATACCACCAAATATACCTTATTGTATGTATCTTTGAGTACCAAAAGCAAATCAAGGTATGCCACATAGTTTCTGTAACTATAGCTCAGTTCATTTGCATGATTTACATTATAAACTTTAAATGCCTTTTACTCAAATTTAGTTTTTTCATGCTTTTCATGTACTTGCCGCAGCTTTCTGAAGGAACCGTAACATCAATCCGGATGAACCAAAGTGTAAAACCTTCCTAATGAGTACGGTCACAAACTGAGTCTGAGACCAGACTCATAAGGAAGATTTGGCACTTTGATTCATTAGAATTGATGGTACGATTCCATCAGAACCATGCGGCAAGCAAACAAAAGTGATGAAAATCATGATTTTTGGTAAGCAATTCCTTTAATTGTTTTTAAATATTACACTCACTTTTTGCATATTATTTATGCATAAAAGTGATGTATAATACTTGTTTTTCAAAGCAAAAATATAGTTTTTAGAGCACCTATATATCTATTAATTTTTTACAACACTAACAATTTTTGTTTTTTTTCAGGTTTTAACACTGTCATAACCCCTTAAGACGTCTAGTAAACATTTTCCTTTAAGCTATTTTTTTACTTTTCTATCGTTTTTTAAAGGTCGCGAGGTCGCAATGATCGCCACAACATTGGACGTGTCACGTACGAGCCATAGGTTCAGGTAACTACCGTGTCCGGTGACCGGAGTTAGCGATGAATCAAGTGCAGCGTCAGCAGGGAACGCGCCGGCCGAGAGCTTCTCACGGCCAAGGAGTGCAAGCTTGCACTTTGACCATGAGATGGCGAGCCTACGAGCTACGTCTCGTGGACTGCGCCGGCAGATACCCGGCGACCCTCGAACTGGGCAGAGCTCCTCCTCGAAGAGCTTATAAATGGCACATCTAACATTGTCTCGTGTCCGTCGGCCCACCCCCACGATGCGGAACACTCTATAAACGAAATAACTTATAAAAGGCTGATTCTTTGTATTTTTACTTACTTTGCCGTATGATATCTTAGGATCCGGATGTTGAAACAGCTTCATTTAATTCGTGTTTTCATCACTCGTGTATTCATTTTTAGATGAATAAATTTGTATCAAAGCGGTTTTTTTGCGAAACTTTTTGCAATAAAATGCTTTATACAACATATAAAAATAATAAGAATAAAAAATGTAATCAATCTTATTTTTATTATTTGTATATGTTAGTGAATCGATACGTCAAAAATAAAAATTTTACGAAAATTTGTTAATAATTTTTTAATAAAATGGTATTTTTTGGAACATGGACTTCCTCATCGTATTGTACAGAAAATTGTCTCTAGAAATCATGTGTGAAAAGTGATAGAACTATCGTGTTAAATGGTAATAAAAAGACTCGAATAAATTATCATTTTTCGAAAATTACCTATTAAGATTTTTTTAGTTTTTTTATTATATCTTTGCAAAAAAAAATTCGCAATAAACGGGTTTCAGCATCAGATTCTACGGAAAATTTACTATAAAAAAAAGTAAAAAAAAATCGACTTTTTTCATAGTTTATCCCAGGATTGTTCCCTTAAAATTAAGTAATGTCACATTCAAAATTTCACCATTATCCGGTATTTCAAAACTTAACATCGACTAGCATAATAATAATAGCAATAATCAATAGTATCCGTTATTTCGTACAACTAAAATTCGTTTTTACAAATGCCGTGCCAACATTCTACGCTGTCTTCGCTCATAGAGATGGCAAGTAAGAATAAATTGGTTGGAACGGAAAATGTCGTCTGTGACGTTGTCGAAACTGCTCGGAGGGGCTTTCCTCCGGTCCAGTGGTCCCGACGACTACGCACTATTATTTATACTTATCCGATCTCGGAGGAGGTCAGCAAGGAACACCTGATTCGGGATTGATCAGGCTGCTCGGGATATTTTAATTAATACACACTCTTTGACGATAACAAATAATTTATTCCTCGGAAATTTGGCATACACAATGACTAGACGCTCTCCGACACTTAATCCGCACGCGCTCGCATTCACTCTATCTCTCTCTTTCTCGCTCGCGCGCTCTCGCTCTATCTAGTCAGCCACGCGCCTCCCGGCCTTTCCTCCGGCTCTCGCTATAGCCGGGGACTCGTTCGACTGCGCGTCGCTCGTTCTCTCCCCCACTCTCGCTCTCTCTCTCTCACACTATTCGCACTCGTACACGCGCGCTCGTCTCTCCGTCGACTCGCTTCTTGTCCCCTTCTCCGGCTCTCGACACCGCCGCGCTCGGCGGTGTTCGGGGAATCGCACGCGGACCGGCCGCGGCCGCGTGGCCCAATATCAGGCACAAAGGCGTGAATTCCCGCGTCTATCCTCCGCACTCGCGGGCAACACGATGAGCGAGACCTAAGCGTATCTCTCTTGACGCACAATATCTCGCGCACTATCCCACGCACACAAATTCCCTCGTCTTCCGTCGATTACTTTCCGTCTCAAATGCACGCGATTCTTTCTCACTCTCGAGCTCGCGGCTCGTCTCTCTCTCTCTCTCTCGCTATCTCAATATTCACTCTCTTTCTCTCTCTCGCTCTCAATATTCACTCTCTTTCTCTCTCTCGCTCTCAATATTCACTCTCTTTCTCTCTCTCGCTCTCAATATTCACTCTCTTTCTCTCGCTCTCCCCTTCTCGGCCGCACGCTCTCGCACGCTTCTTCGCTCTCGCACACTATCGCGACGCTTCCGTCCTTTTCCCCAATGCAAAACCCGGTAAGCGAACTTACAATGTCTCGCGCTGTCCGGCGGGAAGCTCTCGACGATTGCACCGGTGCGTGCTCTGTTGTCCGACCTCTCGGCGACTTCCCCTTCTCGACGTGATGGGCCCCAACCTCGGCCTTTTCGTCCTTCGGGATGATCCTGTCCTCGCAGTGGTCGATCTTCCGGCACCTCCGGCTCCTCGTCGCTGGTTCTCGCTCGTCCTGGCTCGTCACTGTGTCCTCGTACACCGTTTGCCTCTTCGCCCGCACGCGTCGCGTCGTCTCGCAAGCACGAATCGCACAAAGATTATGGAAAAGATTTCGAAGCTCGTCGCACGTCTGCACACTGTCAAGCTCGGCCTGATACTGCCTTTGTCAACGCGCACGTCAAGCCCTTCGTCTCCCAGTACTGCCGATCAGCCAATCACGTCAATTCCGAACGCCCCTCTCCTCCGGCCCATCGCTGCTTGTCTTAGACTTACGCGCGCAACCGCTAAGTTCCTCCTAATTTCTCCCCCTCTCCCTAACTAGCCATCGATGTCCAGCGCTAATATGCATTTCGACAATGCTCGCTTCGCCTGTCGCAGCAGGCTTACAATTCCGCGTACCGACTCGGTGCATACTGCGTACACTGTATACTCTCTCTCGCACGCGCTGTTGCCACTTCTTGCTCTCTTCGCTTCTCTCTTCTTTCTTCGGCTTGCGTGTTGTCCTCCGGCTCGATCCGTCGTCACTCAAATACACATAAACAATGGGCATTAATATTTGCAAAAGGCAAATATTAGTTGGCACTGGGGAGCGTCTTCCGCGCACATCAGCGACGAATTCATTCGTCGCAGTCATTATTTGGTGTGTATCGGTAGTTATTTCTACACCAAAGCTATTGTCGTTATTATTCGGAATTCACTTTATTTACCGTTTGATTTTAAATATGCCGTGCTTTCATTGTATTACATAGCTTTTTCTAGAAATAGTAAGTCAAAACATAAGTATTGGACCGGAGAAGGTCGTCTTTATCCGGTATGTTGCAAGGTAAACGCAGCTCATACATAAAGTATGAATTTTCGGAAAATGCATTGCATTTACACATGTGATAGAATTTCAAAAAAGAGGTTTACCACACCTACATATGTTATTATTTGTTGAAAAAAATAACCAAATTTACAATCCAGATTTTATAGATACAGTTATTTGTGCAGAAATTCCTGATCAACATAAATATCCAAAATTATATGAAATTGTTAAAAAATCTATGATACATGGACCATGTGGAAAGTATAATGTTCATGCATCATGCATGGACAAAGAAAAAAGTAAATGTACTAAAAATTTGTAGAATAAAAATTGATGCGTCTCTTCGAGCCAAGTTGTTTATTTTAAAAAAAGGCCAAACGTTTCGGGATAATTTTATCCCCTCTTCAGTGGCTAATTAGAAAAACAACTTCCGTGTTTTTACATTATTAGGAAACAGACCAGAAAAGGATTAATCACATATGGCGGGCCTAGGACTCGAGAATTTTTACAGAACGATTCCCCGGTGCCAAGGTGGTAATGCGGCACCGGGGAATCGTTCTGTAAAAATTCTCGAGTCCTAGGCCCGCCATATGCGATTAATCCTTTTCTGGTCTGTTTCCTAATAATGAAAAAACACGGAAGTTGTTTTTCTAATTAGCCACTGAAGAGGGGATAAAATTATCCCGAAACGTTTGGCCTTTTTTTAAAATAAACAACTTGGCTCGAAGAGACGCATCAATTTTCATTCTACACTATTCCATCATCGAGCGATAGATTCATTATTAAACGTACTAAAAATTTTCCTAAAACATTTAACGAAACCACTAATATCAATACTAATGGATACCCAAATTATAGACGAAGAAACAATGCAAGAAAAATTATATTCAATAACACGAGAAAAGCAGATAATAGATAATAGTTCCATATAATCCATTTTTACTATTAAAGTATAAATGTCATATAAACGTAGAAATTTGTTCCACAGTTCAGTACGTAAAATATTTTATTTAAATATTTTATTTTATTTAATAAAATTTATTTAAATATTGCTTTAAAGGTCCTGATTCTGCTTTTATTGAAATGAATAACATCCAAAAAGAAGACGATAATGTTAACTATGATTATGACGAAATAAAACAATTCATAAATACAAGATACGTATGTCCACCATAAGCAATGTATCGATTATTAAAATTTTCTATGTATATGTTATCTCATGTAATATACAGATTAGCAGCACATTTCGAAAATCAACAATTTGTTTATTTTGTAGAAGGTTGTGAAAATGAATTGTTAAACAAAAATTTAAATATAACATTAACAGCATGGTTTGAACTTAATAAAAACGATCCAAATGCTAGAAAATATTTTGTAACGGGGATTGTCCACGTTAAATGTAGATTTACTCTACTTAAATTCTCCGTGAGTTTTAGATAAAGGGGAACAGGGAAAACCATAAGCTTGCAAATGAAATACACACGTGATGTTAGGTAAAAGGCTACTGCTTATATTATCCAAGAGTTATAACAAAGTAAAAGTACAAATGTGCTTTGTTAGTGCACAAACTCGCGGCCAATCGGAAGCTGATATTGTTGAACGCGCTGGTGAGAGTGAGAAAGAGAAGCTGATACTTACAGTAATACGAAGGACGCTACTACAATAATTAGCCGTAAACTGCGGTCTCGCTTCGGTCCAGCTATCTCGTATGCGGTACGCTCTCTCGACGAAAAACAGTGGCACTCACACGCGTGATCGCAATCTTTATACAATAAATGCCAAGCAACAATGTTATTAATTTCGAGAAGATCGCTCCTTCGCTTCACGGCTCGCGCGCTCGATGCTCGAATCGAATCTAACGTCTAACCTAACGTTACGCTAGAAGCTTCTCTCTCACGCGCGCTCTCTCACCAGGCGACGCGTTCAGCAATACATCAACTCTCGTACAGCTCTGGTGCGCGGGAACATCTGAAAAGTCAACTCACATGCAAATATATAAAAACATAGGTATTACAATAAAATATGCATGCGGCGTGACGATACTCGTCACAATTTATACTTTGAAATTCCATATTACTACGTTTTTAATGAGCAACGGAAAGAAAGGACTCAAAGAAAACAACAAAGTAAACCTATTTTAAACAGAATGTCTTTTGTAAATAAGAAAGATAGAGAAAAATATTACTTGCGATTGTTATTATTACATGTTAAAGGAGCTCAGTCGTTTGAAGATTTGAGAACATTTGAAAAAAAAAACCTACTCAACATATTATAAATTAGTTCTAGCTAGAAATTTAATAACTACTGATAAAAAATGGGATAAGTGTTTGCAAGAAGCAATTGAAATTCAATTTCCGAAAGCATTGTGTAATTTATTTGCTTACATTTGTATTTTTCACAATCCCCCAAATGTAAGAGTTGTGTATGATAAATTTAAAGAATACTTTTATAGCCCAAAATATTCAAACGAAGAATAATAGTGAAATAATAGTCTTAAAAACGATTATTTCTGTGTTATTAACAAATGGTAGCTCATTAAATGACTTCAATTTACCAAACATTAATGAAGAATATACTTTTCATAATTATACATTCAATATAATTATAGATTTCCGACAAATATTACCAGTTGTAAAACATGGCGATAGAACAAAAATTATTGAAAACTGTGTAAAAAATAGTAAAATATGGAGAAATGTACAACATATGTCTTTAAAAGAAAATCTTAGAGTTAATAATAACGACATCGAATTTAAACAATGGCTTCTTAATGTTGGAGATGGTAAAGTCAATACTAATTTTGAAATGAAGAATGATTTGATTAAAATTCCAAATAAACTTTTAACAAATAGAGAAATGATTATTGAAATATTAGGTAGTAGTTTTAATAATATTACTGAAGTTCATAACAAAGTTATTTTAGCCCCAAGAAACATTGATGTACAAAAGATAAATCATGAAATTATAAGCAAAGTTTGTAGAGAAATGAAAGAGTATTATAGTGTTGATACAGCGTTAGATAACGAAGATAATAATTTACAAAATGCATTTCCACAGGAATTTTTTAATTCATTAACACCAAACGGATTACCTCGGCATATATTACGTTTAAAAAAAGGAGCCATTGTAATTCTTTTACGAAATCTTAATTTAAATAAAGGCCTTTGTAATGGTACTCGATTAATTGTAAGACAATTAATGGATTACAGTATTAGTGCCGAAATAATTAGTGGTTACATATCTGGAACTATTACAGTAATACCACGTAGTGATTTAACATCATTTAACGAATAATTGCCGTTTATATTAAAGCGAAGAAAATTGCAATTAAGATTAGGATATGCTATGACCATTAATAAATCGCAAAGTCAAACATTTAACAAAGTTGGAGTATACTTACCAAATTCAGTTTTCAGCCATTTACAATTGTACGTTGCACTTTCAAGTGTTACGTCAAAATATGATTTAAAAATTGTACTAACTAATAGTTCATCATTCATAAATGAGCATGAAAAAGATGATGAAAAAATTGTATACACTAAGAACATAGTGTATCAAGAAATTTTACTTTAAAATATTTATCAAACAAATATGCGCTGTGATTCTATACCATCGACCGCAATGAAATATGCGCTGTGATTCTAAATCATCGGCTGCAAATAAATATGCACTGTGATTGCATACCAGCGGCTGCAAATAAATATGCGCTGTGATTGTATATTAGCGGCTGCAAATAAATATGCGCTGTGATTGCATATCATAGGCAGCAAAGAAATATGCGCTGTGATTGCATATCATCGGCAGCAAATAAATATGCGTTCTGATTCTACATCATTAGCGGCAAAGAAATGTATAATATGATTGTTTTTACTTTAACGAAATAATGTTTTTTTAAAAGTTGTGCTGCGTCTAAGACAGGGTTAGCCAGAAGGAAAACTGTAAAATATTATTTTTTAATAGTTTAAATTCTAATATTCACTTTCTGTAATGACTTTTCCTTCAATAATTTTTTGTCTTACTGAAGAGTCCAATTAAAAAACCTGGGATGAAACGCAAAACAACTAACATACAGAAACATTATGATTATATATCACCTCCAGGATGACGCAAAATCATCCTCGAGTACACTCTCTAAGTACACATTAATATTTCCTTGAAAAACTAAAAATTCCCCGGAGAGGATGTCCAGGTGTCAGGGTGACCTTCAGGATAACGGGAAATCATCCGCGAGACGGTGCACTAGGTGTACATATAAATATGTGGGTGCAGATAAAGCGTTAGCCTTAAAGAAAGGATTAAGTAATTGTAAAAGGTGTCACACGGGACACGGGACACCAGACACGGGATTTATCATAACATTTACATTTTTTATTTTTTCTATAAAATCGTAATTATTTTTTATGAACGCGGTTTCTCAATACTATTATGTAAAATTTTAAATAAATATTTTGATAAAAATATGTTAGGGAGCCTATTGTTGAAATGATAGGCCTCAGAGAATGGTCTTTTTTTGTGAATTTTTTGTAAACCATATGCCTTTGGTAAACATGTATCAGTTTGTCTGAAAAACTGTTGTTTATATTTTTTACCAAAAAAACCATTTTCATTCCACATATTTGTTAGCTTCGTAACATTCAACTGCAATTTTGATAACGGATTTTTCTTAATTGTACTGTATGTGCTGGCATCAGCTAAAAGACTTTCCATCTTGTGAATATAATCGTGTTTATACATTGCAACCATTACATTTCCTTTATCAGCAAAGGTGAACATAATATCATTATGAGTCTTAATGAAATTCTTAGTTTCCATTAACCTATTCTCAAAATTTTTTTCCTCTATTGTAGTGTTCCGTGGTGTACAATCTAGTTAACAAAGCGGTGAGGTTATCGGATAAATGTTTTCACCAGAATAACATTAATATTATAAAAGGTCTATTATTCGATAATGATTACCCCACTGATTTCGTTGATAGATACGTCAAAAAACGATTGTCTGTAATAAAAATGATTAGACAACCGGAGCATCCTACGAAAAACAATATGTATCGCAATTACATTTGTGTACCGTATATGAATGGTTTCTATGAATGGATGCAGCATTCGTTTAAGAAAAACAACATTATAACCGTTCCAAAAACACATAGTAATATATGCAATATTATTGTTGTTGGAGTGGTGGAAAATTAGTGAGGTTATTTATTAATAATAAGTAACTTTATTGTAATGTGTGATGTGTCGTCGGACACGACTGTCTCCTTCCGAGACTTACAAGCGAGAGAGAGAATGAGCGCGAGTACAGTATATGCGAGCGCTCTTCTCTATAGTGTATATCTATATATGTGTGTTTACATTCTCGCGTATTCGCGTTTTCGGAGTCGCGCTTGTCTCGATGTACAAAATCATATATATACAAGAGATGGCGCGACCAGTATTAATTCGTAGAACAACAAGCAAAGAGTATAATATTTATACAATATTCAACAATTGTGAAAGAAAAGGATAAAAAAGAGAAACACCTCTCTATATCCCCTCTATTATCACTCGCGCCACACGCTCTCTCTCTCTCTCTCTCTCTCTCTCTCACTCTTGCCGCTATCACGCGCGCCACAGATTCTCTCTCCCTCTCTCGCTCTCGCTAACAGCTCGCGCGAATCATTCTCTCTCTCTCGCTCTCACACACACATAGCCTCGTGCATGTGACCGCGCGTGCGCCTATAGCCAACTTCCTGCCGTGCCCCCTCCCGAGCACCGGCGCGCCACGCAGGTGGGACTCGGGAGCTCACATCCTGCGCTCCGCACGCGGCCGGTCAGAGGCAACTCCTGCGAGCGCCACCGAGCGCTGGCTCCGCTCCAGGAGCTGTCATCTCGCCGAGAGTGAATCAGCTGGCCGTATAATAATGTTCACGACGCAGCAATAATTATTGCTACGTCGCTATATATTCATTGATACACGCATATATTCATTGATAACCTGCATATCTTTTACAAAATTTGTTTACAAAAATGAAATCTTATATTTGCCTAGGTTTTACCTTTCATAAATGTTTTTTTAGAGAGATTTCAGAACTTTTTAGGAGTTTAGTGCATATAAAAAATACTATCATACCATCAATCCTGATGAATCAAAGTGCCAAATCTTCCTTATGAGTCTGGTCTCAGACTAAGCGGAACAGATTCCTGAAAAACACAAAATTAATATAATTAATTAAACATATATTCACAATGTTAGTAATTATAGTGAATGTTATATATGTAAACATACGTAACATTCACTTTGAACTTATCTTTGCAAATTCTTCTCCGCTCAGTTTGTGACCATACTCATCAGGAAGGTTTTCCAATTTGGTTCATCAGGATTGATGGTACGGTTCCTTCAGAAAGCTGCGGCAAGTATATAAAAAGCATGAAGAAACTAAATTTGAGTAAAAGGCATTTAAAGTTTATAATGTAAATCATATAAATGAACTCAGCTATACTTAAAGAAACTATCTGGCCTACGTTGATTTGTTTTTGGTACTCAAATATATATAGACTAAAGTATATTTGGTGGTACGCGCATATCATACTGTGTGATAATGTAAAGACCGGATTTACGGTCGTAAATACGGACGCGCAGGTACACTATATTTCGTTTTGGAATCTAGCCTCGACTCGTAAGTCTTATGTTCCGTAATTGTTAATTACTTGGTTATTATTTTGTTCCCGAACAATGGCGCGGACACTCTGTCTACAATGCGGACACGTTAAACTGAAGTGTGGTCACGATGCAGTATCTCGGACACAATAAACAAATGTGCGGACACGCTGTATAGACCGGCCGAAAACTCCAATACGCCACCGACATATGCTAACGCTAAACATGCAACAATATAGTCAATAACTCACTATCCTAGTCAATAGACCTGGCACGTTACAATAATAGTATTTAGAAGCTGAAAATAAAATAGAATTTTTCGTTATCTATGCATAATCAAGTTAAGCTTATGAATTACAGTTACATGCAATACTTACAATTATTAAATATACATCAAGTTGTTGAAAAGCATGCAAAACAATAATCCAGATAATTTTAACTCCCATCTTGCTGGTTTTTACCCGTATACCTAAAAGAAAAAAATAAACTAACAAAGAAAAAGCTCATTATGGACACAATTATTGCTAATTAATTTCCAATAATTAATTGAATAATTTTTGTACACTGCTCAAGCTCTTGCACTTTTGCAACACCACTGAGGTTATAAGCATTGTTACAGCTGTTAGCAGACTAACTGTACTTGGATGAAAAACAGTTGTTTGGCTGCTTTCAGCTGCTTTACAGAAAATTCTACTATACCGATCAAACAGTAATCTTCATTCTCGACCGGACGCTGTGAGGTACAACCTGTTCGAGTGGCAAATTCAAATTTGTTGAATGCCTTTACTTTAACGCATTGAGTTTATTAACATAAAATCACACATAGAAAAATTAATTTTACGGATTTTATTTATTTTACGGAAATAATTTCATAACTCTTGAGAAAAGACGGTTTGTAAAACGGTTTTTAAGTCGTATTTTCAGTAAGATTTCTCATGAAATAACTCTGTAAAAAGTGTGGTAGAACAATCCTTTCCACAAGTTTGGCCTAATTAAAATATTTAAAAATCACGATTTTTCAAAAGTTTACTTGAAATAGATTTATCAGTTTTTCGTGTATATCTTCGAGACAAATGTTTTTAGCAAAAAACGGCTTTCAGGACTACATTCTACGGACTGTTAACTCTGAAAAAAGTGAATAAAAAAATTGATATTTTCATAATTCTGTCATAACCCCTTAATTTGTAGTGTAGGTTTTAAGAAGTAAAACGAAGTATTAAACATTTCATTTCGTTTATCCAAATGCTTAGAATCGTACACACCACAAAAGAACTTGAGTAAAAAAG
This sequence comes from Philotrypesis tridentata, assembly GCA_018906965.1. Lineage (NCBI taxonomy): Eukaryota > Metazoa > Arthropoda > Insecta > Hymenoptera > Pteromalidae > Philotrypesis > Philotrypesis tridentata. The sequence goes on from JACCIB010000381.1 coordinate 78,976, forward strand.
ATGTCCTAATAATAATAGATTTGTGAGATTTGAAACTTAATATTTTTAAGAGTTCAATAGCCTAAATTGAACATCTTTCCAAAAAAAAATTTGTATTGATCGGTAACACTGTCAGAACCCAACTCAACCCAACCCCTTAAATTTAAATTTTATTAACATTCAGATATAACTGTATAATTTTTACATCAATATTATCAGGAATATAATTTAAACTTTCTGCTTTTGAAATCACATTCTTAAAATATAAGCATATTTGTTTTCATTATATTCTTATTAAATATTAAAAATTTTTCTGTTGCAATGATATTGAAGCCTTCATCTATCAGATAAAACCATGAACTCGCGTTTCCATATATCACCTCTACCCACTTATTTTCACCTCCGCTTATCATCTCGACACTCGACTTACAACCTTCACTCGTGCCCTCCAGCATCCACCTATCGCCTCCAGCCATGTCCTCCAGCCTCCACCTGCTGTCTCCACTCTCCGCCTATCGCCTCCAACCATGACCCCTTCACCCTTCACCTATTACCTCTACCTATCAACTACACCCTCAACTTATTATTTCGAATCACAACACTTCCACCCTTTTGTATCTCAACCATCCATCTAGCACCTCCACTCTCTACCTATTGCCTCCAATTATGACTTTCACCCTCCATTTATGACTTTTACCCCCTACATATGACCACGATCTACCGATCATTTCATTCTCATATGAATGTTGGGATTTTCATTTGGTAGCAATATTTTGCATAAAAAATTTTATTTTTTGATACATCTAGAAGAATTTTCCTACATTTTCGTGGTTTAAAATTTTTGAAACCATCAAATTTTCCAAAAAAAATCGGCTCTTTAAACCCGTTTCATGTCTGGAATCCTATAATACACATCAAGAGGTGCGGTGGCGCCCCGATAGCAAGTATAAGTGTACGCAGTACACTGTACCTTCAGGAAGCAGCGCGACCCATCATACTTTAAATTTGCTAGATAACCTTATTTTTTTTCCTTCTTTTGTTGATATTTAATTCATCGTTTATTAAACCTAAAAGAAATAAGACCTTGATTTAATGATTTTTCTAGTATCTTTCTGATGATATTAGATTTGTTATGATTAACGTTTTTAAAAAAATATTTGCGCTTGAAAATTATTTTGTGAAAAAAATTAATATTCAAAGGTTCCGATTGTGTTTTTTCTAAAACAATTTTTATAAAGAACCTTACTTATTCTAATGTATTTAGATGAGTGTGTATACACTATCTAGTATGATTTTATCCCTCGGTAGTTTATTAAAATTCTTTTGTTGTTCTTATCGATCTCTCCGAGGCAATGGTTTAGAAAGGGTTTAAAAAAATTAAAACTCCTTTCTTTTAAGAAAAGACGTTTCGGCGATCATTGTCGCCTTCATCAGGAAACTGTCAAAAAATTTTTTTTATTACAATAAACATACAGACTTTAAAATGAACAGAGTATTACATAGAAAAGGCGATATTTTTGAAACTTACATATTGGAGCACATTTGATTTGTGTACATCTCGATAATCCTTTCCCCCGGCTAGTTAAGAGCGGGGGAAGAGAGAGACCGAGTGACACAGCTATTATTTACACCGCTTTGTCAGCTACTGTCTCGGAAGTGAGGAAGTAGCCAGCAATCGTCGCTTATATAGTGCGAAAAGTCTTTCGCGCGGTTTGTTTACATATGACTTCACGCATCACCTCATCCTTTCGATGTATACAGATTTGATTTTAAATCTTAAGCTGGTATATTAAATGTGTGTACACGTTATTGAGTTTCTGGGTAAAGGAGTTTTAATTTTTTTAAACCCTTTCTAAACCATTGCCTCGGAGAGATTGATAAGAAAAACAAAAAAAATTCTTACTTATTCTACTTACTTACAAGAGCTACATCCACGATAAGATTGTCTGGTGCCGAGTGTACACGGTCTGGCGAATGGGCCTTGTTACGTCCGCAATAATCAACCCCGTACAATCAAATTTCGCCGAAATGTTAACATAACTGACATGTTAAAAAATCGAAAAATAATAAAATTCATCCTTAAAAATTTTAGAAAACTATTCAGATTTGAAACGTTTTTGTAAATTAGATATAAAATGCAAGTGTAAAATGACTAAAATGATATTTTGTATATGTCGTTTGTGAAAAATGCAGTGAACAATAAAAGGGTAAATAAGCTTTTCAAGTTCAGATGTTGAAAGTATCACCTTCAAAAACATAAGTACAACTTACTTAAGCACATGAATACAGTCATTGACCACCTTTAAAATTAACTAAAGCATACAAATATTAGTAAAATTATCACTATAAAAGATCATAATCATTCTATTGAAATGAATATTTATTCTTTACAAGGAAGAGCGCAGATTTTTATATTATATAAAAAAAAATTCATGTAAAAATGAAATTTTATCGAAACAAAAAAACTATCGAATCAAAATAGAAACCACCTTTCAAAGCTTTCAAAATAGTGAAAGTCAATGAGATATTAAATAATTTATATTTTTAATGCAGTAAATACACTTATAAGTTTATAAAATCTGTTTAAAAACACACTTTTCCCAAAAGAAAACTTTGGCAATTATAAGATTTGATCTTCAATAAATTTTTTAATATCTATTTATTAATAAAATAAAATTTATTAACAAAAATAAACGAAAACTGCGAAAACGAAAATGCCCATTAAATCACATAAAATATTTTAAATTTCATCTTAGTAAGGTCATAAAATCATTGAATAAATCGTTAAGTATAACTTCTATGTATAGTCTTTCGAATAAATTGTTATTTTAAGACTTCAAGATTTTTTAAAATTTTAGACTGGTCAAGAAGCTAAAGCAGTCAAGATAAAGTTAGTCTGCTTTCCCATTAAATGAAATAAAATATATAAAATTTATAAAAAAAGTTACGAAATCATGTAATAAATTGTCAAGTATAACTAAGATTTAAAATCCTTCGAATCACTTCTTATTTTTATTTAAATAAAAATACTAACGCAGATCATTAAAGTGTTAAATGCAGACATCACGTTAATAGACCTTTCTGTTAGGATTTCTTTCCGCCTCGAGGATAAGTGAATCGCAAAAGATTAAATAGCATGAGTGAGAACGTTTTGAAATATTGGGAAATGTAATTGTATTACCTCTGACTTCTACAAATTCAAAATCTAATGGACAAACGTGTCGTCCTATTATATATAACGATGGATATCATCTTAAGGGGATCAAGAACGTTTCAAAAATCTCGAAGCTATGTATCGATAACTTAAAATTACAGTTTCCTCGGTATCTATTGTTCTTTTAAAGTCAGACGAATTTCGTGAACGTAATTGGACATAAAGAAACAAAATTTATCATCAAGCATGGATAAAAGTTTCAAAATATTAGTTTATTTTAATAATTAGCATAAACGAGTGGTGCCATTTTCTATTGTTCCTTAGCTGAAGGGTTTTTTTATATTCTCCTACTAGTCCGGGCTGATCAACGCACACCAATGGTAGCAATGCGTGGCAGGCCAACATGTATTCACCACCTTCTGAGAATGTAGCACAGCTTTACGAGCGTTATGATACCGCCGCGCGTGAAAATGGCCATAAGTGCGCACGTGCAAAATAAAGATGCAAGCGTGGGCGGGGTACCACTAATGGACGTGCATCCTGACCTTTTGTTCGGAAATTTCATTGCTGAAAATAGAGGCGGCCGCATTTACGCGGCGTGTATAAACACGGGTAACGACGCGGTCACAATTCCGATTCCAACGGTGGAACTTATAGAGTGCGAGGCTATCGAATCGGATCCCCAAGCCCGAGCCGATGGAGACGGAGCGGACGAGGAGATCATGGGGCCCGCTGGAAACATGAGGAGAACGTTCGGTAGTAATGACGAAAAATACAGAGAAGTAAAATCTCGCAACGATGAGTTACAACGCGACGACGAGGAAAGAGAGTATATTCGCGTAGTCGTGGACGAGTATGCAGGAGTATTCGGGCTCGACGGCGAGCGGCTAGCCGCAACACAATTGCTAAAGCACAAGATACTGCTAAGATCAAATACGCCTATACATTGTGGCCGCTTCCGATTCCCGCTCTCAATAAAAGAGCAGATGACCATAGAGCTAGAAAAGCTACGCGAGTAGGGAATTGTAGAGCCGTCGAATTCCAACTACTCCTCGGCTCTATGGACTGTCCCAAAAAGACCTGACGCGCAGTGAAACAAACGGTTTCGGCTAGTGACCGACTTTCGGCGATTAAACGAGGAGACGGAGGGCAGCTGTCACTTTCTCCCATTTATGAGCCATATTTTAGAGAATCTTGCTTCCGCGAATTATTTCACGGTCATGGATTTAAAGCAGGGATACCATCAGCTCGAGATCGATCCCGAATCCGCACACTTAACTGCATTTTACGCGCCCGACGGGAAATCGGAAAATCAGCTCCTTCAATTCAATCGTATGGCCATGGGCCTTAAGGGGATCAAGAACGTTTCAAAAATCTCGAAGCTATGTGTCCATAACTTAAAATTACAGTTTCCTCTGTAACTATTGTTCTTTTAACGTTAGACGAATTCGTAAACGTAATTGTACATAAAAAAACAAAATTTATCTTCAAGCATGGATAAAAGTTTCAAAATATTAGTTTATTTTAATAATTAGCATAAACGAGTGGTGCCATCTTCTATCTTTCCTTAGCTGAAGGTTTTTTTTGCATTCTCCTACTAGTCCGGGCTGATCAACGCACACCAACGGTAGCAATGCGTGGCAGGCCAACATGTGTTCACCACCTTCTGAGAATACAGCACAGCTTACTATGCAGTGGCTACCTACGCATGTCCCCGACGAAACGCGCGATGCTGAGAGTATGGGCAGAAAAAATTGAGCATCAAATACTACAGTGAAAAAATGGGTAGTGTTTCCGAAAATTTTATGAGGGTAAAGGGCGATCTCGGAGGCTGAACGTGAACAATTCATAATAATTCAAAATTTGCAAAATAAATACTTTATGAACAGATATGTAATTCTACAGAAAAGGCTTATTTCAGCAGAATTTGAATGATAAAAATCGAATGGTAACTACCTGAGATTATTAGACTAGTTTGATAATCTTCACTTACAGACTGTGAATTGATAAAAGTGAAAATGCTCCTATTTTCGTGATTCAAGTTTTGCAACTATAAGTAATCATTACGCATGAACTGACGTAAGCCAAAAATTACCTTTGTTTAAAAATTGTTTATTTGAAAATTGAGAGTAGAATTTTTTTCTAATGCTGTCTTATATGGGTACCCGTACAGAGAGGACTAAGCCTTTTATGACACCAGTGGCAGACCCTTGGCTAGAGCGTTCTAATGAGGGTCACACCTGGTCACACCTAAGGGCACAACCTCTACAAATAAAATTTTTCCTTAAAATTTTTCAATTTTTCAATATTATGAATTTTTGTATAAAAGATTGTTCGTTTTTAAAATTTACTAATAATAACAAAACTTGAATCATAAAAATCGGATGATTTCATATTAATTAATTTAGGCCAAGCGCCCTAGCTTTTTTGTGGACATAAAAGTAGCCCGGCAACGGATACCGCGATTATATAGAGAAAGGGAAGCCCACATACTTTTGGACACGAAATCTGTGCGGGAACGTTGTTTATTATTAATAATAAGACGTCATAATACGCAAAAAAGCATTTTTTTTAGTTTTTTGCTTTTAACTCGTAAAATAAGAGATTAACGTAAAAAAGTAAAGAGAGAAAAGTTGTAGCTGATTAAATTGCCAAGAAATTCATATATTGAACGTCTCTATCCGATGAATGGATATGGAGCAAACCTCGGAAAACCGTGAATAACACCGCAAAATCGACGTTTTTTTTAAAATTGAAAACTCAGCCATTTTTGCACTTCTAAGGCTCAAATTTAGAATGAAGGTAGGGCTTTATACCTACTTTCATATCGCCAAAAAAATGGAGCTCTGCGCCAATTACTTTTTGCATAATTGCAAATTGAATTTTTTATGTACGATTTTAGTGCACTTTTGTGTGCGCGAGCACGAGAAATTGGGGAGTCCTACTGGAATTTGGAATACAGCGTTGAAAATTTTATGATTTGAACAACGAAGTGTATATTTTGGATTTGCGAAAAAAAGGTTTTGAATCGATGAAAAACGAACTGAAACGTGAGCGAAAACGGCCGAGCGCGCGGCAGTGGTGGCAGAGAAAGTGTATATAGATATACAAGCGTGCTACGACGCGGCAGTGGTGGCAGAGATAGTGTATATAGATATACAAGCGTGCTACGACGCCACGCGCTCGACCGTTTTCGCTCACGTTTCAGTTCGTTTTTCATCTGTTCAAAACCCTTTTTTCGCAAATCTAAAAAAACACATTTTCTTGTTCAAATCACTCCAGTTTTTGGGGACATGAAAGTAGGTATAAAGCCTTTCCTTCATTTCAAATTTTAAAGTTAAAAAATGGCTGAGTTTTCAATTTATAAAAAAACGTCGATTTTGCGGTGTTTTCCACGGTTTTCCGAGGTTTCCTCCATGTCCATTCATCAGATAGAGACGCTCAATATATGAATTTTTTCGCAATTTAATCAGCTACAACTTTTCTCTCTTTACTTTTTTACGTTAATCTCTTATTTTACGAGTTAAAAGCAAAAAACTAAAAAAAATGCTTTTTTGCATATTATGACGTCTTATTATTAATAATAAACAACGTTCCCGCACAGATTTCGTGTCCAAAAGTATGTGGGCTTCCCTTTCTCTATATAATCGCGGTATCCGTTGCCGGGCTACTTTTATGTCCACAAAAAAGCTAGGGCGCTTGGCCTAAATTAATTAATGTGAAATCATCCGATTTTTATGATTCAAGTTTTGTTATTATTAGTAAATTTTAAAAACGAATAATGTTTTATACAAAAATTCATAATATTGAAAAATTGAAAAACAAAACTTTGTTAGTGTAATCATGAAAATCTGAGCACTCACTTTATCAAGTAATTACCAGTCGATTTTTGTCATTCAAATTCGGTTAGCCTTTTCTAGTTTTATAAATCGCTTACATCTATTAAATTTTTTTGTTAGCCAACTTATTTATTCAAATTCGAATTTAATTTCAACGATCTAAATGAACCGTCAGAAAAGGGACACTACGGCCTGCGACCCCGGCCTACCCACAGGTCAAGTAGTATAAACTGCCGCGCGGTCCAAGCGTTCGGTACCAGGTGGTGAACACGTGTACCAAGTTGCCGCTACCTTTTACTAAGAGCGTAGTACAGCTTGCAGCGAGTGGCTATGTACACTTATCCCCGGTGAAATGCATGATGCTGAAAGTGTGGGTAGAAAAAATTTGGCATGAAAATCCATGGTGAAAAAATTCTTGCTCGGGCCGGTCGCGCGTGCTGTTCGAGCTGCATTACCGATCTTCCGGGAAGACTTGAGAAATGAAATTCTGCGCCTCCTGTTGCCTGTCAAAGAAATAACATTTTTCCTCTTTGTTACCCTCTTCTTACCCCTTCGAAAGGTAATAGCGGAAGAGTTTGTTTGCTACACGAAGATTCGGTTTTATTCTTTCATGCCGCTCGAAAACTTAATATTTTTGTGACTATTACATACCTTATATAAATTAGTTTACGGGTAAACTCGGTTTTTATGCGTTCTTTTCGTCAAATAACTTTTATAATGCATTTTCTCGGATGCATGGTACGAATGCAGCGCTTTTTATCGCCTAGCGGAGGAAAGCGGAACTTATTTTTGAATATTTTTTCAAAATTTTTTAAATATTGCAGTCATGCCGTAAATTTTACGTCTTTATGAATTATTTCCCAAATTTTCACAGCGATCGTAACAATAGCCTCGGAGTGGTTTCGAATATACGAAATCACTGCTTTTTGAACGTTCTTGATCCCCTTAAGGAGGCGACGATTACATTCACGCGCGCCATGCCGCTCGCGATGCGCGGTTTACAGGGGAACGAAGTAGAAATTTACCTCGATGATTTAATGGTGTTTAGCGAAATGCTCTACGAACACCGCGAGCGCCTGCGCTGCGTGCTGAACCGTCTGCTCGACGCGAACTTGACAGTGGAGCCTAAAAAATGTCAATTTTTGAAGAGGGAGGCTCACGTGCTCGGGCATATCGTCGCAGCGGCTTCGTGAAAACGGACCCGGCGAAAATACACGCGATGGTTAATTATCCGGTGCCGACAAACGCGGATAAGATAAAGCAGGCCATGGGGGTTTATTTAGCTACTATCGTCGATTCGTGCAAAACTTCGCAAAAATAGCGAAACCACTGTCACTGTACTTGAAACAAATTCTATCTACCAAGCCGGTGCTGAAAGCCCTCGATTTAAACAAACCGTTTATAGTAACAACTGATAGTAGCAATTTCGCACTGGGCGCCATTTTGAGCCAGGGTAAATTGGGGGAAAACCAGCCATGCGCGTTCGCCCCTCGCTCTCTTAAAGGCAGCGAACTCAAATATCGAACGTATGATAACGAATTGCTGGGGATCGTCTTCGCGAAGGAGCAGTTTCGTTGCTACTTATACAGCAGACGATTCACGGTAGTCACGGATCACGAAGCGCTCAAACATATTCATACTACGAGAAAACCCGACGTGCGTTTCAACCGGTTAAAAGCGGCTCTTATCGGATATGATTTTGATATTGTATATTGTCCCGGTAAGAAAAACGTTAACGCGGATGCGCTCTCACGTAATCCGATAATCAATCCCGGCGAAATAAATCCGAATTTGCCGCGGGATGAGCTATACCAACTAGCTGACGAGCAGATTAATGCGAGCCCCAACGAAGATGCCGGAGCCTCGACGGGAACAATATTCCGAATACGCGCAGTAAAACGTCGGGGAATAATTAGAGCCAAAAAGATAAGACAAGGGTCTCTGAGCGCGACTGTACGCGAAAAATTAGTTCTTAGCCGTTAGAAACGAACACAATAGTTTTTACCTATGTCGAGCCATGGAAGACGTTTACGACGGAGAAGAAATGATCAGCATTCGTTGGTACTCGCAAGTCGAGAAATGCAACCAAATATTGTAATGTGGAATTTTCCCGCCCGCACGGGGATTCCAGTTATTTACAAAGTATTTCTAAGAGACGCGGCTTTCTTCTTTCCCTCTGACTCGTGGCATTCCTACAATGGTGAAAAACGGGAAGTGTGGTGGTAATTAGGTCGAAAATTGTTAAACACAAATATATTAGATAATGAATCACGGATATATTCTATTTTCTCATTACAACTGATTATTTAAGCAAACAGATTTAAATAATTTGAAATAAAGCATGGGCACGCGACCATATTACTAGTTCCAAGGCTACTCGATGATGCTATAGAAATGGGGCCGTGAAAGTTCCTCTACGATGATTCTATTTAATAATTGTAAATCAGAGGGAAGTCACCGGTCAAGATCTGAAAACGCCACGGCAGCCTCAATCCTCTATTACGCCTATATTCTCCGCCATGAAGTAATTATTCTCCAAAAATATTTACAATAAAATATTACCGATTTCCTCTATGATAATGTTCAACCGCAATTCCTCTATCAACTTTTCCTCCACAACGCCAATCTCGTTCGACCAGAGTAACTCCAAAAACAGTATCTCCTTCGAAAACTCCTCCAAGAAAAAAAAAGATGGCTTCCAAGGGAAAAAAATAATAAGCTGCTGAAAATCAACTTAATACACCAACTACCAGTGACGGAATGGCCGAGGCCGACGCTCCGATCGAGGAAGGATGCTGCGTTTTCCCACCCGACCTCCTTCTTCACGGAAAAGCAAGCCCGGCCTCCAAAATTACATAATTGGTCCTCTTTCCTAGAATAATCCCCTATTGGTTTGTCAGAACTACCACCGATCTATTTCTGAATCTATGAGTTTCCCCCAGCGCCCTCTTTTCCAAATTCTAATTTATTCATTGGCTTAGAATTCAATCATCGTCCTCCATGTGTTTCCTTAATATACAAATTCGCGCCCCCTTTATGAATATCGATCAATCACTCAATCATGCCGATATCCATCCGGTGGCTCCACCTATAGATAATCTATAAACCGCGCGATATTTGAAAAGCCTCTATCATCCTCGAGTAAACCCTAGAGATACATATATCGAGTCCTCAACGATTCCTAGCCCGTATATTCCTCTATACATCTCTATCTCTATACGTCTGCAAGTCAACATAAAGTCAACTCTGAGCGCTCCAAACGCCGTCAACTTCACGCCACTATATTCATCTCTCTCTCTCTCTCTCTCTCTCTCTCTCTCTCTCTCTCTCTCTCTCTACCTCGCACACACTCGATTCCCACTCTCGCCAAATGTCTCTCTCCCGCGCGCGCCGACTCTCTCTCTCGCTCACGCTCACACTCGCGGTCTCTCCTCTACACACCGCCGCATGTATGTAACCGCGTGCGCGCGACCGCCGGCTCGCTTTCTGCCATGCCCCCTCCCCAGCGCCGACGCGCTGCGCAGGTGTGACTCGGAATCTCACATCCTGCGTTCCGCCTGCGGTCGGTCAGAGGCAAATCCTGCGAGCGCCACCGAGCGCTGGCTCTGCTCCAGGAGCTGTCACCTCGCCGAGAGTGAGTCAGCTGGCCGTGTAATAATGTTCACGATGCAGCAATAATTATTGCTACGTCGCAATATACAGACTCGACTATGCTGACTCGCTCGACACGCGATGCATACTCACGAAATCGGCACTGCAACGCGTCGAACAGTATCGCTATCAGTTAAGTCTTAGCGAAGAAACGCGTATGCGAGGAATACTTGCGCGGTCTATAGAGGCGTACACACTGGCAGCCGAACCTATGAAGGGGTGATCTAAAACCGAAGGCACCACAACAGCGATAGAGCGAGAGCTTAAAGAAAGAACTACCTGCTCAGAGCCTACGGATATCGCGTTACCCCCGGGTGCATGGCGGTTCATGAGGGAAAGATATACACGCCCGCCGCAAGTAGCGAAAGCTCTGATGGCGAAAGACCTCCACTGTCAGGGCTAATAGCAGCCGAACACGAGCCGTTGCAGTCATTCATCCTGCCAATAAAAGGCCCGAGCAAATTCGTAGAATCGCAACTGAGTATCGTCAACGCGAGCTCAGAGAACAAGGTAGTTGCGTCACCACCGTTGCCACCACCCTAGCTGCCGCCCGAGCCAACGCCCGAGCCACTCAGAACAAAGCCGCGAAATAACACAGCCAAGCTGGTCATACCGTGGCCGTGGGAAAATGGCTCGCAGTCAAAAAAATTAGGCGTACATTTCGCGAGTCGGGAAAATGATAAGCGAAAGGGACTATGCATTGAGTTAGTCGAGCAAGCAAAGTCGACATCGCAGGAGAGCACCTCCGCAGGCAGACGAGATGCCGAGCCAGCGCAGATAAGCGTGGCGAACGCCGAAAGTAATGCGACTCCGGCCCATAACGCTAAGTCGCCACCAAAGGCCAGCAGAATCACCGCTGCTAATACGCAACACTCCGGCGTTTCCTTTACATCTTATGTAATCTAGGCGTTTCCTTTTTACATCTTATCTATTCAAGATATGCTGACGAAATACGTCATACTTACACCGACGAAATTTGCGAACGCGGAAGAGGTGGCGCGAGCATTAATCGAAAAGCTGATATGTGTCTTCGGACCGCCGGAAAAAATCGTTACGGATCAAGGAAAGCACTTTCAGAACCGAACGCTGGAAGAGCTCGCGCGAATCTTTAACATCGAAACGTTTGCGACAACCGCTTATCACCCGGAATCCAACAGATCAATCGAACGTATGCATCATACGTTAAATAAATATCTAAGAAAATACGTACGAACCAAGCAGCAACATAGCGGAAATTCGGAAAGACTCAAAACAGGAGCCGCGCACCACGAAATAGCAGCCAGGGCAAACGAGATCGCTAGCCGGAGGGCGACGTCCCTTGAGTTACGCAATTTGAACAGCAGCATGTTGATTTTCGGGCTATCGATCTCGCGCGCATTAGGGGTGCTGGTGATCATGGGGATATGCTGCTTCATAGCATATCGACGATGCAGAGTCAGCCTCATCGAACGTATAATCGAAAAGCAAGAGTCAATTACAGCCCTCGAGCAGGCTCGCCGCGACATGGAGCGGAGCCCAGGGCCACAGCGGGCCTAAAATTCAACTTACAACTAGCATTACCTGTTTGACCCCAGCATATTCAAATAATATCCATACTTAGTACTAATTGTAATACAAAATTATAGTAAAATAATAATCCTAAAATAGAGTAGCACAGCACCGCGGCTGTAAACAGAAGGATAAGCATAAACGGTAACATGTAGTAAGGTGAAGGTTTTTTTTCCTTTCTTTTTCAAATTTAATCTAATGTAAAAACACAAAATACAAAAGAAAATGTGTAGCGCGAGGTGAATTCGTAGGGGACGAGGCCGCGTCAATAAGCTCGTCTTCGCGGCGTCGGATGAGGACGGCGAGAACCCCGAACCGCTGGTGGCAAGGACACGATAGGGGTGCCTGGAAAATGGCCCCCTGTTCACAGTCATCGACACCCAAGTGTCCTGTAATGGGCACGGTGCCGTAATCTTGTATGTCGTGTTGACAATCTGCGACAAAATACAGATACATCAAGCATAATGGCGAGCGCATTCGGCTGAAATCAACGGGGGGGGGGAGGGGGTGAACCTACCTGTCCTCCGGGTCACTCCTGCTCATGAACAAGCCGAAGCTCGCCCAGCAGAAATTCTGTATACTTGATGAACCGCGGGAGCAAAGCCTTCGCCATACCGGTGGCATCGACGCGTCGAGTACCCAGCTACAAAAACGAAACAGAAAACACATGAGTGAGCCGCGAGCGCGTTTTGGGAATATCAGAGACAACAAAAAGAAACTTACATAACCGTGCTCCAAGTAGCGCACCACATACCGGTAGATGTAGCCCGAGGGTACATAATATGGCAACGTGCCCGCATAGTTCTGCCCCCACCGTGGCTGCTCGCCGGGCACGGTAGTATAGTACACCATCTGGATAGTCTAAAAAGGAACCAAGTTTAGGCTTAGGAAACTATACAATAAAAAAAAAAAAAAATAGTATCGAAATCGGCAAAATTCTTTTTAACGAAAAAAGAGAAGCGCCTGTATATGCATGCACAAAAATACTTTTTTGAATTTTTTTTCGGAAATGCACATATATATTTGCAGGAGAAATTTTTCCTCCTGAAGTGCCCGTATATGCAGGCACAAAAATACTTTAGAATTTGTTTTTCGGAAATCTACATATACATGTGCAGGAGAAATTTTTTCTTCGGAAGTGCCTATGTACGAGCGCGAAAAATTTCCCGAAAATACACGCACACATGAACGCAAAATCATCCGGAAAAAGCAATAAAGCGCAGAAAATACATGCGAAAAATACATGCACGCGAGCGCGAAAAATTAATGAAAATCAAACGTATAACGCAGATAAACGTATTCCCGTGAAAGCAAAAAACCATAATAAACAACTAAGGACTTAACTTGGCGTAGCGACGGCAGGCCAGGGCTTCGCAAGCCCGATCACCGCTGAGCAGATACGCGTCCCGCTGGCAGGTGATGCGTACATATCCGCGAACATGAGGTAGAGAGCCGGGACATAGGTCCATGCCATCGGAGCCCAGGGGCGCGATAATAAGTCCTCCATCCCTCATAAGTTCGGCCACCAAATCTTTGATAGCCGCGACACGGCGCCCTCCTCGGTACCGCGGATCCCTCGAGCTGATCGTTATAACCACCAAATCACAGCATTGAACACAAAATACAGCACTCGCGAAAACACGCGAGAGGAGGGATCGCGGCGGTGTTGCGTCAGTGGAGGCAATCAACGCACTAATACGTCGTCGATCAAAAGCCCCTTCGAGCTCGCAAAGGAATGCGCGATTAGCGGGATCGAGCGAGTGTTGCCGGATGCTACAGCTGCAACATAGGGCGATAAGGGCTGCAGTGCGCTGGCTCAGCCCGATAATGCGCGCGAAAGCTGCAGCTCGAACAAACTAAGCAGCGAGCGAATAATGCACGGAGCTAAATGAAAATTAAAATTAATGCCAAGTCGCGTGAGTGGCCTAACGTACTCACGCGAACAAATAGATAATAATCTAGTAGAAGATTAATAAAGAACTAGTACGTAAAGCCTGATTGTTCTTTTTTTTCAGCAAATTAATGCCATAAATGTGTGCAATGCGATGAAGCACACGTAATTTCAAGACAAATAGTTAACCTAGGAATAGTTTAAAATAAATTTTTCTTTTCTAGTCAATAAGTTTATTAATAAATTTCTTTTTTTCAGTAAAACTACCGAAAAAATCGGAGAAAGCCGAAAATTTAGATTTAATAGTAATAATTGTCAAAATAAATTTAATTAAATAAAAACATGTATAGCCCGCTCAGTATGGCCTGTAAAGCAGCAGCGGCTGTTCAGTAGGGACTCGCGTGTACACACACACGCGCGCACACACGCACACACACATACACTACACTCATGCGAAATTAGAGATAACGAAGTAATAACAGAAATGAAAAAGAACATACAAGGAGCGAAATACGCGCCCGGGCTACATCCTCTGGTGTCCCATACACACACACGTACACACTTTCGCGCCTCGGCCCCGCGCCTCCCCGTTTCACCCGTTTTTTTTCGGGGTGCGAGGACGCTGCTCGCCGCGCCGCTGGACGTATCACGTACGAGCTCCAGGCTCGGATGACTGCCGGCGGTGCTCAGGTAGCACCTCTCTCGAGAGCCGGAGCGCTCTCACGCACAAAGTGCAAGTTTTCCTCCGATCTGTCGCGTCGTAGGCTCCGCGGGCAGATCTCCGGCGACCGTGACACTGAGCGGAGCTTTCCTCTGACCAATAAAGCCATTTATACCAACTTGGACGTCTGTCTCCTTGCGCGACTCCTCTGTATCACAGAACGATAAACGCATCCAACTGAGTTCTGGACACGTATATAATATGCATATACAATCATAAAAATAAGATGTTGCTCAATATATACTGTATATATAGTAAAAAAGAGGTTTTTTTTAAAAACGTCGATTTCGGATATTTGCATTGCACTTATGACAATTTAATTAGTATGGCGTTATAGCTGAGAAAAAACACGTTAAATGAAAAAAGTTTTATTGCAATAGCAACTTTTACTATCGAGATAATCAAATTACAACGAATGTGTATAAACCCTGTCGACCGCCGCGCGGCGCTCCCCCCGCCATCACGCGCTCCGAACTTGCATTGTTCATCGGTCGTTTTAGGCGAACCAAACCATCTAGAGCAATCGGGTAAAATGTCATTTTATAAAGTATTATTTCAACAAGCACTGTGCGAAATGCAACTCGTAATCGTCGGTTGAAAAATTTTTTTTTAACTAGGCTCCTATTGGTTCGATCTTAATAAAATTTATATGAAAATTCATGGTTTTGTACGTACTGTTTTATCGCGATTCTCTAACTTAAAAATTTGTAATAGAACGCCATTTTGAGATATCGAGGTCGGACATGGATTTTTATATTGCTTGTAACAAAAGTCATCTTTCAGATCTTATCCGATAAAAAAACTTTTTTTGCAAAAACCGTGGCAATATGAATAATTGAAAAAAAATTTTTTTTGACATTTTAGTGATGAAAAAAGTTAATTTTGCATTCAGACATACATGAGTCTTGCACAAATTTCAATTCTGAACAACTTTTATCTCTACCTTTTTTTTGCATAAAATGCGTTACAAAAAAGTTATTCGCGAGAAACTAAAAACAGTGCTGTTTTGAAGTTTATTTTGCAATAATAACAATGTTGCCGATCAGGTCCGAAGTCGAGAATTTAGGGTTACTTTCAGTAGTTTATTACTGACTTATTTTGATAATAAAACTAAACGTAGAAGAAAGTGGCCGACAAAATGCCAGGACTCCCCCCCCCCGGACTATTATTGAGGATTTTCGTTTTCGCTGTTTTCGTTTTCTTTTTAATAAATTGTATATTATTAATAAATAGACTATTAAAAACGTATAGAACATCTAAACTTATAGTTTTTTAATTATTTTAAATTTAGAGATATTTCTTAAACAAAATAAATTTCAATTTAGAAAAATGAGTTTTAATTGCATAAAAACGACCTCTATGGCAACACAAAAAACTCAATAAAACTAGTAAATGCCTTCCAGAATAGTTAATACAATATGGAATGAAATAAAGTAATTTAAAACGTAGATATACAGCTAAATTATTATAAAAGAAATCATACTGCCATAAGGGAAAATCTCTTCAGTACGTGTGTATAAGTTACCTAGGAATATGTAACAATATTTTGAAAAACTTTCCTTTAAAAGAGATAGCTAACTGAATCATAAAACTAACGAAAAATAACCTATGTACGTCTTATACGCGCTAATTTGGTTTCTAGTTTATTTTTTAAATACTAGTTGATCGTTGTCCTGGCAGTGACAACTGTAATATTGTAAATACGGTAAATCTATTTGCTCTTTTTTGCCGTTCATATTTTATATTATATCACCATTTATTTCACAAAAATGTATGTCTTAATTTATGTTTTATTTTTTAAATGAATATTTTATTGAGTTTTAACCTATAGTATGCGATGGAGTCTTCATGTACTCTTTTAATTACTATTCTTTTCTTAGTTTGCACACTGCCTTAACCTAATGATGTACGTAAAATAAATGTTTGCAAGGCTTTCTCACAATTTTTTTTTGTTCATTAACTGCCTTATTTATTTATGTTTTGCATTGTTGTTATAATTCGTGTGGATTGACGAATGATATTTTATTTTCATTTCAGGAAAATGTAGTAATCACAACTACATATCAAGACTACAATTTCAATCTCCTGTCATAAGACGTTTGCAGCTGCTCAGTGCCAGTTTCAAAGCCATGCGTGTGTACATGATCCTGGCATTGAACAAGAACTATAATAATGACATTGCTTCGAAGGTTCGGATATTATAGTACTCATAGAAATAGAAGAAATTATAGAAATAAAAGCAATTAATTAAATTCTTGCGTGAAAATGTAATTTTTATGCTTAGATTTTCCAAATACAGCAGTAAAACATATGATGCCAAAAGATTTTGTGAGCAGTTTCAAATTTATATATTCTAAACGAAGTAGTTGTTTAATTGAAAGTTGTAACAATGCTCACAGCTGTTGTATCCAAACAGGTAGATTTACTCATGTGCATTATGTCGAGACTGCTTTTAATTTACTTTTTTTTAATTTTATTAGTTGCTTCTATAACATCTTAGAAATCGAAGTTGCATTGATTTTTAACTATATCATAAACGATGTGCTCTTTTATGTGTTTTTATGTGCTCTTTTTATTGATATTTCTTTAAGCATAAATCATAATTTTCTTTCAATATTTTTGAGAGCTAAAAAAATTAAATTACATTATTTTTGTAAATTGAATTTTTGCTCAAACATTATCAATAAAATTTCACATGGAAATTAACATTTATAAGTTAGGATTTTAATATTACTATATGTTTGTGATCTTTAAAAGGAATACACGATAACATCGATTCTTACTAAAAACCGTAACTTTTGTTTTGTAATTTTTTTTTATACATAGTCGGGGCAAGTTAGCATTTTTGCATTAAGTTTCTTCTAATTTTATTTTTACGATTGAAATATATTCTTGGTAACTTACTGAAAACGACCCTAAAGTCTCGACTTCGGGCCAGGTCTGGAACATTGTTATTATTGCAAAAAGAATTCCGTAAATGCACTTTCTTTTAGTTTTTTGCGAATAACTTTTTTGTAACTCATTTCATGTAAAAAAAGATAGAAATAAAAGTTGTTCAAAATTGAATTTCATATCAGATACATCTATTTCCGACCGCAAAATTAATGTTGTTAGTCGTTAAATTGTTAAACGAAAAATATTTTTTTTTAATTTCATATTGCCACAGATTTTACAAAAAATTATATTTTTCATTTAATAAGTACCCAAAGATGAGCTATAGTACGAATAATGTAAAAAGCGTTGTCCGACCTGAATATCTCAAAATAGCATTTTATTGCAAAATTATTTATCCCAAAATTTCAAATTCATTTCCAAATTACTCATGGAGCGATAACTTGATCCAAGTGCCTTTAATCGTCAGCTTATGAAGTACTTAATAAACGGTAAAAAGAACTTTTTTAAAAATTAATATTTAACAACATTTTTAACAATAAATAATTTTCATTTTCGCCAATTTTGAAGTTAGAGAAGTGCGATAAAATGCAAAATGCAAAATAATAAAGTACGTAAAAAACCACGAATTTTCATATAAATTTTGTAGAGATCTGACCAATAGGAGCCGAGATACGAACATTTTTTCAATGGACGATCACGCCATAACTACTCAACATTTTTCGATAAAATTTGGTACAGTGCTCACTGAAATAGTACTTTAAATGATAGCATTTTTCCCGATTGTTATAAATACCTCAGTTCGTCTAAGATAACCGATGAACTATTGGAAATCTTCGAACGCGGCTGAGCGGCTTCTCCGGCCGGGCGGCGCGGTGGTGGGGAGAACGCTGCGCGGCGGCTGACAGTATTAGTACACGTTAGTTGTAATTCTACTATCTCGGTAACTAAGGGTGCTATTGCAATAATTTTCTTTTCATTCAACGTTTTTTCTTCCCAGATTTAATGTTATACTAATTTAATTTTTACGAGATAATTGAATTACAACTAACGTGTACGAATACTGTCAGCCGCCGCGTGGCGTTCTCCCCACCACCGCGCCGTCCGGTCGGAGAAGCCGCTCAGCCGCGCTCGAAGATTTCCAATTGTTCATCGGTCATCTTAGACGAACTGAGGTATTTATAACAATCGGGAAAAATGCTATCATTTAAAGTACTATTTCAATAACAACTGTACCGAATTTCATCGAAAAATATTAAGTAGTGTCACGGACTTACGCCGTGATAGCTTAGGTGTCTCGACCGACGATGCGCGAAAGCATCGTCAGCAGGAGACACCACCACTGGCGGTTACCAGGTGCGAAAGATGCAGAGCATGCACTTTCGGACCTGGTACTGCTCGCCTACGACTAGCCGTGTCGCAGAGCGAGCGGGCAGAAGACCGTCGGCTCTAGAGTGGCTCGGAGCTAGCTGGACACTGAATAAAGATATCATCTACCGAACTACGCCTGGTCTCATTGCCCCGCCTGAAGGACGAACTCGACACTAATCCGTAACATACTTGGCATCCCTTGAAAATTCGGACCGAGGGTACGATTCCAGACACCAGCGATTTTCCTCCATTTCTTGGGAAAATTCAAAAAATCTGAAGGCAATACCATATCGCCAAGAACGTGGCATTGTTCACGCACGGCCACGAATACTCCAGCCATTGAACCTCGACCTCAAAAAAAATAAGGATTAGAGACCGACCAGTCGAGATTTATCTCGACGACCTCATCGTGTTCAGTCAAACACTGGACGAACACATGCTTCGCTTCTGACGCGTATTAAAGAGACTACTCGAGGCAAATCTAACTATAGAGCCGAAAAAATGCCAATTTTAAAGAAAGAAGCGCAGGTGCTAGGTCATGTCGTCGGGGGAGGATTCATAAAAACCGATCCGGCCAAAATAAAGACAATGGTCAAATACCCACCCCAACCCGACCCCAACTAATAGCTCAAAGGTCAAGCAGGCCCTGGGTTTATTTAGTTATTATCGGCGCTTTGTCAAAGACTTCGCGAAGTCTCATATCCGTTGTTCAAGCTCGCGAGCCCTAAAGTCAAATTCGCATGGGGGAAGGTTGAGCAAAGCGCGTTCGACGCCCTAAAACAGCAATTATACAAAGAGCCGATCTTGCAGGCTCCAAAACTCGATGAGCCCTTCATAATTGCTACGGATGCCAGCGATTACGCCCTCCACGAAATCCTTCGTCAGGGCACGCTAGGGCAAGACCTGCCCTGCGCGTTTGCATCTAGAGTCCTAAAAGGTAGCGAGCACAAGTACCCAATGTACGTCAAGGAGTTGCTAGCGATCGTGTTTGCGAAAGAACAATTCCGGTATTATATATACGGGCGAAAATTCACAATCGTAACCTATCACGAAGCCCTTAAGCATTTCCACACAACAAAAAAACCGGACCTAAGATTCAATCGCTTGAAGGCTGCACTGATCGGATACGATTTTGATATCATGTACAGACCCGCGGAGAAAAACGTGCACGCGGACGCAATATCACGTAACCCAATAATCGAACCGGGAGAGGCAAACCCTGAACTCCCTCGCCTCGAGCTGTACGCGCTAGCCGATAAACAAATTAAGGAAACGCCGGACGAGGAAGCAAACGCACCGCCCGGAAGAATTTATAGGGCGCGCTGGGCGAGGAATAAGGGCGAAGAAAAAACTAAGCGCGCGGTATCTGACTCGGAGTCGGATGGTGAACGAGCTAAGAAAAGGTGCGAAAAACTGGCGCTCGTGTACGAATTTTTAGCCGTAAGAAACGATATGCGCGGATTTTACTTCTGCCAAGCTTTGACCAATATATACTTTGGCGACGCGAAGATACCGATAACGTGGCTGACAGAATTATCTAACAAAAAGAGGCACTACGCGCCGGATTGCCGCGACGAGATAGAGCACGGTTGCATTCTAACCAACGTGAACCTTAAGAACACGAGTAAGGTAAGATATCTGCTGGGTCGTAACGAAAACAAGCGCATCCTGACGGTGCTACGGGACTCCCTGCGAGCAGAGCAAATCCTGGGGCTCGAGAGAAAGCCAGCTCGGAATCGGAGGCCGATCTAGAAATGACGTCGGTGAAGTCAGCAATATCCAACAGCTCATACACGTCGCTGATACCCACCGAGTATCGACCGCACTTGCACCACAACGCGCCGCTAAGCACAAAATCTATCGCATCAAAGTCTAACAAGAGTATCATATCTCGGCAGCTGTTCGAACCGTCGAAATCCGAGAGCGGAAAAGCAAATTTCGCGAAGTGCCAGGCTTCAGTAAAGACGAGGTCTTAGGGGACGCAGACCCTCGCCCTTCCCGGCCACTCGACCGTAGAGGTATCGAGTGAAGCAACACCGAAACCCTCGGAGACCGGGTCATCCATAGAGCCACGCGTCGCGCAAAAGGACCCTGAGTCTAGCGCAGAACGCGGTAAACCGACACAGCCCCGCGACACGCGCGAGCCCAGGCCGACACGGAATGTGCAAAGCTCAACGCAACCGGAGGCGACGCACAGTGGTCAGTAAACCGAAAAAAATGATCAAAAATCCTGCTTCAAGCGAGTTGAACTTCAAAATGGCATCAAAAGCAGGGTTTACCCGAATCTTCGCAATCGATATATATGTGTTAAAAACGATATATATGTCGTTTTTTCCATTGTATGCGAAATGTTAATATTTCAACAGATTTTCTCGTAACGATAACCCATACCAAGCTTGCATTCTTTTAGTTTATATATACAAGTACATGATGTATGTACACACGCACACACACACACACACACACACACACACACACACACACACACATATATATATATATATATCACGGGCTCAAAGTTGGCATTTTTGGCATTTTAGGCATTTTTTGGACTTTTTATCAATTTTTATTCTTTTTTAGCATCTCGAGGAAGCATTTTTCAACAATAAATCTTACCTTTTCCATATTCTATTAAATGTGTGAAAAAATAAATATGTGAAAAATTTTTTGTCGAAAAAATTTTATTCGAATTTTTATTTCTTTATTGAACTAAAAATCAATAAAAATGTCGATTTTCAACATGGAAATTACAAGCATTACTATTGATTTCACAAAATTTACAAGTAGTTTATTTAAATTTAAATATAGGTAATTTATAAATTAAAAAAAAATATAAACAAGAAGCAACTTGAATAAGAAAAGAATATATTCTGATATAATTAAAAACAAAAGTATATATACATAAAAATAGGCATCTGACTATTCCAATTTTATTAGTCATAACTACTTTCCTCACATTCTGAAGCTCTACTAATTATTAATAATTTTTCCATCTCTTCTGTTAGAAAACTAGCTTTTTATCCGCAATATGACGAGATGAAAATAATGGATCAGAGTTCAAAAATAATCTTCGGAACATATCTGTATTAGTTGTTGTCCTGAAATAATATTATTATTTTTATAGCTTTACTAGTTCCCTATTATATATGCAATAGCCTAGAATTGAATATAGTAAGCAATATTAAGTAAAAGAGCAAATCATCAGGCGAATCGTACTTCTCAAGGAAATTCTAAAGTTGTAAGTATTGATCAAATCATTTGAGAATTGGAAATGATATATGCAAATATATGCACGGATATAAATGTACATATGTTTGTTTCGTACGTGGTTTTCAAAACTTTTACTACTTATAAATGAATTTGGATTCGACATGATTACTTTTTATTACGCATTTAGTAAGCTCTAATTAAGAATGATTAATAGATTATTTTTATTATAAAAAGGCATGTCATTACTCAAATTCTAAATTATTTAACATACCGAGACATTTTTCTTGAGAACCTATCTCGAAATCTTTTTATTATTTTGTGAGTGCTCTCTTGAGCTTCTTCGCTCAACATTCCAATTGGTAACATTATTTTATCCATAATGATATGGCCATGTATTAAAATAACATGGATTGAAGGAGGCATTTTGTACCAGTTGTACAGCTGCACATACTTCAATGCAGTATCTCGGCAATAAGCAGCAAATGCATCGTTGTTAGCTGGAAGCCCTGATGAGATGACTGCTAATATAGTTTTAAATCTGCCCAACAAGTCCTCATTGAATCCTAAATATTGTATTATTATGATTAGTATGATAAATATGATATAATTTTAACAGAAATAAAATCTCGTCACACAAAGTCTACAAATTTTGTTGTATAATTACTTTGTAAATTGTTTGTGCAGATATACATAAACAGAATCATAATTTTGAGTGTTTGAAAATGTACATATATATATTCACCAAAAAAACGATATATATACTAAATTTATAATAATATAATAAAAAATATAAAAATTCATGAATAAACATAGAACATAATGAAGTAATGAGATTTCATCTCGCATATGGATATTGTATATAGATTAAACGGTTGCGGCGTTCATGAACTCTTTTAAATATACCTGTTACGCGTGCAACAATATCAATGTTATTAAAAAACTTCCTTGTGGTATTTCCGTTATTCGTATTGCCAAATACTTACATTGGCGCATCGACCAATATACTTAACTCATGTTTAAGTTGGTCTTGAATATATGCCTTCCTTTGTTTTACAACTGCGTTATCTTTCGGAACCTTACAGAAATCAAAATTTTGTTGTAATTACGAAACATTAAAATTACATACAGAAAACCACAGACAGGTAGCAGTATAACTGGATACCAATTAGGGCACTTTATGCACTATTTGAATAGCAGTTTGTTTCTACAAAACATAAATTTTAGCATCATAATCCGTCTTTATCAATATAGTAAGAATTGTTCTTATATCTAATTTTGTCTCAAATTTAGAATTATTAGATAATGCACCTAGGGAGGGAAAGTAAAGAACGTCTCAGATCGCATATAATTTTCATTAAAAACATATGATCTGAGGGATTCTTTACTTACTCCTTTGGTTCATATACTCTTTTTCAGCACGAGGAGCGTAAAATGCGCAAGCTGTATTTCGCCCACGGGGCGTACAGTACTCACTTTACGCGCCGTGTGGGGAAACTTTATATATTTACTTATTTAAATAAATATATATACATATATACATTACGTACTTTCCATGTTGGGATGTCCAATGCTAGTCGATAAGAGATATGGAGAACGAGTTCCATGAACCGAATATTCGCATGTAAAACAGAAAACCCATAATTCAAAGATTCTTCGTTAATATATTTGTTTATCATAGCCTCGACATCATTGAATTTTCCTATTTTCTCGTCACAAACAAAGCAACTCTGACTCGTAGAATAATTAAAAGCATTGCAAACCTAAAAATGTGTAATTATTTCCTATTATTCAATTAATCAGAGTTTGCCCGAAAAAATAATAAACCTAGAATATATTACTTTCTTCTATAGAAAAAATTGGGCTTAGACTCACAATTATAAAAATTTGAAAATGATTCTGCTTTTAAAATCAAGACTGTAATTTTATAAGAATAAGTAAAAGTTTAAATGAATATTGTTTTGTAATTTAAATAATATTGTAAGAAATTTTAAATTATTGTGTTCTTTATAAAATATTGATCGATGAGATAATGTTAAAAACTTTTATGCTGTACGACATATAGCCTATGAAGAATTATTGCGTTTTAACGATACAATTAAGAGCATCTAGCTTAAAATTATTAAAAAAAAATCATTCATTAGATCTCAAAACGAGTTAAATAAGCTTATTTATCGAATTTTTATTGATAATCAAGACAGTAATTAACTTATTTTAATAATAATTTAAACAGTTCAATACTGCATTTATTGTAATTTTAATACTGTAGATGAAGCGACGAAGTATAGACGATTATGGAGTATAATTACGATATATAAAAATGTTAAAAACCACAAAATTTGTATAACCTTTCCATCAATCATTGTTAACATCATTTCAAATTTGACAGTACATCCGTCAATAGATAGAGCTTGCAGATTTTCAATCTGAGATTTCAAATTTCGCTCTTGATTTCGACATACTTCGTCAGTTTCCTTGACATATTCAATTTCTATCGGGCGGCAATATTTCATTGATGATGGTCGTGGATTTGGCAATAAATTTTACGAGTATTTTCGTCAACCAACTGAAGCGGTACAAAAGATGAGCAAAATATATTGGTAAACGAATTGCTATCGTCGTTCGATTTTTGTCGATAAGCATTTGCATTCGTCCCATCAAATCCATATTTTGCTAGTAATATTAAATTGGAGTTCGGCATATCTTGAGAATTTAATTTTATAAATTTAAAAAGCCGCTCAGTGGTGTGGTTGACTAATTCCTGCACTGTGACGGCACACTTTGACTCCGTCACTGTCATTCCTTTCGGGTACGCCTCTTCTTTAAATTTCATAACCTAAAAAATTGTTCTATTATAAAAAAATTCTGAATTATAAAAATCGTAATTCCCATTCTCATAATTAAGTAAGTGCATATAGAATAATTTATTAAAAATATCAAGTTAATAATTATTACTACATCTTTACCAGTTTCGATTTATGATCTTATTTTTTAAATAATATATTCTACTCATTTAAACGAAAATCCGTAGTGTATCTATGATAAAACGAACATAACGAACATAAGCTTGCAAAGAAACGAATTTCACCCATTTGTATAATCTTAGAGTAATACAAAATGTTCCAATGACATAGGTCACTGTCAGCTATATTTTGAGACTATATATTTATGTTTAATTTTATAGTATTTCAATCATATTTATGGATAAACAATGTAGTTCAGTTAAAATAAAAATTTACTGGGGACTTTTCTAAATCATTTTGTTCATACGTTGACAGTATATATCGACGGCCAAGGTTACGAAGCTGCTTATTTTGAGTCCGCTTGAAGAAGCTGCGTATTCAGAGTCCACTTGAAGAAGTTACTTATTCGGACGTTTGTATGAAGAAACTGCTTATTCGCAATGTTTTTCAAACAGCTGCTTATTTAAAGTAAAAGCTGCAATGTAGCAACCCTGCAATAATTTAATTAGAATACAATATTATAATGTTATACTACATAAAATGAATTAGATACAACAAAGATTCCTTTGCCCTTCCTTTTGGTATTATTTATCAGTATAATTAAACACCCTGCATATCTCATTAAAAGGACACTGTGCTTTTAAGATCATAGCTACCCCTGAATGAAAATATTAATTTTAGCTTAAAATATTTCCCTCAAGTTTCATTTACTCCTGCTTTTTATAGTCCGGGAGTCCTAAGAAAAAAACAAGTATTTTTTTCTACAAGGAATTTTATTGCTCAAATCGCTAAATGATGTTGTTCTCGACAACCCCTGAAAGTGTCTACAAATAGCTACATCGGTGTCATGTTTATTATTGCAAAAAATATCTTAAAATTGCACTTTTTTTAGTTTTTCGGCTATAACGTTTTTTCTTTTGGATTTAAGGAAAAAATGAATCAGATCAGAGTCGTTTGCAATTGAATTATCAACAAAATGCAAGGGCTTCGAAAAGCAACATTTACTTTTTTATTATTAAATTGTTAATGAAATTTACGTTGGCGTAAAAATGAAAAATCTCTCTAGTTCCCAAGAAACTCAACATTTCTTATTGAAATTATATAAGAAAATGTCTTTCAGTTAGAAAAACAAAATAGTTCCTGTCCGGTGTAAAATGGCGCCCTATTGCAAAATGATTTATGCTTAACATTCGCATATCTGTGAAATTCGCCGATTTGGATGGAAATTGTTGCAACAACCTGGTATCGGTAGCTTATGGCGTTATGGCATTGATAAGAAACGCACGATAAAAACCTTTTGTTAATATTAATATTTAGCAGCTTTGTTAGCAACAAATGTATTTTCATAGAGTCGTATCTCAAACAAGTTTAGTGCTACAGAATTCTAATAGAATGCATTTAATAGTTCTTATTCAGTAGACTTGTTATTCAATCGACGATTACGCCGAACGTTCTTAAAATTTTTACCTAAAATTTAGTTGAGTGCATGCTGAAATATAACTCTAAATGAGTATTTGATTGTGACACGAAGAAATAATCTATTCAGTCTAAATGCAAGAAGTCGTTGTCGTTATTTACAAAATTTTTAAATATACTTATTAGGGACACCCTTACACCCTTATTCGTCGTATTATATGTTTTCACGAAATGTTCCCACAATTAACGTTATATCCTTATTTATATTGACTCAGAGATCATTCCTTCGTGTCAGATTCCTTATTGAAAAAAATGCAATAAACTACTTTTGAATGTATGGAATAAAAATTAGAAATAAACATGAAACTGAACATTATTATATTTCGATTAACAAATTTATTTATTTAAATGTATTTTTTATATACTTTTAATGTCATCATAAACATATGTGCAGGAGACTACTAATTATCTTATGTGCAAAATAAAAAAATTCAAACAAATTTCGAATAAATGCGAATTTAAATCATTTACGTAGACTTCATAAAATTTTATTTGACTAAGCGTGAAATATAAGAAAAAATCACCTCAAATGAGAAAAAGTTTATTACCGTAGTCCTTCTAGTTGTTGATTAATTCGTTTGTTATCCAATATTCTCGAAAATTGGACGCTCGCGGTCCAGTGCACACGCGCGCCGATTCGGCTTTCTTTCTCACTCTTTCTTTATCAACTGAGACAAAATTTTAGGTACAAATATTCAGAATTCTCGGCGTAATCGTCGATTGAATAAAAAGTGTCTATCTTGGTTCCTATTGGTCCGATCGTCAAGTTATTTATATGTAAATTTATATAAATATCATTAACAATTTAATAATAATAAAGTAAATATTGCTTTTCGGAGCACTTACATCTTGTAGTAGTCCGGGAGTCAGGGGGTTCAAAAGCATCATATCAAAAAGTTCGTCCTATAGTTTGTTTTATTATTGGAATATGTTGATAGTCACTTACTGAAAATAGCCAACTTTTATCTACCTTTTTTTACATAAATGCAATAACAATGAAGTTAATCAAGAAAAACTAAAAAAAATGCATTTTTGCAACTTATTTTGCAATAATAACAATGTTCCCGACCTGGCTCATTATAGAGACTTCGTGGCTATTTTCAGTAAGTGACTATCAACATATTTCAACAATAAAACAAACTATAGCACGAACTTTTTGACAAAATCCTAGGACTCCCAGACTATAGCGAATTCAATTGCAAACAACTCTGACCTGATTCATTTTGTCCCTAAAACCAATAGAAAAAAAGTTATAGTCGAAAAACTAAAAAAAGTACAATTTTATGATCTTTTTTGCAATAATAAACATGACACCGATGGAGCTAATTGTAGACACTTTCAGCGGTTGTTGAGAACAATATTATTTAGCGATTTGAGCAATAAAATTCCTTGTGGAAAAAAATATTTATTTTTTTCTTATGGCTCCCGGACTATAAAAAGCACGAGCAACTGAAACTTGAAAGAAATATTTTAAGCTAAAATTAATATTTTCGTTCAGGGATAGCAATGACCTTAAAGGCACGGTGTCGTTCAAGCGAGACATGCAGGGTGTTTAAGTATACTGATACATAATACCAAAAGGAAGGGCAAAGGATTCTTTGTTCGTGTTGTATCTAATTCATTTGTATGTAGTATAACATTATATATTGTATCTAACTAAATTATTGCAGGGTTGCCACATCGCAGCATTTACTTCAAATAAGCAGCCTTTTGAAAAACATTGTGAGTAAGCAGTTTTTTCATACGAACGTCCGAAAATGCAGCTTCTTCAAATGAACCCCGAATATGCAGCTTCTTCAAGCGGACTCTGAATAAGCTTGTTTAGCTCGGTCGTCGATATAAACTGAATAAAAGTATATAATTAATTAAATACCTTGTCATAAGAAGGATATAAATCGTGGTTGTACTTCAGTGCATTTTGTCTCAGGAGATTATATGTAAATTTGCTCAGGTTGCCGTTTAAAATAAGTGCCACAGCATCTTCAAGTGACATTTGGGTACTTACAGGCTTTTCGGATAATTCAAATAATTCATTAGCAGAATCAGAGTCAATAATTTTGTCTATAAGTTTACGACCATTGTTGTTGTTATCATTTTTCAATTTTTTTTTGTTGCCTCAAAACATTCAACAGCCGTCAAATTAGAAACTATATTAGCATGTCTTTTTCTTTGGGTCATTTCCGAGGCATCCTCGTAAGCGACTTTTGGCCGACCTCTTGGCCTGGGTACTAAAAAAAAAGATTTCAACATTTTATTCTTTAAAAGTATTTAAAATTTTAAGAACAAATTATCTCTAACAGTTAAAGAATAAAATTACAAATAAAATTAATATTAAGTAAAACTAAAACCAATTCCAAAAGTAAATAGTAAACATTGTCAAGAAACGATAATTAGATTAACGTTGTTTGGTATACACGTTTATTTTAGTGATACGGATACGCGTGCAAAATTTTAGCAAATTTTCCCGTGGAAAACTAGATATATTATACTTCAAAGTTTCAGTTTTTACACGGTAATCTCACAAACTACGCGCTAAAATGATTGTTTTATTAATAAAAAAAAAACAGTTCTTACGATTTAAAAAAAACGATGGCGTAATAATCGGCAATAAATCAAATTAAATAAAAGAAGTCCGGAAAAGATTCACCGTTGCATTTTCGAGTAATGTCGAATAATGAAAGCTTACTGTTTGCAGCATTTTTCCCGAGTTTTCTTGCGAGCGCACGAACGCGAGGAAGAGGGAGAGGGAAGTATTGCGCGTAAGCGGCAGCGCTATAGGTCACTCGCTTACACGGCTACGCCTTCTTATGTGAGTGCAGCAGATTTCTCGAATTCAAAACCTTCAAATGCATGTATAAAAATTAGCTATGAAGTTTTTCCTGGTACGTGAGCTTTTTTCACTTATTGAAATCATAACAAACATGTATATATTTGGTTTTTGGGCATGCTCATTTTTTGAAAATTTAGCTGGATAAAAATATGGATTTCCTCATATATGTGTATGCATATTTATATATATACTCGCTCGTGTCTATACTTATATTATTAATATACAGATATAAATTCACACGCGCGTAGAAGGAGACAGACAAAACCAAATTTGCACCTAAAAATTAGAACATTTTCTGAGTTTTTTCTTTGCTAAAATATCATACTTTTAGGTTTCTTGTAACGTAGCCTTTAAATAATTCTGCAAAGCTTTATTAATAACATTTATCGTGTACTTACCAGAAAAAATTCCAGGATTATCAGTATTGAGAGTAATCTTCAAAGATCCGTTTAACCACTGTGCATTTTTTTCTTCAAATATTTCCAAAGTACGCAGAGCTTTAGAATATTTTTTCATTCTTAAATTGAAATTATTAAAAAAACTTTGTCGCAATCTATTTTTTATTGTTTCTACCACATTCACTGCACTTTCTAAATCATTTTCACTCAAAATGTAGTCGACCACTGCTTTCGTTTGAGCTTCCTTGTCTAAACATCTATTACTTTTGAGAACGGAAAAAATATCTCTATAATTGATAATATACGTAGACATAATAAGCAATTTAATTATAAGCATTTAAATTACGGAAGAACAATGTTACAGCAAGGAAGCTAGTAGACGACTGAAATGCTAATAGATATTGTTGACCTACCTGTATGCCTCCAATGTTTCTTTCGCTATTTGTTTACATTGACGCGCGATATAGCTACAGCGGAGAAAATTGTATATAGTTCGGACACTGGCAACACATATATAATATTGTTATGCCCAAGCCCGAGCGGCGCGATTCGAAGACTCAGAATCGTACACATAGATACACGTATAGCAATCTGCAGCAACTTCGCGGTTGTTATAGTAGTAGATGCTTCTCACTTTCGGCAAGCGCGCTTAGAAATGAGTGAGCGGTGGTAAGGTGGGGGGCCGACGTATGTGACTGAACTCAACGAAGCAGAGTCAGCAATACAGCGACCATGCTCGAAGTAAATTTGTGTGTATGTGTGAATTCATATAAATGTGATTGGGTGTACTACTTTTAAATTATTTATTTAGTAAAAAGTTAATAATAATAATAAAATCTCTAATATTAATATGACAAATAAATGTGATTGGGTGTACTACTTTTAAATTATTTATTTAGTAAAAAGTTAATAATAATAAAATCTCTAATATTAATATGACAAATAAAAGTATTAATTAAAACTATTTAAAATATAAAAGAAATTTACGAATATTTTTATTCAATTATCAAGGGATAGTGGAAAGATCAAGGTAAAAATAGATTAACAAATATTTTATTTTCTCCCATTTATTGATTCTTATTCAATTAATTTTTTTTGAATAAGAATAAAAACCCAAATTGTTGTAATTACATATATATTATACAAACATACATAATTCGTTGAAAATAGTGTTAAATAAATATGGATTATCTTTAACAATAGAACTACCACTCTCGCTTAAATCGCTCATTATTTTTTCTCTTATAAGTAATTTGGAATCTTTGAGTGTTTCGTCGTTTTTACAATGGAATATAAGATGTGCGTGGCTTCTTCTTCTCTGGTTCGTCGGTAACTTCACTAGGTGTAGACGAGTTAGAATTAATTTTTTTCTCGATTATCACTGATTTAGAACTATATGACGTAGTAAAAACAATGAAAACATTTTCGTTGATAGTAATGGGCATTCTCCAGCGAACGTGTCCCTCTTCTTGAAAGAAGCCGGAGACTTCTTCAAAATTTTCCACCAAAGAGCTCCATTCTTCGGCCGTCAATTCAACAGATTGGCCGATTCCGCCTAATGTGATTACAGGTTTTAGACAACCATCTAGAATATCTTCTTTTAACCCAATCGAAATAATTTTGGAATTACTCGCGTTTAAATTGTACGAGGAGTTAATGAAAGATTGTCTTGGTAACACAGACATTTTTTATATGAAAATCGTTTATGATCAATTTTAATGTTATCTGCTCGAGCGTTACTGCGAGAATGGCGAGCAAATAGTCGAAAAGATGCAGTCATCATTTTGCGTACGTGTATATTATAGGTGCATCGACCTAAAGATAGCTTAGTAAGACATTCGCGTATTTGAACGAAAATGTCAAGTAAGCGATTTACAGCTGAATATTCTACAATTTAGTAAATCATTAAGAATTTAAATTATAAACGATTTTTTTTACAACATTGATCGTTACATTTCATTACACTTTTTTTATAGCAATGACATGCAGAAGGTTTTTGGGCGCTTAGATCATTACGAACTAAATTATTGTAAAATTCTAAAACAATTTCATCGTTTTTCTTATAGTCCGAGGAAAATACATTTTTAAATTTGTCCATCCCTAAGCCGTTTGACAGAAAATGCGAAAACATCACGCAATACTGACCGCATACGTCGGATTTTTTACTCTGCATCTTCATAGTGTTCCATCTATAGTATTTACAATTTTGTCGGAGTCTATTTATATGATCAGCGTTTGATGGTGGAACCCCGTAGCTGTCGAAATAATACCCACTTCCAAGTTGGTCCACGTACATAGCTATCCAATGTTTACCAGGCTTAGTATGATCCTCCGTATTAGATACAATAATTGCAGGTTTTGTCCAAAATTTCGGAATCTGATCCGACGGATAAACACCGTACGTGCAGACTGGAAGAGATTGAAGAGTAGCCGATATTTCCAGACTGTTCATCGTGTTCTTCTTCGCAATCTTTCTGTAAATTTATCGCTGGCTGAGAAAGTAACCAGTATTTAAGTTTATTAGCCTCGTTTAACGCGCATTTGTACTCGATCGAGGAATTTTTCGTATAATGAAGAATGCAAAATGCATGCGACGACGTTCCTTTATCAAATGACGGAGATTCTATTTCCTCCTCTATATTTATTACTTCTCGAGCCATTATTCGTTGCAACAAATTAGCTTTTTCAGTTCCTCGGGTGTAGATCAGTCCAGCATGTTTAGATAATTCACGGAGATTCGCAAAAAGATATTTTTCAGGTACATCACCTTCGAACCATTCTATACCGTGTTTGTACAACGTAAGCCAGTTATTCTTTTTCCGCGCACTTATTGACAAATCGCCAAAATTGCACACAGGACTAATTACCCAATGTGCTGAAAAATTCTTTCTAACAGACACAGCAGCTACTTCTTTAGGAATTAAGTACCCCTTATCGTTCTCGAAGCCTTGTATTTCAACAATAAAATCCATTGCAAGAGCTAACTGTTCAGATTGACAGTCGAAGTACTATTAAACTCTCTTTCAAGTTCTAACACGTATAACTGTGTAAAAATGTTAAAAGTCAATGACCTATTCATTAACTGCTGAAATCAACAATAATTTGTCTCGAAGCATCAATTTCTAGAACATTATCATACTCGGCATAGATGATGCAATTAACTGTAGATTCTAGCGGCTCGGCAAATCGTACTTCTATTCTCATACTGCCGTGTTTAACCAGATTCCAATGAGTTGTGCTATTAGCGGATAGATCAGGTGTTAAATCAAAGGCAAACAAGCAGTTTCCTTTGGCATAACTTTCTCTGGAAATATTATTTCCTTGATTCATAAAATGAATTCCAGTGCCTGAATAAAGTGTGTGATATGCGTCAACGTATAGATTCTCCTTAAAATTTGGTTGTAGCGGCTTTGAAGGTAATTGTGTTCCGTCTATGTACAATGAAAAGAAATTTATATTATAATGCTTGAAATTGAAAGGATTGTATCTTCTATCGCCGTTAAAAGCTTTATTATCCACAAATCCTATTATAACCCTTTTCGGCATCTGTCCAAGTATAATATTGTCTAGAATTTCTCCGAGGACACCACCTCGCATAGTAACGGTTTTAACTTCAACGCGCGTCAGAGGATATTTCGCAGTAGCTTTTGATAAAGCTTTCGTATGAGCTATTAAAACACCCGGATTTATTTTTGATCTTCGTATGAGCAAACTTGCTTCAACTATACTTGCTACATGCACATTACTGCCGGATTCCATTAAGCAGAATTCATTTCTCGATCTTATAAGTTTTACTCGGACTTCAACACCGTTTACAAGATACTTTTCTTGATTAAAAATGTCTGCATGAAGATGACCTTGAAGATCGATGCATTTTTCTTTTTCTGTTAAAGAACTTCTAGTTTTAAATCCTAAATTTTTGTCAGATATGTCATCCATAAATCCTGGTGTATCATCGTACCATAGACTGGATGAAATATGAGAATTTTTAGCTCCAGATCCGTAATTTAATAATGTTTCTATATACGCCCTGTATGGATAAGCATTGTTAGCTGGTGTCACGAGTTTCTGATTAAATCTAACCTCAATCTGATTGAACATAGAGTGGAGAAAATTATTCACAGGACCAACTTTATAATCATCTTCGTCTGTAAGTTTTTCTTCGGAGCCGTTTTTTATTTTCACTCGTAAATATAACATAGTATGAGCTAGATCTATGTATTCTTCTCCAGAACCAGGGATGACAAATTCTATAGGTGAGTCATCCGATAGAGATGATATTGGTTTATAATTTATCCATTGCGAACTTTCAATTGTCGTCTGCGTGGGAGGAATTGTAAAAAGAGACAACTCCTCCTTCATGCACTCGCAAGATGAACTATGTAGAAATGACATTTTAATTATTTCTTTTTAAATATATCAACTATCGCGCGTAACTTCTTCTTCTGATTTTTTTTCTTCTTTTTTACGGGCAGACTTTTGTTGTCTTTCTTCTGTTTAGGAGATTTTACTTTAACCTTTTTGGCAACTTTTTTCTCAGGCTCAACTTTGGACTGTTCTCCGTCGCTACTAGCGATTGAATGAGGCTCCGACAGTGAATTCACCTTCTTATACTCGCGTCCGTTTAGTAACTTATCCAAGTTGTCTTCTGCTTTTCTTTTTAAATTTTGTCCAGATTCCTGTATACGTCGCTTAAGTGCGTCTTTAAGAGGTACCTTATTGTGCGTAACATCTTTAACAACGTTAAACCCTGCACGTACAGCTTCTTTACCGACTTCCCGAGATCCTCTTTTTAAAAGCGGTAAAATACTCCTGTATATCCCTCTCAAGCACCCACCAATGCCGGAACCTCTTTGTGGATTTCTATCTGCATATACAGTGTCGATTAGATCCGGTGAATCATCGTCACGTCCTACCTGCGCATCGAAATACGCGTCATAATGAGTGGAGGCCATTATTGATACATTTTTTTAAAGTGTAGTGCAACACTGAGCGTCCCGTACTCGAATGGTACAATATTGCCTTGCTGGTCTCTTATATTGATTTCAACTGTCCGAAAATCAGAGCGCTGTAAAGATACGTAATTCAACCATGTAAATTCTTTTGATTTACTCGATCCGAAATCATACATGTCTTTATCTATCAAAAAAGATCTTAAGAGAGGCGTTTGTGTGTCACCGGTAATGTAAGGTTCGCAAATGTCGGAATAAATATTTATCATAGTTGGTAGGCCGTTTTTCATAGAAGCAGGATAGTCAAATGTGTAAGTTGAGCATTTATCATCTAGAATAATCGGCTCGGTGGATGTCGAGCCTAAAATCCTACTTATATGCTCAGATATTTCTATGCTATGACTTGCATTTTCCTTACATTTTTTAGTTATCCTTATAAAACCTCTATCGCTAATTTCAAAAATTAGGTGATCTTTTACATAATGCAATTCATTTATCCCCTTTATTAAATCTTTCAAATTACTATAATTTCCGTGAGAAATAGCCACTTGTACAGTCGAGGGCAAATTAACCTCTTCTACATCCATCCGGTCTGTACTGCTACTATTTTGAAGTATCGGAGGTCTCAAATAATTTTTTTTTTTAACATCTCATCGTTAATTTGATTAATATTAAGAGTTGCGATGCGTATCCAATTTTTTTCAGCGTGATCCGGTACGTGTAATATTGTTTGAGGGTAATGAACTTCGACAAGAGCCACCTTCCAGTGACCATGCAATTGAATCTCTTGAGGAAGCCGCACCCTAAAATTTGAAGGGCTATTATCGGGGAAATATTTTTTGCTGTTTGCACTCGATAAAAGTATGTAAAATTCTTCCTTCATTTCTATAATTGTTGTAGCTCGCTAGCGGGTATCCAGGAATTGAACTTGTCGGGATATCCAGCCCAACTGACGAGATATTGCTTATTTTGACCTTTTCCCTTACTGCGAATAATATTCTTAACGATAAAAGTATCTTTGCTTAGATCTTTACGAACTCGGGTCAATTCTTCTTCATAAAATATTCCGTCAATTTCTTCTCCAGCTAAATCTTGCAGCGTATATGCAAAAGGTGCTCTCGCACGTGAAACGCGTATAATTTCAAAGATTTCCTCTGTATACGTTCCTTCATATGTTTTCGAAAAGACGTTCTTAGCTGTACTAACTCGCACCAGGTCGTGTACGTGGTATTTAGGCTCTTGTGTTTTAAAATTACGAGCATATCTCTGCATTAAATTCTGATATGCCACGTAAGCGTTTTGAATGTTTACTTTACTAGGAGTCATTTTTATACTAGAGTGCTCCGTATTATTATAAGACTTTACCAAATTTTGTAAAATGTCGATATATTTTTTGGTGTTGAAATTCGTAAAGTATCTCCACATACGCTCTTTTAGAGTTCGGTTAAAACGTTCGGCGATGGCTGCTTTTACATCAGGACTCCTTGCGACTCGAAACATTATATTTTTTTCTTTTAAAAATTTCTGAAACTCTGAACCTGTGAATTCCTTGCCTTTATCCGACTGTAAAATGACCGGTTTACGGTTTTGACTCCTGGATAAAATTTTGCGGAAAGCTGAAGTCACGCTCGAGCATGTTTTGTCATAAAGAGGCTCTACCCAAGCAAATTTACTCAAGCAGTCAATCACAACAAGAATATATGAATAATTTTCATTGTACGATTTGATAGATTTAAGATCTGCAAGATCTGTTTCCCAAACATCATCAATGTTGGATACGTTATAATTTCGGCGTGGATATCGCAATCGTCTCTGTTTATGTAGTGTATAAGCATCCTGAGATTCTAGCCATTCTTGTAATTTATTTTTCTTAATTCGAGATTTTGATGATTGTAACGTTTTATAAAGTCTATCGATACCGTAGTACGACGAGGTCTTAGACGGATCGTGATAAATCTTATTTAGTTTTCTATTCATTTTACATGTCTAGCAAACTCCAGATTTTTCTTTTTTTAGTCTGGCGAGACTTAGGTGTCTGATAATCACCCGAAATAATTGTACTGTCACCGTCTTCTTCGTCAATGCTTTCGTAATTTTCGTTTTCACCGCTTTCAACGTCTTCTTTTTTCTCCTCCTTTGTTTTCACTTTAGGTGAACTTATACTCTCGTTTTCTGCTGATTTTAAGCTACGAAGAGATTTACGAATTTTTGATTTGCCGGGATCCTCAACAACACTGACAGCGGCTATAGCTGCACCTGCTTTCCACAAGGAATTATTCCCGACAAATTCTTTAGGTACTCCTATATCTCGCAATAATTTTGCAAATTGTAAGCGTCCAGCTGTAACACTGTATTTCTTTCGATCGCGCAAAGCGTAATTATAATTAAATCGACAATGTTGGAGTTTTGAATATTTTTTCCATTTATAGAGACCACATCATTGTCATTCCATGATATACGCTCTACACCGGCCCTGCGCAAACGCGCAAGCAGTTGTTGCGCTTTAGTGCGGAATGTTGGCGGCACGCTTTCAATAATATGCAAATCGCGTAGCTGAATATTCTGTTTGTTATCGTTATTATTATTATTATTATTATTCCGAAAAACCTCCTCCTCTTCTGCCTCTTCTTCCTCCTCGTTTTTGTCTTCGAGCTTTAAAAGCCTTCCATCACCAACAAAGTAGAGAAAACGCTGCAAAGCTTGACAATATAATAGCCACTTATCGTGCTCGCTTATGTCTTTTGAATTTAAAATTTTGCTCATTTCGTGATCCAAGCGTGAACAAACTGTACCCGGTGTCTGTGCAGACTTTAGAGGTAGCTCAATATGACCTTCAATTTGCGTGATATTTTCAATTTTGCTACTGTCATTAGTTTGTTTTTCACGTTTGAAATTCTCTTCAGGAACGAGAATCATTTTACGAGCATTGTCACGTCGGAAAACGTGATGTTTCTTAATTTTCGGCCTGACGTTGCCGTCAATAGCCGGGTCTACTTGTGGCACTATTTGCCCCCTAATGGAAAAATTGAATGCGAGGAAAAAAAAGAGAGAGAAAAGAAAATAATACTAAGTATTGCTGATCTCCGAATTTTCAACAAGGTTTCTTAACACCTGCCTTGCCGCTAACAAGCGAGGGCACGATGTTGGAAAAATTTGATGGTTGGTGCTCTGCTGGAATATTTTAAAATACTGTCCAAAAGCTCCTCCTACACAGGAATTTCTTCCTGAGGAGAGAGTATGGAAGTATTGGGAATTTAACGCGGATTCAAACGCGACAAAATTTTATTGCAAAGGAATCTAGTTCAACTTGCACAGGGCACTCGGAGCCCTGAAGCTGAATAAATTCCGTTGAGGTGAATTTATTTCGAATTCGTCCACCGGCACTGGACGTCCTACACATGTGGTAATAAGAATAGGTCGCGGAAGGCTAGTTGCCTTCAAGAAAAGAGAAAAAAAAATATATTTGGGTAGAACTTACTTTTGTTCGCTGCTGTAGTTGGTGGACTGTTGCGCCAGTAGTCTCTCACCCGTATAAATTGGAGGAAGGGTGTCCGTCGCGGAAGAAATAAGAGTAAAAAATTTTGTTTTTGCGTATTGCAGTTGTATTCAAAAAATTGTTGGAAAAAGCACAAGTAAAGGAAGTAAATGTATGAAGAAATTTTTTTGTGTAAATAGAATCAAAGATTTTTTAACAGTCGACCTGACTCGGCGGAGGTCAAGGACTGAGTGCATTTTCCTCTCGGCCGCCGACGCATCGGAGGGCCGAAAAAAACTCTCTCTCCCCCTTGGAAAAGCCCTTCGGAGGGAGAAGTACCAATTAGAAGATTTTGGGACGGCTCCTCCTCTAAGATTTTCCAATGGGAAATCCTATAGCCGATTTTAAGTCACGCCTGGCCCGGGGGCCCTCCTATTTTTGGGGGAGAGAGGCGAGCGAGGGAGAGGGAAGAAAAAGTCCCGGCTCCCTCCGGCGGATGGCGCGTCGAGTACCTTTTCGGTCTCGCTTCGCTCTCTCGCGTCTCTCCGAGTTTTCATAGCATCTT
Source organism: Philotrypesis tridentata (assembly GCA_018906965.1). Classification (NCBI taxonomy): domain Eukaryota; kingdom Metazoa; phylum Arthropoda; class Insecta; order Hymenoptera; family Pteromalidae; genus Philotrypesis; species Philotrypesis tridentata. Next base: position 117,888 of record JACCIB010000381.1, read on the forward strand.
TTAATGCTTATAGTTATCTAGTATACTAATACAAAATTGAATATAGTAAACTAATACAAAATTGGAAGTACTTATAGTTTAGTGTAATTATATGGTAAATGATATAATAATATTCTAACATCGAGTATATAAAATTTAGTAGTAATTGAATAATTATACGAAATATGTAATGTAACTAGAAAGTGAGAAAAAATAATATATATATATATATATATATATTGTGACGGTCCACCCCCTTTTAAGGTAGGATAGTAGTCGTCGATTAGTAGGGAAAAGAGGTTAATAGGAGAAAGTGCATGGGTGACTCTCTCGCCATAAATACAGGAGTAAACAGTCCTGCATTCAGGGTGACTCCCTGTACCTCACAGTTGCCATAAAATGGAAACTGAGGGTTGTTGCTCGATGGGATGTAGCTTGGAGTAAATCTCCTGCGCTAGCATGCCATCTTAGACTCACGCAACATCCAGCCTATTAGCTTGCTCGCTAATATACTGGTACAAAGAATGATCGAGTGGATAGCCCAAGCTTTCGAAAGGGGTCTCCACCGGTCCCCTCTGGTTTGGACTCACCTCTGGAATAAAAAACCATAAGTTCTTGTTATAAGAGGTTCTGGTTTTTTACCCAAGGTGAGATAGGAGGTTTAAAATAAATAAATCATAAAATATTTAATTATAAATAATCTAATTTATTTAAAGCTAATTAATACTAGTGGCCACATAGGTTAGGGGTGTGAAAGAATAGTGTGTGATTGTCTGAGCGTTTACTCGTAACAGTATCACCACTATCTCCGAGATACTAGAAAGCTAGAGCCCAAGCATTTAGAAAGGGGTCCGACTCCTAGCGCTCGCCAGCTAGAGAATGCTCTGCTCCAAGTCGCGTTTGCCCTTTTATACTCGCGCTCTGCCTACTTCGCTATACTATTATGCCTCCTGGTTTTGGCTATTGGAACTCTCTTCGTCTTCCTTGGATCTTGGTCGGTATTGTCGGTAATCAGTTTCTACCTTATCGATAATGGTTACCTGCATTACCGTCTTAGTGCCCCCCAATAAAAAATGTATACGTCGTTAGCATTTTTTATTACCGTGTAAATAGGTTATGTCAGGTAATAATAAGTACTTTCATATACGATTATAAAAAAAACATATATATTGAGCCTTTATACAGATTTAAAAAATACTTCATATTCATCCAATGACCAATCTTTTTCCTCAATATCACGCATTTCTTTAAAAATTGCATTTAGTTCTAAATTTTTTTCCGCCTCACTCTTTAATTGTTGTCGCCGTTGTGCCAGCTGCCTTCGCGCCTCGTCCCTCCAAGATTGGTCTGCCACAGCCGCCGCAATTGGTAGTGGCTGATACGGCTTTGTAAATGATGACGCCATCCTAGGGCAAGTACGTCTCCTGGCAATCCCAATGTCCGGCAGGGGCGTATTTAGCTTCACCCGTTTGACCGGGTTTGGTGGCTCGCACTCTGGTGTTGGTGGTGGTGATGGTGGTAGAAATACAGCTGCGGGTGGTGTTGGAGCTTCTGGTGTAGCATGTGGTGTTGAAATTTTCCATGCGGCAGGGGTTTGGCAGATTTTATGCAGGCCTCTCACCGTCTGCGTCGCCTTGCCCTGACGGAAGTTCCCCATCACCGAATGGAAATTCACTGCTCTGCCAATTTTTATTTGTACTCCCGCACAGGTGTATCTGTCCACCCAACACTGTAGCTGCTGCTTCTCCAGGAGGTCTGCCGTGACCATCGTACCCTGGTCACACACCCCGTATCCACCTGTCTGCGTTGCGACTTCCTTACTCATTTCACCAGCTATACGTTACTTGTGAAATTTCAATGAGTACTGATCAAAATTTGTAGTAAATTTTCCTATTTATTGGTTTCGTATTACATTGCCGCTATAGGCCCAGCTGACCATTCCCCGAATTCGTCCCTTCTAATCCCTTTGTTTTGATTTTACATTTACGTATATAGGCTCAATATATATGTTTGTACAACTTCAATCGCTTATATATTCACATTTCCGTGTAGTACGGTTTCAAATTATTTAAATGAAATTTCCCTCTCTCTTTCTTAGTTTCTTCGTCTCTAATTAAATATGTATCAACTGCCACATTTTTTACTATTTCATACGGCCCCTCATATACATCTAAAAATTTCGCGATTCTTCCTGATTCTGAATCTGATACATTTAATGCTTTTACTAATACTTTATCTCCTTCTCTAAAAGTAAAATGTTTTTTGAATTTATTTTTCTTTTCTGCTCTATGTTTTGCTATTCGTTCTATCCTTTCGCTTGCTAATGATATTCTTTGTTCCTGAGACTTATCATGATTCGACGGTGGTATATATAAATATTTTTCCCAAATTCTTAATGGCTTAGTATTTGAATGTAATTCTAATGGTGTGCAATTTGTCGTTTCATGATGAGTTTCATTAATAATTTGCTGGATAATTTTTACATATTTTGCCCAGCTTTTGTGTTTATCCATTAGCAATGTTCTAAAAAATCTGCCCAATTCACGGTGTACTCTTTCTATAATGTTACTTTGTGGATGTCTAATTGACGAATAAATGATTTTAATATTTTCCTTTTTTAATTCTTTTTTATACGTTTCACTCGTGAATTGGGTCCCATGATCACTTATTATTGCTTCCGGTTTTCCATATAATGGTATATAGTCAGTTATAATTTTCCTAATTACTGCTCTCGCTGTTGCTTTTTTCAATGGATATAATACTACCAATTTACTGAATACATCTATAGTAGTCAATATATATTTTGCCCCCCCCTACAGATGTCGGTAACGGTCCATAGAAATCAATCGATAACAATTCATGCGGTTTTCTTGTAATTATCGGCTGCGCTTGCTCATAGATTTTTTGTGTTGCATACTTCGTTTTTTGACATAATTCGCATGTTTTCGTAGTTTTTGCTACTATTTTACGCAATTGTGGAGAATAAAAGTGTTCATTTATTAACATATGTGTTTTTCGCCCCCCTATGTGGCCATACGCTACATGTACTTCTTTTATAAATTTACTTACTACTAATTTCGGTATCATAATTTTTAATTGATTTTGACATTTTTTATATACTATATTATCTATTTTTTCATATCTCCTCTGTGTTTTTCCATCATTCTCATCCAATTTTATCCTAATGTCTCTAGTTCGCGTATCTTCGATTTGATATTTTTTCATATTTTGACATAATTGTTTCAATATCTGACTAGGTTTATGAACAATAGCAGAAATAATTAATTCAGTTTGTTTTTCTATTTTTGACATTCCATCATTATCCATTCTACTTAAATAATCCGCTACTGCATTAGTTTTTCCTGCTATATACTCAGTTTTTAAATTATAATCTTGTATAGCCAATTTCCATCTTTGCAATCGTTGATTATTAAATTTACACGTTTGCAAAAATGTTAACGCTTCATGATCTGTTCGTACGATTATTTCTTTTGCTCCTCTAAGAAAAGTATCTAATTTCTGCAGTGCCCACACAAGGGCGAGCATTTCTTTCTCAGTGGTGAAATACGCTATTTCACTGCCCTTAAGTGTTCTGCTTACAAAACATACAATTTCTTCTTCTCCTAATTCGTTTAACTGCGATAACGCCGCTGCACATGCATAATCGGATGCATCCGTTGTCAAAATATACGGTTTACTCGGATCAGCATATCGCAAAAACATATTTTCATCAAAAAGCGTTTTTACATGTTCAAACGCCCCTTGATGAATAGGTGTCCATATGAACGCTATTTCTTTTTTAACTAAATTTAATAATGGTTTAATTGCTTCTGCAAAATGTTTTGTAAATTTTGAATAAAAATTTAAAAAACCAATAAAACTTTGTAGTTGCTTAACATTTTTTGGTTCCTTAAAGTTTTTTATTGTTCTAATTTTTTCTGGATCTGGACGAATTCCCTTTCCTGAAATAAAATGACCCAAAAACTCAATTTCTTCACACAAAAAAAATTTGACTTCTTAAAATTCAACGTCAAATTGTACTTAATCAATCTTTCGTATAATCTATCTAAATGTTCTATATGTTCCTCAAATGTCTTTGATCCTATCATTACATCATCCACAAAAATTACTAGAAAATCATCGAAATCCCATGTTGCTTCGGCGAGTCCTCGAATTAATGCTGCTCCACTTGTTTTTATTCCAAATGGTACTACGTTAAACTCATATACATGTGAATCTATCTTAAAAGCCGTATATTTTCGTGAACTCTCTGCTAATTTTATTTGCCAATAGCTTGACGTGAAATCTGATACACTTGTTATAGGTTTATTAGCACATCTTTGTAATATTTCATCGATCCCCGGTGGACCTTCATAATTATTTTCTAATACATTATTTAATTTTTGTGCATTTAAACATGGTCTAACTGAACCATCTTTTTTCCTTACTATTTTTATTGGATTTATATACACACTATTTGACCTTCTTATGATATTTAATTCGAGCATTCGCCTAAACTCTTTTAATGCATCTTCCCTATCTGCTAATGGTATCGGATAAGAATAACAAAACCACGGTGTTGTGTCTTTCACAATCAATTCATGCTCATAAGACGTCAATAAACCTGGTTTTTTTTCAAATACTGCTTTTCTTTTAACTAATAAATTTTTCAATATATTTTTCTGCGACTCTGATAAGTTTACACAGTTTTGTACTTTTTCATTAATTTCATCCATTGCTAATTCATATGGATTTTCATAATTCTTTTCATAATTCTTATAAATTTTATCAATATCTATATATGTCCCATTATCGGTGACATCAGTTATTTCTTTTATTGACAAAGATGTAAATTCTGACCGCGGCATTTTTGCGTACACGTAAGATAGAATTCCATCCTGTCCATTTATTGAAAACAGTATTTCATTTTTTGCAGTATTTATCAACATCCCTAGCATTTTAATTGTATCAAACCCGATAATGCATGACTTTATAAGTTTTGGTACTATTATATAATTAATATGAATTTTCATGCGAGCAATCTCCGTTTCTATTCTAATTTGTTTTTTCAATCTTGCTGATTTACTCCCTGTTGCACTCTTAATTACCTTCCCCGTTAATGGTAGCATTGGACATTTTTCCCAATTTTTTATATTTTGATAAAAGAACTCCTCAGACATTGCAGTAACTTCACTACCCGTATCAATTAATGCATTTATTTCAACATCTTTTAATTTGATTTTAATCTCCGGGCAATGAATCACCTCAATGTCCTGATCCTTTGGATCAATATCACGTATTAACTCCTCCCTTATATCCTCAATCACGGACGTTTGAATTTCAGTTACGCTCTCTCGCCTCTTCGCGACATCCCTTTTAACGTAACTAAATCTAGTTTCCCGACTTTGTCTCTTCATAAATTTCTAGTTCTCCTAATATATCATTTGTTTGTTTGCTACGAACTGCCCCCCCTTTGTGTTGTGTTTGTTTTGGTGTTTTATTGTCCTCTGATTTTTGTATCATATTTATGTATGTCTGTGTTCTGTCATTCCATTTTTTGTTTGGAAGTGATGATTTATTTGCAATGTTTGGATTTGGAAATGTTTCTTTTACTTTTGTATTATCATTTTGTGTACTATTTTGTTTTTGTGTTATTTCACTCGCATTTTGCTTTCTCTTATTTTGATCATCCCCATCAAAATCTTCGAGTAATTCTAAAAATTGATTTATTTTTTGAATTTGATGTCCCGTTACCGTCCGCCGAATCTCTCTATCAAAATGTTCTGAAATTTTATGAACTAACTCTTTTTCTTCTATATTCATTTCTAACTCCCTTGCCAACCCTAATATATATGTTGCGTAATTAACTCGCGATCTATTGCCAGGATAATACTGTCCGAACTCTACTTTTCTAGCACTTTGTTTCTGTATATTTTTATTCCAAAACCGTTCTTTAAAATTTGTCTCAAATTGCTGCCATGAATTTATATCATCTTTAACTAAATACCACCAATTTTGCGCGTCTCCCTCCAATGCTTGCGTTATTGTATAATTTACGTCCCCTTCGCCTAATTTCATCAACTGTATGTAATTTTGTAAACTTTTCAAAAACTTCATTGGTCTTTCCGATATGAATCCTTTAAATTTTGGTAATTCTACTTTCATTTTCCTCGATAATTCAGAATATGTATCAAGAACTAATCCCGAACCATTAGTTTTTAGTAACTCAATAGATTTATTTAATTTTTCTACTGTACTATTAAATTCAATTTTTCCTACCAAGCTCTCTAACTTATTCTCAAATTTTGATACCTCCTTACTTAATGTTGCATTTTTTGCGAGAAGCCCATCATTTTCATTTTCTAATAAGTCTACTCTACTTTTTAAGTCAACAATTATTTGACGACTTTTTTCAATGATCTCAGCCAATGCTGTTAACCTTGTATCAAAATCGTCTTGATGTATTCTTGCTTTAATGACAGATATATTATCTGTAGCAATACTATTTAAATTTATCGGACTCTTTGATTCAAGGTTATCTACACGTTCCTCTAATGCACTTTGTGTTTCGGATAACTCCTTCAAATCATTTACAACAGCTTCCCTCCATTCGATATCACAAGAAGGTTCTTGATCAACACTAGCTTGTCGTAAATTTTCTAAAACACTACGTGATCTTCGTGAAGACATGTTGCAATTATAATTTGACGGATTTATGAGACTGGAGGATTTGGAATAATTAAGGTTTTTGTCGGAAAGGTGTTTCAAACAAATTTAACAAATTTTCCTTAAATTTTTAAATTCTCAAATTTATTAGTTACTAAATTAATTTCATCTTCCAGAGTTTTGATTCTTTTGCTTAAATCAACAAATTTGTGATTAGACTGGACCATGAATTTTTTAAACGCTACTTTTGCTTCATCATACTGATACTGCATATCACGAACCCGAGCTGCATCAAAATTGATCGCCTTCCCAATATCAGTACAATATTTTTTAGTCTGGTCTAATTGATGATCTATAATCTTAAAGTTCTCTCTTATGATTGGAACTTGTGATTCATATTTATTAACTCTTTGTATCAAAATATTGAGAGCTTTTTCAAGACGTAAAATACGAGCTTCATTGGATTCGGACATCTCGCACTAGAACAAAGGAAAAAAACCCATCGTATTTATTAATTTTGTTGAAACACATTTTTCTTTACAAGACCACTTTCTCTAATAACTCTTTTGTCCCTGTTCGGGCGCCATTGTGACGGTCCACCCCCTTTTAAGGTAGGATAGTAGTCGTCGATTAGTAGGGAAAAGAGGTTAATAGGAGAAAGTGCATGGGTGACTCTCTCACCATAAATACAGGAGTAAACAGTCCTGCATTCAGGGTGACTCCCTGTACCTCACAGTTGCCATAAAATGGAAACTGAGGGTTGTTGCTCGATGGGATGTAGCTTGGAGTAAATCTCCTGCGCTAGCATGCCATCTTAGACTCACGCAACATCCAGCCTATTAGCTTGCTCGCTAATATACTGGTACAAAGAATGATCGAGTGGATAGCCCAAGCTTTCGAAAGGGGTCTCCACCGGTCCCCTCTGGTTTGGACTCACCTCTGGAATAAAAAACCATAAGTTCTTGTTATAAGAGGTTCTGGTTTTTTACCCAAGGTGAGATAGGAGGTTTAAAATAAATAAATCATAAAATATTTAATTATAAATAATCTAATTTATTTAAAGCTAATTAATACTAGTGGCCACATAGGTTAGGGGTGTGAAAGAATAGTGTGTGATTGTCTGAGCGTTTACTCGTAACAGTATCACCACTATCTCCGAGATACTAGAAAGCTAGAGCCCAAGCATTTAGAAAGGGGTCCGACTCCTAGCGCTCGCCAGCTAGAGAATGCTCTGCTCCAAGTCGCGTTTGCCCTTTTATACTCGCGCTCGGCCTACTTCGCTATACTATTATGCCTCCTGGTTTTGGCTATTGGAACTCTCTTCGTCTTCCTTGGATCTTGGTCGGTATTGTCGGTAATCAGTTTCTACCTTATCGACAATGGTTACCTGCATTACCGTCTTAATATATAAAAGAGTATGTTACTATTGCGCAATAGATGTTAAAATCATAGACGAAGGGAGATAGAAAAAGACTTAGATATCGGGCGATGCACATAAACTTGCATTTTTACGACTTGCAGCTGCGTGCACTTAGGCCTGCAGCGGCAGATCGTATCTCCCGTCGTCCGGTACTTGTATTGTCTGTTTTGTCTCAGTCGCCGTGGGAGTCTATGGAAAGAAATTTCCCGGGCCCTTTTCGGCGACTGGTACATTACTTTTGGCAGCCTTATAATTTCCCCTCGAAGGAAATCTCTGCCGACTAACTGAGAGAGAAAAACACCGAAAGTCGGTTTATGGCGTTTCCCCGAAAAGTAATCAAATCTTATACAGACTATCCGGTCACGTTTTTCTGCGCCGGGTGTACATACGCACTTAAATTGCTACTTTATGTTTTTTTTTCTAAATCTAGGCACACATAGGGGAAGAAAAAGTTATTCTTATAAGGAAAAAAAATTTTTAAACGGCCCGACGTTACACCCCCACCGAAAAATGGTGAGTTGGGATAAGAATGGACCGTACGAACCATTAATTAAGTAGAATGAAAGTTAATGCTGAGAGAGATTGAAGAACTCCTGATTTACAGTCTTGCTAGGGTAGACTTGTGTGTTGGTTTCAGTTCTGGTTCCTTCTGTCTTATCGGACGGTTGAAGGGGAACAGTGACTTCAGGAATATCTAATTTGTCGGTCGTGGGTGATCCTGAATTATCCTTGCGTCCCAGATGTATTAGTAGGTGAGTGACAGATCCCCATAATGCTCCGAGCAGGTGGAGTGACCATCCGTATACGGAGTGTAGTGCGTATCCTTGGACAGCAATGTCTATTAGAAGTTTTATGGCGTGGATAATCATGAGTATGGCTATGATTCCAGCGCTAACGGTACCAAAGGTTAAGAACTTGGCCCATAGACGATCCCAAGAGCTAAGTAGGATCTTCTCTACGGCTCTTTCGTTTAGTAACTTGAGGATCGTACCCTCGTTGTCAGCAACTGGGTGGCGACGAATTTCTTTGGCTAGATCGTTTATCAAAGATAACGTTTCCACTGGGAACATAATTCTTTCTCGGAGTTGTTCTAAGTCCTTTTCCGTGTAGATTCCGCTGGTAGCTAATTCTGCAGGGTTGGTGTACTTCCAAGTGGGCTTGGTGAGAGGTTGAAGTATTTCAGGAGCATGTATCTGGCTGGGTTTTGGTGACATTTTGTACCAAGACTTATCGACGTAGTAGGATACTGGTAAGATCTCATTACATTGAATCCTGGTTCCAGCAGACTTCAAAATGTGAGTTCGAGGTGTCATGTAACATGTTTGATTCTTATGTTCGACTGGTAATTCAGCGTAGCAGTAATCATCTTGATGTAAACGTACTCTGACAGGGATGCATTTGACTATATGCACGACTTCTCCGGCTGCTACCGCCATGTATCCAGGTCCTTTCATGAGATCGTAGGCGAACTCATCAGGAGCCTGAGTAGCTATAGACAAGGAATTCTTCAAGGTCTGTCGTTCTAGTTCACATTTTTGAACTAGAACATCGTGGTAAAGAGCGTTTATTTGTTTTCGTAAGTGTTTTTCTACATATACAAACTTGGAATTTACGTAAGTGAAAATATCTAAGTTCAGTACATTCTTTTCCCCAGGGGGTGCAAACGTACGTCCAGGAGTGGTGTTAAAGATAAAGAGCTTAGAATGCTCTGTGGAAGAAATTACGTAACCGCATAACATCTTCTTTCCCTTTAGTGCTAACGCAAACGTTACATCATCGGAACTAACCGTATAAATTGGTCTTTCGTTGTGTTTTAAATCTACGGCGTATTCGGCATAGCCTTCGTACAGTACAGTATATTGATCGAAGCGACAGGTATCGATAGGTATGTTATCCCAGAACGTATAACCATTGGTGAGGTCTAAACAGCTTTTATCGGCAAAAGTACAGCTAGTTCCGGAGTCGAGGTGTATTTTGTTATTATTTAAGGATACTCTAGCAGTATGGCTTCTTAAAGTTACCTTAATTGTACCTTGCACTACCACATTATCCCAGGTACCGTATGGATCAGAGTATTGTGTTCCTTGGCAATCGCCGTCGCGAGTTAGAGTTCCTGCGAGGGTGATTGGTCGAGTACTAGTGCTATTTATTTTGAACCGATCTAAGACAATTCCATTGGCTAGAGAAAGAGATCCGTGAACATGCAGATCACGACAGGTTTTTTCAGATGTATCTAGAATATATTCATTAAATCCATACGCTACGGCTGAGGTATGTGAGTGCATTCCGCAATAATAAACGGTACGCTGTATTTCTATTTTACATTGAGTAACTATGGTTTCGCTGAAGTCGTTGAGTTGTAGTAGCTGGATGTAGTGTTTGGTGGTGTTGACTATGGATTTGGGTAGGTTGCATTCTCCTACGTCGCGTAAGGAGATGGTAGTGACACTCATTTGCCGCGACTCGCAATCATAACCGATGAGTGCGGACGCCCCGGCTACGATTAAGAGGGTAAGTACAATGGTCGAATGCATATTCAAAGTTCTGAAATCAGAAAGTATTTTAGTAACTATGTAGACGAAAAGGGACGTTATCGTAATATATATGTAAAGAGCTATCTTATAACTAAAAGAGTGAGGTTCACTCTGGTTCTAAGTCTGATTTTGTTTTAATCTTTTTGGGTTTAACAGTAGTGTTCCCTATATGAGAGGTTCTCAATCGGTTTGTATTGACAATTTTATTTTTCTTTTTAGAGATTTGTATTCTCACATTGAGGGTGTCGAGAACCTCAATGATTTTATAGGGTCCAAAATATGGATTTTGGAACTTGGTGGGTTTAGGTCCACGCAAGAGATAGACATAATCTCCCAATTTGAAGTTACGGGGATTTAGATGTTTATCGTAATATTTCTTCGATCTAAGTTTTGATTGTACTAGATTATCATAGACTAGACTTCTAATTCCATTTAGTCGAGTAACCAAATCCTCTATATAACCCTTATAGGTAGGTAAAAGGTCTCCTTCACGAAGAGGATCACTGGAAGGTAATCTAGCTAATCGTCCAAAAACGACTTCGTAAGGGGTGTGCTTCGTACTTTTTTGTACACAGGTATTGTAGTTCAGCATGGCAATCTCAAGCCATGCATCCCATTCGACATCTTTATCGGTATACATTTTGAGAAATTCGCTTAATGCATGATGAGACCTTTCAAGAGAGCCATTCGATTGTGGATAGAATGCGGTGGTTCGAATTCTCTTAATTTTGAATCGTTTAGCTACTCGTCCCATCAATTTACTAAGGAAATTTGCACCTTGGTCGGTCAGTACAACACGTGGGCTTCCAAATATGCATATAAATCGCTTTACAAAGGCATCAGCGATGCTCGAAGCTAGTGTGTTCTCTAACGGTACTGCCAAACAGTACTTGGATAATTGGTCCTGCATCGTTAAGATATATTCATGGCCGTTCTTGGTCTTGGGTAAAGGTCCCACGATATCCATGGCGATTTTATCAAATACGGTTCCAGGAGTATCAGTTATGACCATTGGTTGTTTTGTTTTTAATCGAACCAACTTTTTCAATTGACATTCGATACACTGTTGAATCCGACGTTGGATATCATCCTTAAGATTCTCCCAATAATAATGTCTTCGAATCCGGTTGAAGGTTTTCGAGACTACACGATGTCCTCCTATTGGGGAATTGTGTAATTCGTGAAAGATTCCGTCGCGTTCTTCTAGAGGTACATATTTAATGGTACCTTTACAGATGATTACTTTTACTTCTAAATCTTTGAAGATGGATTTAATCAAGGCCAGGATTTCTGACCAGTCTAAATTATCGATATGTGCGCTATAAGCTATATTAATGATAGATAGTTTATTCTCTACAATATGATTCTTAAGTTTATCTAAGGTTATATGGATATGCTCTTTAATGTAAGTAAGTGATTCGGGACTGGGTTCTCTTGAGAGGTTATTCTATCCAATTCTAGGTCAAACTTTCTTTCTAGCTTATTTTTCTCTATTAACAATCTAGAACCTTCATCACAGGGTGATCCCTCGCTATTGACAAAGCAAATAATGGGTTCTTTTCGGAAATAAATGATATCTTTAACCTCCACTATTTTGCATTTGAGAGATAATTCTGAAGGTGCGACTGTTAGTTCACTCTTCTCAGTTCGAGATTTATTACTTTCGGGAATTATTGATCCAGCCTCTGTTCCTGGAGGCCTTGTGCTAGTCTTATCGGTAGGCGGTTGTTCAATATCCATCTGAAATTGGTAGGTTGACTGAGGTACGATAGTTTTGGCTTCTGGTTCCGGTAGACTGGTTGTTCTGCTTAATTGGTCTAAAAGGCTGGATATGTCTAATCCGGGAATAGTCTTGCGAGGTCGACCCCTTTTCTTAAAAGTAGGTTTCGGTACGCAACTCTTCCTTGTTTTAAAAGTTTTCCTCGTCCGCGTTGATTTATTCCCAATAGGTTTAATAACAGGCTGGTTAGTAATAGCCTTCATAGGATTTTTACGAGGCCTACCTCTTTTTCTGGGAATGCCTTGTTCCCTTACTGATATATTATTTTCTGGTGTTACTTGGTGATTCTGCCTGCGTGTGATCATATGAGTGTGTAGAGCTTCAACAGGATTGCGTGATAAAACGTCTGCATTAGAGTTGAATTTTCCTGGCTTATAGATGATCTCATAATCATATTCCGATAATTTGAATCGCCATTTCAATACTCGAGTATTAAGGTCAGCTGTCTTAAACCAAACTAGTGGTTGGTGATCAGTGAGAATCTTTATCTTCTTACCATAGATGTAATCCTTAAATGTTTTTACACAGTGAACTATTGCTAAGGCCTCCTTTTCATATACTTCATAAGCTAGTTCCGGTCCTCTTAGTACACGTGATGTATAGGCAATAGGTAGGTCCTTTCCAACCTCGCCTTGAGAAAGTACGCCTCCAATGGCTGTACCGTTGGCATCGCAGGTAATATTAAATGGTTTAGAGAAATCGGGGTACTGCAGGATAGGAGGGTTACATAAAGCTTCACGAAGAGTGACGAAGCTTTTTTCGCATTTGTCGGTCCAGTTGAACTCAACCTCCTTTTGCAGTAGGCTCGTCATAGGCTTAGCTATCTTGGCAAAGTCTTTACTAAATCTTCGATAATACCCAAACAAGCCTAGTACTTGTCGAATTTGTTTGACTGTGTAAGGTCGCGGCATATTAGCAACTGCATCTAGCTTTCGAGGGTCAAGTTTTAATCCATGTTGGCCAATTCTGTGACCTAAATAGCAAACCTCATTTTTAAGAAATTCGCATTTCTTTAAGTTGAGCTTGAGATTGCGTTGTTCTAGTCATTGCATAAGCAAGTTCATTTTTTCCTCGTGTTCTTCTAAGGTGTTGACGAAAATTATGACATCGTCGATAAATGAATATAATATCTTTCCCTATAAACCATATAGAGTATCGTCCATAAATTGCTGGAACGTCGCAGGAGCATTTGAAAGGCCAAATGTCATGCGAAAAAACTCATAGTGACCAAAAGGTGTTGAAAAAGCAGTCTTATGTGCATCGGCTGGATCCATGAGGATTTGGTGGAACCCTGATGCGAGATCAACTACTGTATAGTACTTGTATCCTCCTATTGCGTCTATTATCTGAGATATAGCAGGTAGGGGATAAGCATCTTTTACCGTTATTTCATTTAGCTTGCGGAAATCTGAAACCATACGGTATGTCATTACACCATTAGCATCTGGTTTCTTGGGTACTATCCAGATGGGTGAGTTGTAGTCAGATTGTGAATGTCGTATAATACCTTCATCTAATAGCTTTTGGACTTGCCTCTCGATTTCATCTTTCATTGAAACAGGAAATTTATATTGTTTCACATTGATAGGTACATGAGTAGTAGTAACTATTCTATGCTTAATATTAGTAGTTGAACCTAAGTGTTCGCCTTCTAGTAAAAATCTATCCTGATACTTATTTACTAACTTGGCTACATGTTCCTTTTCTATTCCATATAGATGATCTAGTCTAAGCTTATCTAATATTGAGCCGGTGTTGGCTTGAATGTCAAAAATTCTGATCTCTGGTAGGTGAGATACTCCTTGATCGTATTCATGAGTAGGTTTTGGCTCATAGTCATGGAGTAACCTATATATATCTGTGGTTTCTTCGAATGTAGGTGGATCTAATTGTAATTCTTCAAAAATTTCTTGTTGTGCAATGTGGAATATCTGCCTTTGGGCGACTTCCTTTTGTTTCAGTTTGCTTTGGATTTCGGCGACCTGGGTGGTGATTCTATAATTAGCCAAGTAACCGCTTGAATCAGAAGTAAGTTCAAGGTCACTTAAATTATGGATATCCTCTAGCAACTGAGTTAAAGTTTCAGTGGAAGGATTTGCCGTAGTACTGGTTATGGAGTCGGAGTCTAAACCTAATTCTGACATATTTTCCTGGAGATCTACATACTTCCTTTTGAAGGTGGGACTTGAATCGGAGGTCTGAGATTTAATCATTAATAAATCTTCATTGTCGTCCTTATACTTGTCAGCATAGGTTTTGCAGTGCGGAGAGCCTGGACCAGAGCAGTCATCCACTTCAGATGGGCTCCTTGATTTTTCATTAAAATGCATGTTTAAAATGGTTGTACCAAAACTAAATTTCTTTGTTTCGAAATCTAGTAGGCATTGTGTCTAATGGAAAAACTCGGCTCCAAGTATTCCATCGCATGGGATGGCAAAATTATTGGGTACTATATGGAAGATAGCTTCAACTCCTAGGAGTTTTACTTCTGCTATTCCAATGGTTTTAGTAAGTTCTTCCCCAATTCCTTTTAGGTAGTTGACTTCAGATGGTTTTAACTCGCAATCGAATGGAAGCATGCAATACTTTAAAATATTCACTTCTGAACCAGAATCCAACATTAATCTCCCCTGTTCATAGGTAGGTGAGTTGAGTATTTCAATATAAGGAATACAGGACTTCGGATCCGGTATATCGATATTGATTATCCTTCCAAATTTTATTTCAGCAAGAGGGTTGGTATTCTGGTGGAAGTTTATTACACGGTTGTTCAATGAAAATGTTTTTGATTGGAAATCTAATTTACCTTTATTTGGCTTAAACAGTGGTGCTCCCAATATTCCTTCAAACGGGATCTCAAATTCATTAGGTACAACTATGAATTTGACTTTGGTTCCCAATAACTTCATGTTTACCATTCCTAATGAGGTAATGGGTGCTGATCCGATGCCTCTTAAATCATGGAGCTGTGTAGTTTGAATTTGTTGTTTATCTAACACCGCTCCTATTCTGATAATATTTACTTCAGATCCAGTATCAAGCATAAAGCTTAGACTGACATCTTTTGTGCCGTTTGTAAATTGCACGTAAGGAATTAGTTTGCTAGGTCCTCTCAGTTTAACTGAGGTAACATGTCGGAGTGGTCTCTGGGGGATTTCACATGGTTGGACCGGTGTCCTATAGACTCGGCATATTTGCCGATTTCCATACTTGCTACCTTTATACTTTTCATTTCCCCCTGTCCGAATTCAGAAGTTCTTGATTTACTACAAAGATCATCAAACAACAATGGGAAATTGTGCCGAATCCTAGCCACTTCGTTACTCAACCATTATACGAGGCTGATATATCGCAATATAGTTAACGTCAGCGTACTCACACAAGTCATTCGACATACATGAGAAAATCGGATAAATAATAAATCAATCGTGGGGAGCGGTTTTTGCCGCGCGGTTAGCCTGCTAGCCACGCAGGCAATGCCGTTCCAGGGGTCATGGATTCGATTACTGGTGGAGGCGGATCTTTGCAGGGGTTTTCTTCAAGAGCCCCCCCCCCTTTATCCGGACCCCACTGGAAATAAAACTCATTAAATCCTCCTGTACCGAACGTAGGTTTTCTCCTGAGGGAATTTTCCCTGCGCTCCAGGCATTGCACGGTGGATCTGAGTGTATGTGGGGGATCCTAATGCTTCTCAGGGATGGGAAGAAAATTAGCCAGAACAGACGAATAAACGACCGAGTAAAATGAGTATAAGAAAACAAGTGTTAAGAGCACTCTTACACAGAGGTTGTAAGGCTGTCTGCATGAATAACCAAAAATTCCATATAGTCCGGGAGTCCTAGGATTTTATCAGGAAGTTCGTGCAAGAGTTTATTTTATAACTGAAATATATTGGTAGCTACTTACTGAAAATAGCCCTAAAGTCTCGACTTCGGACCCGATCGGGAACATTGTTATTATTGCAAATTAAGTTACCAAAATGCATTTTTTTTCCGTTTTTCTTGATTAACTTTTTTGTTACTCAATTTATGCAAAAACAGGTAGGGGCAAAAGTTGATCAGCATTGAATTTTCTATAAGACACATATATTCCGAAATGCAAAATTAATGTTTTTCCCGGCTAAAATGTTAAATAAAAAAATTTTTTTTTTCAATTTTCACATTGCCATGGTTTTTGTGAAATATGATCTTTATTTATCGGATTAGCCCTCAAAGATGACTTTTAGTACAGACAACGTAAAAATTGAAGCCCGATCTCGATATCTTAAAATGGCGTCTTGTTGCAAAATTATTTAGCCGAAAAGTTCAAATTGATGTCCAATTCGATACAGGAACGATAATTGAATCAAACTATGTTTAATCGATAGCTTACGACGTAATTAACAAACGGTAAAAATAAATTTTCTTAATATTAATATTTAGCAACATTTCTAATAAAATTTTTTTTTATTTCGGTCAATTTTGGAGTGACAGAATCGCGGCAAAATGCATCTTGAAGTACATAAAAAACCATGAATTTTCATATAAATTTTGTTAAGATCGGACCAATAGGAGCTGAGAAACAAAAATTTTCTCAACCGACGATTACGCCGAAACTACTTGATATTTCAAGTTGAAATTTGGCACAGTGCTTGCTGAAATCATACTCTAAATGATTACATTTTACCCAATAGCTCTACATGCTTTAGTTCGTCTAAAACGACCGACGAAACATATGAATTCAGCGCGCGCCGCCGCGCCGTTGCTCCGGCCGAGCGGCGCGGTGGTGGGGGGAATGCCGCGCGGCGGCGAACAGAATTCATACACCTTAGTTGCAATTTGATTATCTCGGTAACCAAAGCTACTATTGCAATAAATTTTTTTTTCATTTAACGTATTTTTTTCTCAGCTTCAACGTCATACTAATTAAGTTATCATAGGCACAACGCAAATACCGCAAATTACCAATTCTTCTGAAAAAGAATCTTTTTTGACTACATACACAACCTTTAATGGCATATATTACGCTACCCAACCTTTATATGATAAATTTAAATATTTTTATGAGTATAGCAGTACAATGCATTCGTATAAAGGTTGTGTATGTAGCCAAAAAAGATTCTTTTTCAATAGAATTGGTAATTTGCGGTATTTGCATTGTGCCTATGATAACTTAATTAGTATGACGTTAAAGCTGAGAAAAAAACACGTTAAACGAAAAAAAAAATTTATTGCAATAGTAGCTTTGGTTACCGAGATAATCAAATTGCAACTAAGGTGTATGAATTCTGTTCGCCGCCGCGCGGCATTCCCCCCACCACCGCGCCGCTCGGCCGGAGCAACGGCGCGGCCGCGCGCGCTGAATTCATATGTTTCGTCGGTCGTTTTAGACGAACTAAATCATGTAGAGCTATTGGGTAAAATGTAATCATTTAGAGTATGATTTCAGCAAGCACTGTGCCAAATTTCAACTTGAAATATCAAGTAGTTTCGGCGTAATCGTCGGTTGAGAAAATTTTTGTTTCTCAGCTCCTATTGGTCCGATGCGACGTAGCAATAATTATTGCTGCGTCGTGATCATTGTTGCACGGCCAGCTGACTTACTCTCGGCGAGTTGACAGCTCCTGGAGCGGAGCCAGCGCTCGGTGGCGCTCGCAGGAGTTGCCTCTGACCGGCCGCGTGCGGAGCGCAGGATGTGAGCTCCCGAGTCCCACCTGCGCGGCGCGTTGGCGCTCGGGAGGGGGCATGGCAGGAAGCGAGCCGGCGGCCGCGCGCACGCGGTTACATGCATGCGGCGGTGTGTAGAGGGGAGAGCGTGAGTGTGAGCGTGAGCGAGAGAGTGGGAGTCGAGCGTGTGTGAGATAGAGAGAGAGATAGTGCGCGCTTGAGAGAGAGAGTGAGAGGAATATAGTGGCGCGAAGTTGACGGCGTTTGGAGCGCTCAGAGTTGACTTTACGTTAACTCGCGGACGTCATAGAGATGTATAGAGGAATATACAGGTTGGGTTAGGAATCTTTGCTGACTCGACATATGTAGTGCTATGGTTTACTCGAGGATGATAGAGGGTTTTTGAATGTCGCGTGGCTTACAGATTATCTATAGGTGGAGCCACTGGATGGATATCGACATGATTGATTAATTGATCGATATCCATAAAGGGGGCGCGAATTTGCATATTAAAGGAAATAATAGAGGACGTTAATTGATTTTCTAACCAATGATAAAATTGGATTTGGAAAAGAGGGCGCTGGGGAAAATCACGGATAGAGGAATGAACTAGTGGTGGTCTATTAATGGCCAATAGAGGATTTATTTCAGATAAAGGACCAATTGGAAAATTCGGTGATTAGATCGACGCTTCCGTGAAGAAGGAGGCCGGGTGGGAAAAACGCGGCATCCTTCCTCGTACGAAGCGTCGACCGCGTCACTCTGTCGGCGGACGCCTTTGGGTCCGGTGATTGAGATTGTTGGAAGAAGCTTGGGAAGCAAAAGATCGTCTCTCTCTGGTTTTCCTTCTCTGGTCGGAGATCGCGGCTTGTGTTTGGAGGAAAAGAATATTGGAGGGATTGAGGTGACTGCAGCTATAGAGGAATACCTGGTAAATTTTATCGTAAATTTATTGTTCTTTTATCGGTCGTATATTTCGGGAATTAGGTAGAGGATTGCGGACGATAGAGGATATATTCGCGCGGTTTTTCAGCGGATGCCAGTTTTCCCTTTTATTTCCTTAGAGGCAACCGTAGAGGATTTTCGTGGTCCTTTTCAGGTTCTTCCGAGCCGCTGTGGAGTTAGTAATTTGGCCGCGTGCCCATGTTTTTATAAGTCGAGTCATTGTTAATTTTGTTTGCCGCACATAAATGTATAGAGGATAGTCATAATATATTTGTGATTTATTATTTTAAATATTGGTGTTAATAATTTGTAAACCTAATTGCCACCACTTTCCCGTTTTCTACCATCTGCAGGAACATCACGAGCTGGAGAAAGGAAGATAGCCGCGCAAATATAAATAATTGTACACTAACTGGAATTCCCGTGCGGGCGGGAAAATTCCACGTTACACCGATCTTAACAAAATTTATATGAAAATTCATGGTTTTTTATGTACTTCAAGATGCATTTTGCCGCGATTCTGTCACTCCAAAATTGACCAAAATAAAAAAAAATTTTATTAGAAATGTTGCTAAATATTAATATTAAGAAAATTTATTTTTACCGTTTGTTAATTACGTCGTAAGCTATCGATTAAACATAGTTTGATTCAATTATCGTTCCTGGATCGAATTGGACATCAATTTGAACTTTTCGGCTAAATAATTTTGCAACAAGACGCCATTTTAAGATATCGAGATCGGGCTTCAATTTTTACGTTGTCTGTACTAAAAGTCATCTTTGAGGGCTAATCCGATAAATAAAGATCATATTTCACAAAAACCATGGCAATGTGAAAATTGAAAAAAAAAATTTTTTTATTTAACATTTTAGCCGGGAAAAACATTAATTTTGCATTTCGGAATATATGTGTCTTATAGAAAATTCAATGCTGATCAACTTTTGCCCCTACCTGTTTTTGCGCAAATTGAGTAACAAAAAAGTTAATCAAGATAAACGGAAAAAAAATGCATTTTGGTAACTTAATTTGCAATAATAACAATGTTCCCGATCGGGTCCGAAGTCGAGACTTTAGGGCTATTTTCAGTAAGTGGCTACCAACATATTTCAGCGATAAAATAAACTCTTGCACGAACTTCCTGGTAATAAGGTTTTAAACTCCCTGACTCCCGGACTAATACGCTGAAACGGAGAGAGAAGAGGCGAGAGATTAAAAAGAATATTTACTCATAAATTATTTAAATTTTACATGGTCCGGGATACCGGGCGAATAAATCAAAGTATGTCGCGAAGAAATTAAAACTGAATTATTTTTAATAGTTATTTCTATTGTAACGTGGAATATTACTCGCCCGCACGAGGATTCCAGTTAGTGTACAAAGTATTTTTAAACGCCGGCTACCTCCTCTTCTCGGGTAATAGATCCTAGAAAAAACGGAAAACGCGCGGGAAATGCGTAGCAATAGGGCCTTACAATTAAAATAAAAAAACACAACAATTATAATATAAAACAATCCTGAAATATATTACGAAATACTCTTTAGAAAAATGCGTGGCAAACAGTTATGGAAAAGAGTTTAAATAAAAGCATGGGCCAATGGCCAAATTACTAATTCCAATTGGACACGTGGTGAGCTAAATCAAAAGGGCGCGAAATTCCTCTACGGTGACTCTACAATTCGCTTCAAAGAGGTTAACTGCAAGCTTCCACCTGAAACGCGAAACTCAAAAGAAAAACTGACCTGGAAAGGGTAAAATAACACATCTACCTAACTTCTTTCCCGCTCAACCCAAACGACGGGAAAACACATGTGAAACACATTTGAAACTAATATGTGCATACACTATGAGCAGCCGATTATTATCTTATTCTCTCACCAATACTTTTCCTCCACAACAAAAGAAAACCAACGAAACTTCACAAAGCCTCCAATGTCTCCAAATTGAATTTCCAATGATTGGGACGGAATCCTTGGAAATAAGATGGCGTCGGAGCTGCTCACCAGTCAGGATAATATTCTAAGCGTTAAACACCACCAAGAAATGCCAAAAACAACTAACTTTCCAGGAGTCCGGGAACAGAGTGCCCGAGGATGGCGCTCCGCTCGAGGAAGAAGCCGCAATTTCCCCACCTCGCTTCCTTATTCACGGAAGTGTCGTCCTGGCTGGCAAATTTCCATTGGTCCTGAAAATCTCCAAAATCCGCAATTGGCCTATTTAAATACCACTACTAACTCGTGATCTATCTATGAATTTTCCAGCGCCCTCCTTTTCTATTTCTAATTTTCCAATTGGCTGACTAATCAATTAACGCCCTCTATATCTTTTATCGATATGCAAAGTCCGCGCCCCCTTTATTGATCTTGATCAATCAACCGATAATGATAGCCGTAAGGTGGCTCCCCCTATGGATAACTAACCAGGCGTGCGACATTTGAAAAACCTCAATCATCCTAATCAATTCATACCTCTATATGTCTTGATTCCGTCCAGAAGTCAACATAACTGAGCGCCCCAAACGCAATCAACTTCGCGCCATTATATCCCTCTCTCACACTGAAGCGCATGCTCTCTCTTTCTCTCTCTCTCTCGCACACGCTCGACTCCCACTCTCGCTATATTTTCTCTCTCTCTCTCTCTATTACAGGCGCCAACTCCCTCTCTCTCCCGCGCGCCAACTCCCTCTCTCTCGCACATACACACTCTCATGCATGTGATCGCACGCGTTTGCCACTACCTCGCTTCCTGCCGTGCCTCCTCTCGAGCGCCGACGCGCTGCGCAGGTGTGACTCGAGATCTCACATCCTGCGCTCTGCACGCGCTCGGTCAGAGGCAACTCCTGCGAGCGCCACCGAGCGCTGGCTCCGCTCCAGGAGCTGTCAACTCGCCGAGAGTGAGTCAGCTGGCCGTGCAATAATATTCCCGACGCAGCAATAATTATTGCTACGTCGCACTATATACAATGACGTAAGGCATTTTATATATACAGCATCGAAAATGAAGATAATCTTGACGCAATGCACGTTGTTTTTCAACACATGAAACGACACAATGCGTTTCCGAGTAAATGAAGACTTTAATTTTGGACGGCTACTTGTTCCTCTCGTATGGAAAATTGTTCTTTATCAAGACGCAATGCCTGATAAAGAACAATAAAGCTGAAAATTGCGTGATCACTTAATACAGTCGCAATGCTATGTGTTTGCGACTCACTAGAATTTGTTTATTCTATTTATTCTTATTATTTAGAAATCGTTTTTTCCCTCTTAGACCTCGTATTAAGTCTAAGGGTAGTCCAGCGCATAAGAATAAATATGCGAGAGCTCAGTCTGACTTAGTGTAGAACGTTCGAATCTCGCCGTGTGAAGGGACTTAAGGAAAAACTAAAGTCTTTCAATTAACTTTGTTTTTTACTAAAAAATTAAATTATAGCCTTATATATGGCAAAAGACTTTCCGCTGTAATGTCGCGCTTAATCGGATTCCCATTCGGAGGCTCAATGCTCCGAACTCAGGGCTTTCCGGAGCACCAGCGCTTCCCCGCGTGCTTCAGTTAGCCAGGAGACTTATTGCTGCTTTTAGCTCCAGCTTCAGTGGAAGAATGAATGGTCTTTCCAATGAATCCAATAAAGGACCTTACGTATATGCGTAAAATTTTTTTTTATATGTATTTTATATCTATATGCGTAAAATTTTTTTACAATATTCAGAATGAATATTAATCGTTTTTACGCTTGCTTGAATTGTTTGACATTTTTCGGAATTGGATAATTTCTTATTGCATCTATTTTGTTTCCTTGTGGTTTAATGTCTGTAGTTAAAGGAGAAAACCTAAGAATTTTACTTCTTGTTTAAAGAATTCAGTCTTTTTAAAACTAAGAATAACATTCCAGTTTATCAAACTTTAAAATAATTTTCTCTGTGTTTTAAGTGTTTAAAATCATTTTTTGAAATAAACAAAAATGATGGACGAAATCTAATACCGAATTACTGGAATTTTTTACATAAATATCAGGAGGCAAAGCAGTACTGCTTATTTTTAAACCAAAGCTACTAACTTGGAGTTCAAATATGAGAATGAAATTCAAAATTTTTCAATTGTCTGGGCTTCCCACAAAATACTTTAAATATTTTATTATACTTTTAAATTCAAGTTTCAAGATTTCAAGATTCAGAGACTTTCGCTTTACGTATTTTAAGTTTTTCGCCGATTTCCGCCTCCATATGCGAATACGGATCGACTAATAAATTTCTGTCATTTCTACAAATTATTGATTCCTTTTTTATAATATGGCATCGGGCATTTCGCACAGGCCGAAGAGAGTGAAGAAAAGCACTCATGTCTTTTTCCTCCTCAATAATCTCTATAGACCGATTACTCAAACCTCCGAGTAAACCTTTTATAGGTAAAAGGCTGGCAAGTATAAGGTCGTTTCTTCCTGTAAGAATTAAAGATTAATTTTATAACTTTTGATAACCTTAATGTCACAAAAAATCTGAGAGTTTACTCTATCTATACGGTTATTTCATTGTTTTAATCAAAGTTCATTTTCTAACTCTCGATTTCCAACCCTTATATGGTAAAAATTCAAATCTATCTGTCTATGAAAATATTAACGCGTTATCACGTTATCTTCACGAAAATCTTCACGTTAAGGGTCGGTTGATCAGTCTACTATTTCTTTAGTGTTACTTCCCCTATACCTTCGATTTTACATAAATTTCAATTTTAATTTTAACAAAAGAAAGTTATGATATCAATAAATAAATTGGCAAGTTGTGTGTGTGTGTCGCTGGGATGCCAGCGGGGGATGGCCCCGCAAGAGGATCCGCCTTCAGTACTTCTGTGTACATATCTATTCTGTGTGTATATGTGTATTATTCTTGTGTGTATATGGTGTGCAGCCGCTGCCGCTTTCAATTGTTTTTAGAGTCCTCCACATATACATTTTTTGTTAACATAATAATATAATTACAATGATAATGATAATAATAGCATATGATACAATGGTAATAGATCATAATAGTAATAATATAATAATATAACAATGATTTATTATTGTTCAGTGATATAATAGTAATATTATATAATAATAATATAATGCAAATAGTAATTCTTATTCTTCATTAGTATGGTACTAATAGCCTGTAATAATAATGGTGAACATAATAACAATTGTATGTCTAATACTAGAGCTGTCGCGATGGTAGGTCTCTACCTTACTGCGGCTTGGCTACATACTCTATTAATTTATACTTATTCGCCTGAGAAATGCTATTCTTACGTACGTGTGCCGAGAGCGATTCCTTCCTGCGCGCCGTGCTCCGCGCGTTTTCATCCTTAGTGCTGATGTCGCACATTCTTGGGCGCTAAGAATTCGCGCTGCACGCTCGGACTCGGTTCTGTTCTTAGTGCCCTACTACTAATTGCTGCGTGCGGATCGACTTAGTTTTTTTTGTGTCGTTTATTCATTTGCCATGCAGACTTGTGCGCGTAATTATCCTGCTCACTATTAAGTACGCGCATTTTGCTTGATTGCTCTGCATTAGTGTGTGCCTAGTTTTTATCGTTCTTTTGTTTTTGTTTTGTAGCCAGCTTGTTTCCGATCGGGATGACTCTAGTGTGGAAATCGTACTGCGCACGCGGTCTTCGCATTCGGTCCTCACTCCCGATCTACCCGCTGTCTACCGGCGTCCGCCTCGCTTTGACCTGCGCGGGGCCCAGCGCCGATTGGTGGCCCAATATTTTCCGCCACTCGCTCGTGCTGCCATGTTCGGATTTACTGTGCAATGGCTTAACTACCTTCATGATTGCACTCTGGCTGATACCGTCTATGGGAGTCACAATATTAATAGTATATATAATAATAGCATGTTTGACAAGTTAAAAATCTAGACCAAATTTACACAAAATTTACAAACAATTTAAAATATCTAATAATAATAGTAATAGGTCCTATCACAACATACTGCTGGAAATAACTCTACCGGATCGCCAAAGATTAAAACTATAAAACAAGGATAAATAAATACTACAAAATAACCTAAAAAATGACAACTATCCGAAACTTATACTGACTTGATTCAGTTGTAAATATACAAATTTTAAAACTTCCCGGAGTCGCCAGGTGGTTATGCGGCACCGGAGAGGGCCGATTCTAGAATACAATCAAATCTTACTTACAGCTAACGGCCTCCTTTCGCAGAAATAAGAAAGGGAAGTAAACACACACTGTTATTGCATATAAAATAAATCCCAGATTCTACCGCGCCAAATAGAATATCTGGATCACATGTGTCAAAAGAAGCAGCAAAAGCTAATCATCGAGCGAGCTAGAGCGTCCGCGACGTTAAGCTGACTTCATATTCATAGCTGTATTGAATACAATGCCAGAATGTCTAGATCATCGTCACAGCAACGCTACTTCGCCCCTCCCTCGATGGGATGTCCCGCATCAATCAAGTAGTAACTTGTGTCTGGCACCTACCGTGGATTCCCGGTAGGTGCCAGACGCAGCCCGCGTGCGTCAGAGTCTTGCGACTCTTTCTGTACAAAACTCATGGAAGACGAGGCGGAATAAGTCACGCAGAGTTCTCGGCTAGCTCAGCCCCTGTACAGGTGGGAGAGAGGCCGATTCGGATGATAGGTTCGCCAAGTAAAAAGTCAATCAACTACCTATGACTATTATTTATTTCCTCAGTTCTCAATTACAATATCACAATACTGAATCTTCGCAAATTAGATAGCTGAACACTCGCAATGAGACAGCCGGATACTCGCAGTTAGATAGCTCGATTCTCACATGTCCTAACTCTAATAACGAAACAAAGATAGCAAAGGCAGCTTTACTCTCGCGCGTCTCGAGGTTCACTCAAATTCACTCTTGCACTCTAAGTCCGCTTAACTTTTCTCTTTTACTCTAGTCCACTTGGCTTCCGTTCGTGCTTCACAATTATAGACGCGTGCGACCACGCTATTCGTCACGCGTCTGTCTAAACTACGTTGGGACTTAGCGACGCCTGGGGTCCAATCACTTACGGCGACCTTCACTCCCTCAATAAAATTAAGGTCAGACGAGTCTGCTTGACTCTCCGACCACTCTGGTTTCTCGCACTCGCGCATTCACTGATTCTACTTTTTCGCACTACCAAGATAGCTAATATTCGCCCTTACAAATAAAATCCTTAAATCTTCTTAATTAAGAGAAGACAGCAGAGGTTGCTAGGTAGCCGCGCTCGCGGATGTTAACGCGATTCGCGAGACAAAGAAACCGATCTACACGTAGAACTGCGCTCAGCCCGCGAGGGAAACAAAGATAAAAACGGAAGCTAAACCACTGACCTTTTCCTGAAAGTTCTGGAAATGAACCTCAGAGTCCTCCTAGGCAACAGATAACCACTATTTATTAAACACAATGGAAAGTACTAGAATTCCCTCGGGAGTTGGCGCTGGAACGTCCAAGCTAGAACGGCCGGGGCAGGAGAGTGACGGCTCGCGCTCGCTTCGCTCGGCTCGGACTCTCACGCTCTGCTCTCGCGAGTAGACAGCCGCGAAATTCAAACGCTCGATTAAAGACAGCTATCCAGACAACACGCAGATAATTAATCATTATCGAGATAACAAATAAATTGCGAAATATGATGAAACTCTCAAAGCTCCCGTCTGTCTCGGCCGTTGATTCTTGAAGCTCCTGTTTTATCGGGCGCGCTACGCTGCTTTTTACTTCAAACATCAGTTGCCGGAGAGCAACCATTGCGCTGGTCCTGCTGCATCAGACAGTTACGTAGGAAGATCCAGCCGCACTCGTTCTCTGCGTCCGACGACTTACGATTAGGAGTGGAATTGAATGCTGGATTGAAGCTGGATAGTTGTGGTCACGCCAACCTTGACTTTCTTCCTCACCAATTCCTCCTCTCTCGCGAATTGGATTGGTGGAAGTCCGCCGTAATATTTGTCTTTCGCCATCATCCCTCTGGTTCTCGCGCGATTATTAAATAGAAATAATAAGCAAGCGCCATTACCCATTCATACAGATTCCATTCACTTGACCTCGACACGCTCTACCCCGACAACTCCTGGCGCTTGTACCATGGTGAAATTTCACCACGTTACAAACTTAATCATAGGCATCGATGCGGTATGCCACCTCTCACGCTAACCTGCGCTCTCAATTCTCCACGGCAACGAACAGACACTGAGATTTCAATGCAAAAAATTAATAAACATTTTTTTATTTGGATGTTGGACTCGATTTAAAACTATTAATAACATTTTTATAATTGGTTTTCAGATAACACGTATCTTCGGCACGGTTCAGCGTATTGTTAAAAAATTGAATATGAAGCATTTCGAAGAATCTTTTTCTAAAAATGGAAGTTTCCCTACCAATAACTTTTATATTTTCAAAATCAAACTCACTTTTCATTGAGCGTATCATAGTAGGGGAATACTGCCAGTCTGTTAACTTCAATAAAATTACTATTATTGTTAGAACTGCTGTTGTTAGAAATGACAGATTTGTCTGTATCTATGCTCATACCTAAAGTGCATTTATGAATAAGAATTCTTAGAGAGAATTAATATCCTATTGAATTACACATATTTAGTGTTCAATGGTAAATTTTGTTGTTTGTTTGTTTTTGTGTGTTTTAAATTGCATCCCCTGCCGATATTAGCGACTCTCATTCCCTGCGTTTTTGTAAGTCCTCAATTACTGCATTGAGTCCAATATTCAGCAACTTGCAAATCTGCAAGGGAACGGGGACCTACAGTTTTATATACAGTGAAATATACACGTTGTACACAGTGGAATCCGAACCACAGAAGCTCAGATGTATAGACACTTATAATAGTAGATTTTATAAACAAATTATGAGTGCTCCAATGGGATTCTGCTCGAATCCCATATTTCTAGACATAGTTTTAGAAGACTTTGAAAGGTTCGGTAATTTATGTTGGGAAATAGGTAATTTAAATAGTTTGTAAATTTTGTGTAAATTTCGTGTAGATTTTTTAACTTATCAAACATGCTATTATTATATATATTGTTAATATTTTATAACCCCGAAGAGGAGTCTCACTGAGTTCGAAAAGTCAGCAATAATAATGGATATTGGCTCGAAGCGATGATTAAAGTCTTATTTTATCAATTCTCTTTGCAATAAAGGTCTCGACCAAAGATAGTCTCCCAAATAAAATAAATTATTTGTGCGAACCCTCGAACGAGTCGTATAAGTCAAATTTGGCCCTTACATATATAATTTGCGTAATTAATATTGGGGATGTGTTTATTGTTTCTAGCTTTAATATAAGTGCGTGGTGGTGGGTTTATACACCCGCGGCCTCAGAGGCCCCCAGGTGCGGCTCCTGCCATCCATCAAAGAGTCGATCTAGATTTAATATAAATTAAATATTAGCAGAAGAAAAAAAAATAGTTATCTTGGAAATTCACAGTATAATAGCTCGCACTGCTTCCCGAAGATACAATGTATATGTACTGCGTACACTAGGGTGAGCTATTGCGCCCCTTAATTTATTAAAATATTATTTATATTTGTGAGAAACTAGTTTAGCCCCTTAAATTGTATTCATTTAAAAAGTTTTCTTATTTTATTTCTAATAATATTTGTCCCGTATTTTTTTGAATTTGTTCCAGTTTGTGGGAACTACTTAAAGCTGAACACTCACATATTGCGCAAATGGCTGTACCTCTTTTACTATACTGCATTACACTTACATGTGGAATTGATACATTTTGGCGTATTGTACAAGATGAATTTCATAATGCTTCCTGGCAGCACCGATTTATTGCAGGTATTGAATTATTCTTTGATTTCC
Source organism: Philotrypesis tridentata (assembly GCA_018906965.1). Classification (NCBI taxonomy): domain Eukaryota; kingdom Metazoa; phylum Arthropoda; class Insecta; order Hymenoptera; family Pteromalidae; genus Philotrypesis; species Philotrypesis tridentata. The sequence continues at coordinate 146,694 of JACCIB010000381.1, forward strand.
TATAAACAGATATGTAAGGCTCGCATTTACGGGTGAGTAAATAGGGATGCGTAGATTACTAATATATTTCGATTTGAGAATTAGCTTCGACTCATGAGACTTATGTTCGCTTTGTGCTAATTATTTTTAAAAAGATGAGATTTGCGGATAACCGGAACAAGTACTATAAGAGCGTTGCAATAGACTACACTCCTCAGAATTTTGGCGTGGGACACGAGAAATGCGATTAGTATACTTGTAACAATGTTCCGCGGGCAATTTATCGGTGAGGTTAGTTATTATATCCCGTATGTGTTGACTTAACGATGTTTGGACAATTGGTGTCTCGTCTCTATTAAGAAACTTATCTGGTGGGACAATTTCCTGAGTAAAGGATACAAGTTTTATTTTCCTTCAGTTATACCAACAGCGAACAACTTTATGGATGAGATGGGACAAACATATTAAGGAATGGTACAGATATAATTTTACTCTGCGGATCGTCCTTGCTGAAGATGGGATAATTATATCTTGTCCGTGTCCGTCTTATATAGTAGTGGGACAAATCTGATCCCCTGCGGTGATCTAGTCAATTATGTCTAACTTGTCTCTTCCTTACCTTTAGTGTTCCGTCCAGACCTTCTTTCTTTATAACTTATGTGCGGGCTTACTTAGTTAAATGATTGTTAATTTAAAAAATGTAAACACTCTAGGTTATACTGCGAAGTCTGTTTTTGATATTATTATTAGTAGACGACGTTATCACCCGTTTGAATATTGTATTAGAAATTGATTGTACCCTCGAGCGAATAATCTTGATTTATACCAACGTTTCAGTTCCGTAGAAACCCTTTTCGTAGCTAATAAAACAAACGTTACCAAAACTAATGAAAAGCAAATTCTAAAAAACTACACGGAATTATTACAATGGTAAATCTATACAAAAATCGTTTTAAATAATCGTTCAATTACATAATATTGTGCATGCACCAATTACATCAATTACGCAACTATAGAGAAGTTGAAACCAAACTAATAACTTACTGTAAAAATTAATACAATAACAAATTAAAAATTAATTATCAACAACTACAATTAAACTCATAGCTCGAAAAAACTTTGCTGAAATCATTATCACTGAGTATCGTTCGAATTCTCGAAATGCCACCCAGGACGTCAGATCAACGACTGGCGTTTAAACAGAAAAATTGTTACTAACCCCAGACGAAACGCATCTAACCTCTGTGGAGTACGTATAAAAGTGGTTCTCGTCTCGATTCGCAAATCTAAACATCTATTGTAATTCTGGAGAACATAAAAGGCCAAGAAAGTGGCATGCTCCACAGAACGCACAAATAAGGAGAGTCTACGCCACGCAAGACATACACCATTCCATAGCCACACTGACATTCAATACAAGCATGAGAATAGCTATGCTATGTTTTGGATATTCATTCAATGCCCTAATTGGTTCAGTCCTAATATTACAGATGTCGGTTGCTTCGTCTTAATCATCTTAGTTACAAACAAACTTCCAATCTAGAGTTATAGTTCTCTAGGCTTCTATAATTCCAATATTTACTCCAACTTTTCTACACGATTTCTTGTGGCCAGTGATATGTATTACCAAAACTGTCAGTTGAAGTCGCTCTCACCACTTTTATTGTCTGCTCCCTTTTAGATTGGCCGGTTCAGCCCTCGTAGTCGAGTTTTCAAATAATGGATGATTCAAGTTTTCTGTACTCATACTGCGCTATTCGGTGAGACTACTCAACTTTCTAGGGTTGAATACTCGTAGCTGAATATTAAAAGGTGATGTAAATATTATTCGAATGCTTCACACATTTACTAACCCAGCGAGACTATCCGAATGACTACCCGCAAGTTACTTGATAAAAGGTCTCGTGCAGCGCGTTACTGGGGCTTATAAAGCCCCAAGCCTGGTACACTCAAATGCAGCATACATCTCATGATGTCCCCAACCAGTTACCACTCGCCACCAGAAATCATGTTACCCAATTCCAGATCAGTGGGTCAGGCGGAGTGCTAATACGCAAGTCAGCGACTCGCTCACCGCGCGCTAAGTATGTCACGATCCATTTAGCGTATTTCAGCAATCTGCCGCTTAATACTTGCATGTGCATTACACTATGGCTGAGTACTGCATACGCCAAAGACATATGCTAGATATAAACTAATTTAACTTATTAATTAATTAATTAGTTAATTAATAGATCTGGAACGTTACAGAAATATTTGTTTATCCTTGAAAAAGAATATTTTAGAGCTCGATTAACCAATCTCTTTCAATTCACACCGATTGCATAGAAATATTCATTATATCACTTTTCGTATTTTTAAAATATGTGAGGACGCAAGATATATGTATCACTGATAAATCTAAAGCGAGAAAAACTAACTACTCAAAGAGACTATGTACTAAAACATAAAGAATAATTTTAACTGATTCTTTTCGTATGGCGACAATCTTTTAAACCCTCTGAAATAATTTTATTCATGGATTCATTTAATAGTTTTTTCAAAGTACTGAATCCTTTGCTTGTATGTCAAGCTTGAAACTTCAGTCGACGGTTCAAAAAATTTCTTCTAATCTGTTGACAATTTTATCATTTTCCCCTTGTCAAACTATTAACAATAATGACTCTTTCGAATACGAGTCTGTTGCTCTTAACACTATGCGCATGATTTCTAACATAAGAATAATTTGATTAAAAAAAATGCTAAATTGATTTTAATCATATATTGTAATAATAGAAAATTACTTACCCATAGCGTCGCTTTCTCCTCCGTAACAAATTTCTATTTGATCGTCTTTATTACAGATTTTAAAGTAGGTTTGTTGTAACAAGAGATTAAATACTCTCTTAATACAATAAAAGATCAATTTTTTGTTGAGTATTTATGATCTAAATCAATAAGTTTTTGGGGTAAATAATAAAACAATTATACAGTATTTTAATTGAAAAACACAATAATATATTTATTGGAATTTAAATAATAATAAACAATTGGTCGCGAATAGTTAAATAAAATCACCGCCAATTTACGACCCGGCGTGGTACGGAATTAAACAGGATACAGAATAATTGAGGCCAAATAATGAGCCTTTTTTAAACGCTACAGTTAATTTACAATTTTTGGATAATATTGAATGTTAATTTTAAAACATTATATAATGGTATGTACATTATACATACTTTCAAAAGTATAACGCTTATTGGGGGCGGTTCACAACCTCAGTGTCGACTAAACTCTTACTTTTGAAAAGTGTTACATTTTAACTTAACTTATTAGTTTAAAAACATAAATAACATAATCTATACTTCGTTTCATTTAAATTTTGAAATAAGGTTGTCCTCAATTTGAATTAATTAACAAACGAAAAATAGATAACGTTCTAAGACGTTACACCTTGGGGCCCAAGTCATTGCAAAGAATTTGCAATGTAACCCATATTTCAAAATCCAAACGTTCGACTTATGAAATAACCTGATGAAAGTTATGCTAAATAAACATTTCTACGGTTATAAAATATGCCGTAGATTAAGCTGAAGTAAGTATTTATAAACCCATCGCAGGTTCACAAGCATTCAATCTAGTATACCGAAATGTAAAACTTTCCATTGTAACAAATGGCACCTATTTATGTAAGTGTACTTAAACATTATTCAATATAATATTAATACACAATACATGTCTTGTGTATTATTACACAAGAAATGTTATGTTCAGCCCGGGGAGTAAAAGAAGTATACACTTTTCTAAAAAGGAACTAGTTAAAGACTTTATTAACTCGCGGGAATAAATAGCACGTTCGTTCCAAACTACCATAACTGTCTGGACTAGACTGGTAAACAAATACAATAACAACCGCGAAGTTGCAGCGGTTGCTATACGCAATTCGAACATCTCAAATCGCGCTGGTCATAACAATGCTCCCTGTTTTCTTTAGATTGTCGTCCCGACAATCTTAAATCTTCTTTCTTCAAGAATGCTCAATCGATCCCATCTCATCTAAGTAACCACAATCTGTGAATCTTTATCCAAGTAACCACATTCGCCGAATTTCCATCCAAGCGGGTTGACCCTCTTCTAAATTCCAATGATGATTTACAGGAATTACCAACATCTTCTAACTTGATCCACGCCCGGCATCAGGTTACGAACCATGCTTAAAGGCAAGTCCAATCGCCACTTACAGGAATAGAATCGGACCCGTCTCTTGAAAAGGAACATTTCCATCATGAAGAACCATTCAAACCAATCTGTTCCTCTTTCCTCTCGTTTTCTCTCTGTTTTTTTGGAAGTTGTCTTCAGACATGAGTGGGGAGTTGATAAGCCATGGTACCTCTCCTCAAGTCTCTGCTCCGGTTTCACCTTCTCGCTTATGGAAAAATCAAGGCTCAAAAACTATGAGCAGAGCATTCATCAGTTAAGTCGGGGTGTCTCTCGGTAAAGGTGCCAAGACGATTGATGTGAACAATCTTGGACTTATTTCTTGGGGAAAGACGAACACAGTAAACTACGTTATTGATCTTCTTGACGACTTCCCAAGGACCAACCCAATTCGATTGCAGTTTGGGCGCTTTCCCTTTGGTTTTTTGAGGGTTGAAGAACCAAATTTTCTGTCTAGGGATGTATTCGACGTTGCGAGCTGGTTGGTCGTTCCAAGATTTTGTTCTTTCAGATTGTAGGAATATTTTGTCTTGAGCCAGGTGATGTAGTGAGTCGAGTTTCCTCTGCAGCTGATATACATAATTTCCGTCTTCTTCAACCAAGATTCCTGTTGATAGACACCCACGAATTAAGTCCAAAGGAAGTCGGAGGTCGAAGCCTGTATACATTTCTGCTGGTGTAGCTCCGGTTATTGCGTGTTTTGAAGATCTGTAAGCTAACAAAAACAGAGATACCCAACGGTCCCAATCTTTTTGAGTATCGTGTACATGTTTTGTGAGGTATTGTAGAAGTGTTTGATGTTGACGTTCTACCTGACCATTTGCTTGAGGATGCAATCGTCTAATTTATGATTATAACCTAAATTATGATTTGAGTGATTAAGTGTGTTTGTGCTCCTGTGGGATAAACGACTTAGCTCTCGTAAACGCTGTCGAAGAGATTCGTTGTCTTAAGTTGTAGACGGAAGTTGTCGGTGACTGGGTGTGATGTGTCAGCTCCAGGAGGAAAGAGTTCGCGGCGACTGGACGTAGTTTTGAAACGGTCGATTTCAGCCAGTGCCTCCCTGTGAAGAGAGGTGATCCTTGCAATCTCTGATGATAACTCATTTAGAAGGGAAGTGTACTTAACTTCTGCATTCTTGGCTTCTTCTTCGCGTAAACGACGTTCCTCAAGAAGCTCGGATTCTCGAATGCAAAGTTCTTTGGAGATGTTGGTAACCTCCAATGTACAAGTTTCCAGTGTAGATTCCGCGACTTGGAGTTGACTCTTGAGTTGAGTGATTTCATCGATGAGGATCGGTGGAGAAGGCTCTTCTACTATTGCTGGTGGTGGTGGTGGTATAGTCGTCGGTATGACGGTATCATGTGTCTCGGAGAGCGGGAAGAGTGGGGATGCAGGCGGCGTTCCCGTTAAGGTCATGGTGCCTGAGCGTAACTTCATAAATCCGGACGCGCTTAAACCGGACGAGCCCCCAAAATGTTATGTTCAGCCTCAGGTCTTCAGGTCATAACAATACATATGGGTGATTCTCTGTAAGATCAACCAATTAATTTTTTTTTATTCAAACTATCCTAATTCTATTCTACTCAGAGAAATACAACTCCACAAATTTTTTTAGATTTTTTCGATCAATTCCCTTCGAGCTGCAGAGGGTCAAAATTGGTGAAATCAGGATTTTTGGCATTGTTTGACTATATTAAAAAATTTACACACCTTTTTAAAAAATCATTTTGACAGTATATATAGATATATATATGTATATATATATATATGGGTAGTTCTCTGTGAAATCGAGAGGTCGAAATTTAATTTTATTTCTAATCATATTAAATCTCATCTCGTTGAATAAATACACCTCCTTGAATTTTTTCATATTTTTGCATCCATTATTTCTGAGTTACAGGGTGTGAAAGTTGGTACAAACAGGTTTTTTCGCATTTTTTACTGATTTTCAAAATTTCAGAACTCTTTACAAAAAGATTTTTTAACCTAGAAATATGTGACACTTTTTTTTAGCAAATACTATCTGATTTTCGAAAAAAAACTTTAAAAGTCATATACATATATATGTTGTAAGTATGTTATACATTTAGGCCTTAACAGTAGCAAAAGTGAAAGTTCACTCCGGGTTACAACTACCAAAAAATCCATGAAGATACTTTTTCGAAGCTAAAAATCGATGAAAATGGATAATTTCATTTTTAGCTTGAAAACAAAGCAAAATTGAGAATAATCTCAAGTATACTTTTTGTCTTAGAATTTTTTTTTATTTCAGTAGAGTAGCTCAGGCCCATTCTGGGAGTTTTACACACTTTTGTACTGAAAAAAGGTATCATGGATTTTATGGTAGTCGTAGTCCGGAGCAACTTTCTCTTTTGCTACTGTTAAGGACGTTACCCTGCCAAATAAAATAATAACAGACCATCCAGAAACTTGATGTCGTGATAGTTCAGACTATTCTGAACTCTCGTTTTTTGGACATACATTATAATGTAAAAAACAAGGAAATTAGAGAAAAACAATATGCGTTAGTAGATACTTTTCACTTTCGGTAAGTGTTTAGAAATGAATGAGCGGATGAGAAGGTGGGGGGTCTACGTATGTGATTGAACTCAACGAAGCAGAGTCAGCAATACAACGACCATGCTTGAAGTAAATTTGTGTGTATGTGTGAATTTATATAAATGTGATTGGATATACTACTTTTAAGTTATTTATTTAGTAAAAAAGTTAATAATAATAAAATCTCTAATATTAATATAACAAAGAAAAATATTAATTAAAACTTTTTAAAATATGAAAGAAGTTTACGAATATTTTTATTCAATTACCAAGGGATAGTGGAAAGATCAAGGTAAAAATAAATTAACAAATATTTTATTTTCTCCCATTTATTAATTCTTATTCAATTAATTTTTTTTGAATAAGAATAAAAACCCAATTGTTGTAATTACATATATATTATACAAACATACATAATTCGTTGAAAATAGTGTGAAATAAATCTGGATTATCTTTAACAATAGAACTGCCACTCTCGTTTGAATTGCTGATTATTTTTTCTCTTATAAGCAATTTGGAATCTTTCAGTGTTTCGTCGTTTTTACAATGAAATATAAGTTCTTTACATTTTTGAACAATGCTTGATATAATGTATTCTTAGATGTGTATGTCTCAGAAGTCACAGAAGTGACTTCTGAGAAATTAGCCGACAGAGCAATACAAATAATAACTGTGTCGCTCGGCGTCTCTCGTCCCCCGCTATTAAATAGCCGGGGGAAAAACATCATTGAGATGTACAAAAATCACGACAGCTCCGATATTGTCCTGATGAGGGCGACAATGTACGCCGAAACGTTGACGATATAAGAAAAGGGCCTTTTTATTTTAACCCTTTTCTACACGATTGCCTCGGAGAGATCGATAAAGCCAACAAGCACAATGCTTGATATACTTTCAAGACATGCAATTTTAATTTTAATTAAATTTGTAATTCGTACTAGATTATCAAATGTCACTTGTTTGAAATTTACATATGGAATATATGTGCGTGGCTTCTTCTTGTCTGGTTCGTCGGTAACTTCACTAGGCGTCGACGGGTTAGAATTAATTTTTTTTCTCAATTATCACTGATTTAGAACTATATGACGTAGTAAAAACAATGGAAACATTTTCGTTGATAGTAATGGGCATTTTCCAGCAAACGTGCCCCTTTTCTTGAAAGAAGCCGGAGACTTCCTCAAAATTTTCTGCAAAACAGTTCCATTCTTCAGCCGCCAATTCAACAGATTGGCCGATTCCGCCTAATGTGATTACAGGTTTTAGACAACCGTCTAGAATATCTTCTTTTAACCCAATCGAAATAATTTTGGAATTGCTTGCGTTTAAATTGTACGAGGATTTAATGAAAGATTGTCTTGGTAACACAGACATTTTTTATTGGAAAATCGTTTATGATCAATTTTAATGTTACCTGCTCGAGCGCTACTGCGAGAATGGCAAGCGAACAATCGAAAAGATGCAGTCATTATTTCGCGTACGTGTATATTATAAGTACATCGACCTAAAGATACCTTAGTAAGACATTCGCGTATTTGAACGAAAATGTCAAGTAAGCGATTAACAGCTGAATATTCTATAATCTAGTAAATCATTAAGAATTTAAATTATAAATGATTTTTTAAAAATATTGATCATTACACTTTATTACATTTTTTTTACAGCAGTGACATACAGAGGATTTTTGGCTACTCAGATTATTACGAACTAAATTATTATAAAATTCTAAAACAATTTCATCGTTTTTCTTCTAGTCCGAGGAAAATACATTTTTAAATTTGTCCATCCCTGAACCGTTTGACAGAAAATGCAAAAACATCACGCAATACTGACCACATACGTCTGATTTTTTGCTCTGTATATTAATCGTGTTCCATCTATAGTATTTACAATTTTGTCGAAGTCTATTTATATGATCTGCGTTTGATGGTGGAGCCCCGTAGCTGTCGAAATAATACCCACTTCCAAGTTGATCTACGTACATGGCTATCCAATGTTTACCAGGTTGAGTACGATCTTGCGTATTAGTTACAACAATTGCAGGTTTTGTCCAAAATTTCGGATTCTGATCCGACGAATAAATACCGTGCGTGCAGACTGGAAGAGATTGAAGAGTAACCGATATTTCCGGACTGTTCATCGTGTTCTTTTCTTTTTCGTGTAATGAAGAATGCAAAATGCATGCGACGACGTGCCTTTATCAAATGACGGAGACTCTATTTCCTCCTCTATATTTATTATTTCTCGAGCCATTATACGCTGCAACAAATTAGCTTTTTCAGTTCCTCGGGTGTAGATCAGTCCAGCATGTTTAGATAATTCACGGAGATTCGCAAAAAAATATTTTTCAGGTACATCACCTTCAAACCATTCTATACCGTGCTTGTACAACGTAAACCAGTTATTCTTTTTACGCCCACTTATTGACAATTCACCAAAATTGCACACAGGACTAATTACCCAATGTGCTGACACAGCAGCTACTTCTTTAGGAATTAAGTAGCCCTTATCCTTCTCGAAACCTTGTATTTCAACAACAAAATCCATTGCAAGAGTTAAAGAGCTATTACTATTCAGACTGACAGTCGAAGAACTATCAAAGTCTCTTTTAAGTTCTAACACGTATAATTGCGCAAAAATGTTAAAATTCAATGACCTATTCATTAACTGCTGAAATCAACAAGAATCTGTCTCGAAGCATTAATTTCTAAAATATTATCATACTCGGCATAGATGATGCAATTAACTGTAGATTCTAGCGGCTCGGCAAATCATACTTCTATTCTCATACTGCCGTGTTTAACCAGATTCCAATGAGTCGTGCTATTAGCGGATAGATCAGGTGTTAAATCAAAGGCAAACAAGCAGTTTCCTTTGGCATAACTTTCTTTCGAAATATTATTTCCTTGATTCATAAAATGAATTCCAGTGCCTGAATAAAGTGTGTGATATGCGTCAACGTATAGATTCTCCTTAAAATTTGACTTTAGCAGTTTTGAAGGCAATTGTATTCCGTCTATGTACAATGAAAAGAATTTTATATGATAATGCTTGAAATTGAAAGGATTGTATCTTATATCGCCGTTAAAAACTTTATTATCAACAAAGCCTATTATAACCATTTTCGGCATCTGTCCAAGTATAATATTGTCTAGAGTTTTTCCAAGGACACCACCCCGCATAGTAACGGTTTTAACTTCAACGCGCGTCAGAGGATATTTCGCAGTAGCTTTTGATAAAGCTTTCATATGGGCGATTAAAATACCCGGATTTATTTTTGATCTTCGTATGAGCAAACTAGCTTCAACTATACTCGCTACATGCATATTACTGCCGGATTCCATTAAGTAGAATTCATTTCTCGATCTTAGAAGTTTTACTTGGACTTTGACGCCATTTACAAGATACTTTTCTTGATTAAAATTGTCTGCATGAAGATGACCATGAAGGTCGATGCATTTTTCTTTTTCTGTTAAAGAACTTCTAGTTTTAAATCCTAAATTTTTATCAGATATTTCATCCATAAATCCTGGCGTATCATCGTACCACAGACTGGATGAAAGATGAGAATTTTTAGCTCCAGATCCGTAATTTAATAATGTTTCTATATACGCCCTGTATGGATAAGCATTGTTAGCTGGATTAAACATAGAGTGAAGAAAATTATTTACAGGTCCAACTTTATAATCATCTTCGTCTGTAAGTTTTTCTTCGGATCCGATTTTATTTTCACTCGTAAATATAACATAGTATGAGCTAGATCTATGTATTCTTCTCCAGAACCAGGGATGACAAATTCTATAGGTGAGTCATCCGATAGAGATGATATTGGTTTATAATTTACCCATTGCGAACTTTCAATTGTCGTCTGCGTTGGAGGAATTGTAAAAAGAGACAACTCCTCCTTCATGCACTCACTATTTAGAGTTATGTAGAAATGACATTTTAATTATTTCTTTTTAAATATATCAACTATCGCACGTAACTTCTTCTGATTTTTTTTCTTTTTTTTTAGGGATAGACTTTTATTGTCTTTCTTCTCTTTAGGAGATTTTAATTTAACCTTTTTGGAAACTTTTTTCTCAGGCTCAAATTTCGACTGTTCTCCGTCGCTACTAGCGATTGAATGAGGCTCCGACAGTAAAGTAACCTATCCAAGTTGTCTTCTGCCTTTCTTTTTAAATTTTGTCCAGATTCTTGTATACATCGTTTAAATACGTCTTTAAGAGGTACGTTATTGTACGTAACATCTTTAACGACGTCAAATCTTGCACGTACAGCTTCTTTACTGACTTCACGAGATCCCTCTCAAGCACCCACCAATGCCGGAACCTCTTTACGGATTTCTGTCTGCATATACAGTGTCGATTAGATCCGGTGAATCATCGCCACGCCGTACCTGTGCATCGAAATACGCGTCATAATGAGTGGAAGCTATTACTGATAAATTTTTTTAAAGTTTAGTGCAACACTGAGCGTCCCGTACTCGAATAGTACAATATTGCCTTGCTGGTCTCTTATATTGATTTCAACTGTCCGAAAATCAGAACGCTCTAAAGATATATAATTTAGCCATGTAAATTCTTTCGATTTACTCGATTCGAAATCATACATATCAAAAATAATAAATATATTGTCTATCAAAAAAGATCTCAAGTGAGGTGTTTGTGTGTCACCGGTAATGTAAGGCTCGCAAATGTCGGAATAAATATTTATCATAGATGGTAGGCCGTTTTTCATAGAAGCAGGATAGTCAAATGTGTAATTTGAGCATTCACCATCTAGCATAATCGGCTCGGTGGATGTCGAGCCTAAAATCCTACTTATATGCTCGGATATTTCTATGCTATGACTTGCATTTTCCTTACATTTTTTAGTTATCCTTATAAAGCCTCTATCGCTAATTTCAAAGACTAGGTGATCTTTTACATAACGCAATTCATTTATCTCCTTTATTAAATCTGTAATAAACCGCGAAGAGTATATAATTAAATTTTTTATAATGTCTCGATCTACGCAGATCAAATGTAACCCGATCTGTCTGATGACTGTTCTCCGGATAATTATATAAAATTAAGAGTAGCCACCCCAAATAAGGCGCCCTAGAAATGGGAAATCATGAATTTATAGCGAATTTCCGATGTTCACGGAGATCATCTGAGTCATACTGTATCTGAAAATAGCCCCCACTATAGGAAAACCATCGATTAAGCTCGGAAAAACCTACGCGGAAATATTCTGCGCGGCAAATACAGCGCGACAATGGGAAGAACGAACGCTTAAATAGACCTGGAGCGAAAGCTCCGGAGGCTAGTCGACCATCCAGTGATCAAGAGCACGGACGAATCTCTGCCCGTGACCTACTCATTCTATCTCAACCAGTGCTGCATACGGGGAACCGCCGCTTACGAGACGATTATCACGAATCCAACCTCATCCGAAAGTTCGGAAAAGCAAGAGAGCTGAGAGCAACCACCGACTCAAAGCCAGACGCTGCAGCCGCTGACACCTCGCAACCGCTCGACGCTAACCCAGAGCGTCAATTCTTAGAAGCATTGCTGGAGCATCAGAGGGACAACTCAACGCCTCATCGAGCCACACGCACGATCAGCGACTTCCCTATACACATATATACTTACGCACACACGCAAGGTACGGCCTCGTATTCTGTTAGCGCTGCGGGCGTTCACACTCACGTTTGTCTAACACGCATTATATACAGAGGTAATCTCGAAATCCCGCTCTCCTACCCGGTAGGCCATGACCGTGAATACGGTAGCCAAAGGAGAGAATTGTATATAGATTTTTGACTCATAATAAATTTATTAAATTACCAAACACATATTTCCTTTATTCGAAAAAACCATCACACCTCCAATAATAAATATATAGTTGTGAGCGTCACTATCCCGACGTAACACATTTAATATTTATTATTTAAAAATGGTGCATCGGTCGTTAGAACAAACGGAAATCGAGATTATCTGTGATGGTTTTTAAGAAATGTCAGAAAGAAACGCGTTCACTAACTGGCGACAAACAGAAACAGATATTAACGACACAACGCTGTTAAATCAATTCCGAACAAAAGAAAAGGAAGTAGAAGAAGCGTGCGCGAATGATTCGAAGGAAATTGACGTATTAATTACAGAAGCCTTGCAACTTTCAAAAAAATTATCTCACACATGCCAAAAATATAATTTGGACGAACCGGAAGACGTGTTGAAATTTCCTAAGGATAAATCAAAATTTCTCAAATATCGGGAAAATTTAGATAAAAGTAGTTCAAGCAGCGAGCAAGAGGTTGACGATAGAGTAGTAGAGTCTTTGGTCGCTTTAGGACCAACAAAAAAATTTCAGCTCCAACGAGAGAGCTTTCTGAAAGATAAACGAACGGAAATAATCGAAAATAACGAAGTACATCCAATCGAAATAAATACTCCATTAAGTATTAAACAGGGATATACCAGCACTCCTTTAACGGAAAAAGGAGGGGCGATTTCAAAGAAAAAATTAATATCTTGCTTAGAGGAGGTGAATTTAGATAATTCATTACAGAACACAAAGCAAGAGATACAGGATTTGAAAACTCGTCTAACGCCAGTAATCGGAAAAAAGAGAGTTGAAGAATATTTTTCAAAACCCGAAAATATTAAAGAAATTAATAATACACTTACAAGCAATCCCGGATACGGAGCAATTGAAATTTTTACAAAATTCAAAAATCAGATAACGGAATTTTTCAATCAGCCACATAACACCGATTATAAAATTCAAGAAAATACGGAGGAAAGCAACGCGCTATATTTGTCAATTCCAAATACACCCAGTAATTTAATAGCACCGATCAGACAAGAAATCATGGCGAACGACGGTATGAGGGGAATGTCGATTTCAAATATTCTGGACATAATTCCAAGATACAACGGACAAAATATACATTTAAACGCTTTTCTTGACGGATGTCGGGAAGCGAAAGAAATGGTTTCAGCAGCGCGCGAAGCAGAATTAGTAAAATTTATACGAATGAGATTATACGGAGACGCACTAACGTGTAGTCGGGGTCAAACATTCGCCACAATGACGGAGATAATAAATTTTTTTGAAAGAATATATGGCTCAGCAAAAACTTTCCACGATTATACGGGTGAACTAGCAAAAATACGGCAGAAACGGAACGAAGCAGTAATTACGTTCTTTAATAAAATTAAAGAAATTCAAAAAGAAATGTTGGCAACGGCTTTACGGGAAGAGAGATACACAAACGAGACGCGACAAACATTCACCGCGGAAATCGAGAGAGATTGTATCAAATTTTTTAAGAGGGGTCTACGCTGGGAAATCAAGAGCCGAATGGGCGAGCATACGACGCTAAACGAAGCGCGAGAACAAGCGATAGAAATAGAAAGAGACTACGCCGGATGCGGGCTCGACTCAGACAGCGCAGATGAATCAAAGGCCAAGGTTAAGGAAACCCGGAAGATTAAAATAATTGATCCACAAACGCCTCAATCAATTCCCATGATAGCATGCAGTTATTGCGGAAAAGCGGGACATATTATGATGAACTGTCGAAGATTTTTGGGACAACAATTCAATGGATTCAATAATAATCAATCAAAAAATGGAAACTATTTACAACAAAATAGACAAAATAATAGACATTTTGGTGGATGGAATGCGGAAAACCGCCGCAGAACCGAATTTTTACCTAATACCAATAATAAGAGCAACAATAATTATAATAATAATAATTCTAATCGACCCACGATTAGCAATAATTATAGTCAAGGCGAATACCGCGGAAATCCCGGACCACCTCGTAATAATAACACGAATAACAATAAACCAATTCCTCAATGCTACCATTGCGGAAAAACGGGACACATACAGCGAAATTGTTATAAATTTATACGAGAACAACGTTCCAATGATACACAGGGAAACGACAGAACTCTTTCGCGGGAGGGCGCCTCGAAAGAGTTAGTCGCTGGCGCACGCCCAAGGAACCAGCAGGCGGAGCCGGCACACGCATAGAGACCATAAATCTCAGCCAAAAAAGTACGTCTCCAACAATTAAAATCGACATTGGAGATTTTCGAAGACCGCTCGAATTCATGTTAGATACTGGAGCGGGAGTTAGCCTAGTGCGCGAGTCGGAGGTAGCGCACTACGCTGACATAAATAGACAAGAAGTGATTAATTTAAAAGGTATAACGGATGGATATATCCCTACGCTAGGAAAAATAATAACAAATTTTAATGACATTGCTGCTGAATTTCATATTGTCGCCGATAACTTCCCTATAAAAGAAGCGGGAATTCTCGGAAATGATTTCTTTCGCAAAAGTGATGCGAAAATAAATTTCAATGAAAATTATATAGAGGTGAATGGACAGATAATTCCATTCATGAAAAATACTACAGGCGATGTGTCACGAGAGCTGCGGGTCGGTTCTGAGAAGATACATGCGCGAGAGGCCGAAAATAGAAAAGAGACTATAGGAGACTCCAGGAGGGGAGATCTCGACTTTGACTATGATTATATGGAAATGAGCTCGAGCAACGATGATGATCAAGTAAAAAACCTGCAGGTGAATTTGAATAAAAGAGTTAAGTTTGATAATGCGTGCGCAACACACATACAAACAAATAATATTAAAAATGAAAAAGATAATAATGAAAGAATTGCAATTTATGAAATCAAGAATAATAAGGATAAAAGTAATGAAATTGAGATTGAAAATAATGAAATTGAAAATAATGAAACGGAAGAAAGTTTACAGAAGACAATGAACGAAATAATTACGGAAATTAATAAAATAGAAATTATGCGAAATAAGCAAGAGAATATTGATGATGAAAATATTAATGATGAAAAAAATGAAGAATATTTCGTGGGTGCGGAAATATTTGAAAATTTATATGGCGATAGGGAAGAGAATGGAATAGATAATAATTATTTTATTAAACATTATATTGAAAACGGCGATATGGATAATCTATGCAGCAATTACATGGAAATTTCAGAAAAGGATTATTATTCTACCGAGGTGAAACCAGCCGAGATGAGCACGTCTATTTTACAAATCAAAGAGACAAAGCCAATACCAAGAATAGATCGACTAAAGGCGCTCCTAAAAATAGACCATCTGACGGAAGAAACAAGAGAACCAATAATCAAATTAATCGAAGAATACGCCGACTGCTTTCACTTGAAAGGCGAATATTTGGGAACAGCTAAGGTGCCAAGCCATCGCATTGTTACAACAGATGATATACCGATTTACGAAAGACCATACAGACCGGCGCACTTATTAAAATTAGAGATGGAACGACAAATAACGGAGATGCTGAAGAGCGATATTATAAGACCTTCAAACTCCCCATACGCATCGCCAGCATTTCTAGTAGCTAAAACACCGGACAGCAAAGGAAATCCTCGCTATCGATTTGTAGTAGATTACAGAAAGTTAAATGACAAAACCGTAAAAGATAAATACCCTTTACCAAATATTTTAGATATTATTGATCAATTAGCAGGTGCACAATACTTCTCGGTATTTGATTTGGCGCAAGGATTTTTTCAAGTACCTGTACATGAGCCTGATAAATACAAAACAGCATTTTCTACACATCAGGGACTATTTGAATTTAATAAATTACCAATGGGTATGACAAATTCTCCCGCATCTTTTATGCGCGGAATTGACATAGTCTTCAAAGATTTACAAGGTAAGGAGATATTCCTATTTTTAGATGACGCAGTAATATACGGCAAAACGGTTGAAGAACACAATCAAAAATTTGAGAGATTTTTGAAAAGATTAAGAGAAGCAAATCTCAAGATGCAACCAGATAAATGCAAATTTTTGCAAGAGGAGGTGATTTATTTAGGACATCTACTCACCAGAGACGGAGTCCGCCCCGATCCTAAAAAAATCGAAGCAGTGAAAAATTTTCCGAGACCCAAAACACAAAAAAATATACGCGAATTTCTCGGTTTAGCCGGATACTACCGCAGATTTATTGAAAAATTTTCAGGAATAGCAAAACCCTTGAGTGACCTTTTAAAAAAAGAGACCGACTTTAATTGGTCAGACGAAGCCGAAGAAGCATTCACAATTTTGAAAAAGAAGTTATGTGAAAAGCCAATATTGCAAATAGCCGATTTTGAGAAACCTTTTATTGTTCGTACTGACGCATCGTTAGTAGCGGTTGCGGGAATCCTATCTCAAGGAGAGATAGGAAAAGATAGACCTATTGCATATGTATCACGTGTATTATCCGACGCAGAGACGCGATACGATTCATACTCAAGAGAGGCATTGGCAATATTATATTCGGTATCGCAATTTAGACCGTACCTATTAGGACGACATTTCACCATCGTTACAGATTGCAAACCACTCATATGGTTTAAAAATTCGACGGACTTGACAACAAAGGTAAGCAGATGGAGAATTAAATTAAACGCATATGATTACGACATCGTGTATAAAAGCGGTAAAAGCAACACAAACGCGGATGCATTATCTCGAAACCCAGTCGAGGGAGAGCAAGCTGAAGGGAGTATCGACGACCAGCTAATTTTAGCCATGCAGACGCGTACACGCGCGGGAAAGCTAGCCGTTCCGAACTATAGGGACAAGCGACCGAAGAAGCCGAATAAGCAAAACATAGAGGCTCCCACGGCAACACCTACTATAGAGACAGAAGAGACGCCAGAATTGCAACACGGAGAAGAGGAATTAATAAACAACGAGATATGCGAAAATAAGACGATAAACGAAAATTATGAAAATGATATTGAAGAACCATTGCAAAATGAGACAAGTGCAAATTTTCAAAATTCCAGCAAATCAGAATTATTCGCAGAATGCAAAGAACAATTATTTATGCGAAAAGATAACCTACTTTACTTCATAGATACAGAAGGAACTCCATGCGACGCGGGTGCTAAACAATTAAGAGAACGAAAAATTTCACCAAAATTTGCAAACTTAGAACCAGGTGAAATTAAGGTAACAACAAAAAATAATCGGAAGCTATTTGCGGCAGTAATAAAAAATACACAACCAACAAGTACGACAGAAGTGCAAAAATATTTAATAGATATTTTCGAGGTTTTAAAAGCATTAATTATAAAAAAGAGTGTTCGATCAATAAGTATAGCCAAAAATGAAGATATTGGAAACGTTGAATGGAAAAACGTACTATCAAGCTTGCGAAAAATTCTAGAGGATATATCAGTGAAAATAATTATTTGCACAGGTATAATAAAATATGTCGAAGAAAAAGACAGAAGTAAAATAATACAAGAAATGCATAGCACAGCAATAGGAGGACACCGAGGAGTCACGAAAACGTATAGGCGCATAAAGCAACGGTATTTCTGGGGTAGCGTGAAGGAAGACGTACAAAATTTCATACGCACATGTGTCACGTGTCAAATAAAAAAATTGGTGAGAGTTAAAACGAAACAACCAATGCAAATCACAGATACACCTCACGCACCAATGGAAAAAGTAAGCCTAGACATAGTAGGACCTTTTCCAATCACTGACAATGGTCACAATAATATATTAACAATACAATGCAATTTTTCAAAATATTGCTTAGCAATACCGTTAAAAGATGCTACAGCAGCATCAGTAGCAGATGCATTTATAACAAGGTTTATTTGTATTTTCGGAGCTCCAATCACGATTCTGACGGATCAAGGCAGCAATTTTATGTCAAATTTGCTAAAAAGGGTAGCAAAAAAATTTAAGATCAAACAGGTAAAAACAACTGCCTATCATCCACAATCAAACGGTTCATTAGAACGATCGCATCATGCATTAGCAGAATACCTAAAAACAGTGATGCAGAACGAATCCTGGGATGAATTACTAGAACTTGCAACTTTATGCTATAATACGGTTCCTCACGAAGGCCATTCCTTCACACCATTCGAATTAGTATTCGGCAAATTAGCCAGAGTACCCTCGAGCGAACCATTAGAAGAAAGCGAAAAGCCATTAACATATAACGATTATGTAACAAATCTTAGTACAAGATTAAACGAGTTACAGAAAATCGCAAGAGAAAAATTGATTGAATCAAAAATACGATCAAAATTCTATTATGATAAAAAAATTAATCCAAAGGAATTTCAGATTGGAGACAAAGTATGGCTATTGAAAGGTGGAAAACAGTATAAATTAGGAGACCAGTACGAAGGTCCATATACAGTACTAGATGTATTCAACGATCAACGAAACGTTAAAATACGTATGAAAAACAAACAGATTAAAACAGTTAACGCCAATAGACTTAGAATATCGCACGTAGAACCAGCAAATTAACAAGTAATAAAATAACAATAACAATATAACACGCAGTAACTATTACGAGCTTATTAATATTTATTATTTAAAAATAGAAAGAAGAAGAATATATAGGGGAGAGAAATAACAGTATATGCATACGGCATACGCATATACGCACAAAAAGACACATTAAAACAGACGCTTAAAGCAAATAACCATTTACGGAAACAAAGTATGTTAGGAACAAAAAAATATTACATCACTCGCAGGCGAAGACAAAATGAAGAGTCGAGAATTTCACGAGGAAATTGTTCAACGCTACCACAGCATATATTGGAACACGAAAAATGACAAGGAAAACAAGCCAAAGTATACCGGCACACAGGAAGATCTGGAACGATGGGAAGCAGACAGCGAACTTCGCGCGTACGTAACCGATAGAATAGAAATCCCAACCTTCTGGAGAAGATTCGACAGAGAAATGCTCAATAGAGCGATTAACAACAGCTACTGGAAAATTAATTACAACCTGGATAGATGGAATGACGAAGATCTATTCGATCTAAACATATTATTCTTCGAGAATGGGGGAGACATATGGAAAGTATACAAGGAAGAAGAGGCCATTGACATTTTCGACTTAAATATATTATTCCGCAATTTTTCAATCCGGCCAGACGACTGTCCAAACTGTTGCGAAGAAGAATGGGGCGGATTTAGAGATGACGATGACGGCTGCCAGATTTGTTATTGCTGCGCCTATATAAGAAAACTCAACGAACGGGACAGAGAAGAGAGGGAAGCTCTAGCCGCAATCAACGGCGGGCTATAAAAATAGTACGCCATGCGAGGGGAAATATCAAAACAGCAGGCTCGTCATAAGCTCCGCACTCCCCTCTATGCCTCGCTGCGGTAGCGTTCCCCTCTTCTACAAGCAGCACGCGCTCTCAATGATACGCGCGCTCTGACGGAACACTCTGCTCACGCTATATGTATATATATATATATATACATATGGCGACGAACAACGCGCCAGCAAGAGCGACTTGACGCACAACATAAGATAGCGCGTCAGTAGCCTAGCGGCTGAGTACGCGCCTAGCAAACTCAAAAAGGGGGATCGAATCCCGGAACAAAATTTTTTTTTTTCTCTCTTTTCTCTTTTTCTCTTTCCTCCCTCTCTTCACTCTTTATTTTTCTCCCTTCTTTTAAAGAAAAAAGAAAAGGAAGGGTAAGGAGCAGAAATTCAGGAAGGGAAATGGAGGAAAACAAGAAAAATCAAGAAGAAGTTCAGGAGAATTTTTTTTTTCAAATTTATTGAAGCAAACAAAAATACAAGTATTGCAATTTATTACAGAAACAAAAGAGAATATATATTATAAATAACTAAGGCCACCAAGGCCGAACGTCATTGGTCAAAAGGCGCTGAATTGGATCTCCCGCCCGAGGTACCACACGCCATTCCTGCAAACCAAAAAACAAAAGCATATTATTTTTACATATATATATATTATATGTAACGCAAGAGAAATTCTTACCCTCCGAATCCTCCCACCGCATGATGGGCGGATCGACATGCCCAGGCAAACCACAGATGCCGCAGGGGTCCTCTGTGGAAAAATCTCCGTGACAGAGAACAAAACAGTTCTCCACACCGGAATACCCCCCCACCCCACTCCT